>JBAMCE010000660.1:0-12836 GCA_037075305.1 Drosophila kanekoi
ACTTTTACCTACATTGAGTCCAATTTTCCAGCATAAATTGGTCACATTTCCGGCATGTATGGGATAAATTTCCGGCATTTATTGGCGAATTTTCCATCCATAATTGACCAAATTCCCGCCATTTTTTTTATCATTCGGGCTATATAATTGACGTACAAGATGGCGCCTTTTGTCCGACATTCCGGCATTTATTAGCCATTTTGCCATATCTGATTGTTCAACTTCCCGTAATTTATTCACCAAAATTCCAACTATATTTGGCCTAAATAATGGAGCTTTTTGTCCATTATCCCCCAATTAATTGTCTTATATTTCAGCAGATGTTCGACAATTTTCAGTACTTTATTGGCTAGCACCTGACCTATTTTACCCAACATTTTGGCATTAGATCAACATTGTGTCTGCATTTTTCAGCAAACTTTTACCTACATTGAGTCCAATTTTCCAGCATAAATTGGTCACATTTCCGGCATGTATGGGATAAATTTCCGGCATTTATTGGCGAATTTTCCATCCATAATTGACCAAATTCCCGCCATTTTTTTTATCACTCAGGCTATAATTGACGTACAAGATGGCGCCTTTTGTCCGACATTCCGGCATTTATTAGCCATTTTGCCATATCTGATTGTTCAACTTCCCGTAATTTATTCACCAAAATTCCAACTATATTTGGCCTAAATAATGGAGCTTTTTGTCCATTATCCCCCAATTAATTGTCTTATATTTCAGCAGATGTTCGACAATTTTCAGTACTTTATTGGCTAGCACCTGACCTATTTTACCCAACATTTTGACATTAGATCAACATTGTGTCTGCATTTTTCAGCAAACTTTTACCTACATTGAGTCCAATTTTCCAGCATAAATTGGTCACATTTCCGGCATGTATGGGATAAATTTCCGGCATTTATTGGCGAATTTTCCATCCATAATTGACCAAATTCCCGCCATTTTTTTTTATCACTCAGGCTATAATTGACGTACAAGATGGCGCCTTTTGTCCGACATTCCGGCATTTATTAGCCATTTTGCCATATCTGATTGTTCAACTTCCCGTAATTTATTCACCAAAATTCCAACTATATTTGGCCTAAATAATGGAGCTTTTTGTCCATTATCCCCCAATTAATTGTCTTATATTTCAGCAGATGTTCGACAATTTTCAGTACTTTATTGGCTAGCACCTGACCTATTTTACCCAACATTTTGGCATTAGATCAACATTGTGTCTGCATTTTTCAGCAAACTTTTACCTACATTGAGTCCAATTTTCCAGCATAAATTGGTCACATTTCCGGCATGTATGGGATAAATTTCCGGCATTTATTGGCGAATTTTCCATCCATAATTGACCAAATTCCCGCCATTTTTTTTTATCACTCAGGCTATAATTGACGTACAAGATGGCGCCTTTTGTCCGACATTCCGGCATTTATTAGCCATTTTGCCATATCTGATTGGTCAACTTCCCGTAATTTATTCACCAAAATTCCAACTATATTTGGCCTAAATAATGGAGCTTTTTGTCCATTATCCCCCAATTAATTGTCTTATATTTCAGCAGATGTTCGACAATTTTCAGTACTTTATTGGCTAGCACCTGACCTATTTTACCCAACATTTTGACATTAGATCAACATTGTGTCTGCATTTTTCAGCAAACTTTTACCTACATTGAGTCCAATTTTCCAGCATAAATTGGTCACATTTCCGGCATGTATGGGATAAATTTCCGGCATTTATTGGCGAATTTTCCATCCATAATTGACCAAATTCCCGCCATTTTTTTTATCATTCGGGCTATATAATTGACGTACAAGATGGCGCCTTTTGTCCGACATTCCGGCATTTATTAGCCATTTTGCCATATCTGATTGTTCAACTTCCCGTAATTTATTCACCAAAATTCCAACTATATTTGGCCTAAATAATGGAGCTTTTTGTCCATTATCCCCAAATTAATTGTCTTATATTTCAGCAGATGTTCGACAATTTTCAGTACTTTATTGGCTAGCACCTGACCTATTTTACCCAACATTTTGACATTAGATCAACATTGTGTCTGCATTTTTCAGCAAACTTTTACCTACATTGAGTCCAATTTTCCAGCATAAATTGGTCACATTTCCGGCATGTATGGGATAAATTTCCGGCATTTATTGGCGAATTTTCCATCCATAATTGACCAAATTCCCGCCATTTTTTTTTATCATTCGGGCTATATAATTGACGTACAAGATGGCGCCTTTTGTCCGACATTCCGGCATTTATTAGCCATTTTGCCATATCTGATTGTTCAACTTCCCGTAATTTATTCACCAAAATTCCAACTATATTTGGCCTAAATAATGGAGCTTTTTGTCCATTATCCCCCAATTAATTGTCTTATATTTCAGCAGATGTTCGACAATTTTCAGTACTTTATTGGCTAGCACCTGACCTATTTTACCCAACATTTTGACATTAGATCAACATTGTGTCTGCATTTTTCAGCAAACTTTTACCTACATTGAGTCCAATTTTCCAGCATAAATTGGTCACATTTCCGGCATGTATGGGATAAATTTCCGGCATTTATTGGCGAATTTTCCATCCATAATTGACCAAATTCCCGCCATTTTTTTTTATCACTCAGGCTATAATTGACGTACAAGATGGCGCCTTTTGTCCGACATTCCGGCATTTATTAGCCATTTTGCCATATCTGATTGGTCAACTTCCCGTAATTTATTCACCAAAATTCCAACTATATTTGGCCTAAATAATGGAGCTTTTTGTCCATTATCCCCCAATTAATTGTCTTATATTTCAGCAGATGTTCGACAATTTTCAGTACTTTATTGGCTAGCACCTGACCTATTTTACCCAACATTTTGACATTAGATCAACATTGTGTCTGCATTTTTCAGCAAACTTTTACCTACATTGAGTCCAATTTTCCAGCATAAATTGGTCACATTTCCGGCATGTATGGGATAAATTTCCGGCATTTATTGGCGAATTTTCCATCCATAATTGACCAAATTCCCGCCATTTTTTTTTATCATTCGGGCTATATAATTGACGTACAAGATGGCGCCTTTTGTCCGACATTCCGGCATTTATTAGCCATTTTGCCATATCTGATTGTTCAACTTCCCGTAATTTATTCACCAAAATTCCAACTATATTTGGCCTAAATAATGGAGCTTTTTATCCATTACCCCCAAATTAATTGTCTTATATTTCAGCAGATGTTCGACAATTTTCAGTACTTTATTGGCTAGCACCTGACCTATTTTACCCAACATTTTGACATTAGATCAACATTGTGTCTGCATTTTTCAGCAAACTTTTACCTACATTGAGTCCAATTTTCCAGCATAAATTGGTCACATTTCCGGCATGTATGGGATAAATTTCCGGCATTTATTGGCGAATTTTCCATCCATAATTGACCAAATTCCCGCCATTTTTTTTATCATTCGGGCTATATAATTGACGTACAAGATGGCGCCTTTTGTCCGACATTCCGGCATTTATTAGCCATTTTGCCATATCTGATTGTTCAACTTCCCGTAATTTATTCACCAAAATTCCTACTATATTTGGACTAAATAATGGAGCTTTCTGTCCATTATCCCCCAATTAATTGTCTTATATCTTAGCAGATGTTCGACAATTTTCAGTTCTTTATTGGCTAGGACCTGACCTATTTTACCCAACATTTTGGCATTAGATCAACATTGTGTCTGCATTTTTCAGCAAACTTTTACCTACATTGAGTCCAATTTTCCAGCATAAATTGGTCACATTTCCGGCATGTATGGGATAAATTTCCGGCATTTATTGGCGAATTTTCCATCCATAATTGACCAAATTCCCGCCATTTTTTTTTATCACTCAGGCTATAATTGACGTACAAGATGGCGCCTTTTGTCCGACATTCCGGCATTTATTAGCCATTTTGCCATATCTGATTGGTCAACTTCCCGTAATTTATTCACCAAAATTCCAACTATATTTGGCCTAAATAATGGAGCTTTTTGTCCATTATCCCCCAATTAATTGTCTTATATTTCAGCAGATGTTCGACAATTTTCAGTACTTTATTGGCTAGCACCTGACCTATTTTACCCAACATTTTGACATTAGATCAACATTGTGTCTGCATTTTTCAGCAAACTTTTACCTACATTGAGTCCAATTTTCCAGCATAAATTGGTCACATTTCCGGCATGTATGGGATAAATTTCCGGCATTTATTGGCGAATTTTCCATCCATAATTGACCAAATTCCCGCCATTTTTTTTTATCACTCAGGCTATAATTGACGTACAAGATGGCGCTTTTTGTCCGACATTCCGGCATTTATTAGCCATTTTGCTATATCTGATTGTTCAATTTCCCGTAATTTATTCACCAAAATTCCAACTATATTTGGACTAAATAATGGAGCTTTTTGTCCATTATCCCCCAATTAATTGTCTTATATTTCAGCAGATGTTCGACAATTTTCAGTACTTTATTGGCTAGCACCTGACCTATTTTACCCAACATTTTGACATTAGATCAACATTGTGTCTGCATTTTTCAGCAAACTTTTACCTACATTGAGTCCAATTTTCCAGCATAAATTGGTCACATTTCCGGCATGTATGGGATAAATTTCCGGCATTTATTGGCGAATTTTCCATCCATAATTGACCAAATTCCCGCCATTTTTTTTATCATTCGGGCTATATAATTGACGTACAAGATGGCGCCTTTTGTCCGACATTCCGGCATTTATTAGCCATTTTGCCATATCTGATTGGTCAACTTCCCGTAATTTATTCACCAAAATTCCAACTATATTTGGCCTAAATAATGGAGCTTTTTGTCCATTATCCCCCAATTAATTGTCTTATATTTCAGCAGATGTTCGACAATTTTCAGTACTTTATTGGCTAGCACCTGACCTATTTTACCCAACATTTTGACATTAGATCAACATTGTGTCTGCATTTTTCAGCAAACTTTTACCTACATTGAGTCCAATTTTCCAGCATAAATTGGTCACATTTCCGGCATGTATGGGATAAATTTCCGGCATTTATTGGCGAATTTTCCATCCATAATTGACCAAATTCCCGCCATTTTTTTTTATCACTCAGGCTATAATTGACGTACAAGATGGCGCTTTTTGTCCGACATTCCGGCATTTATTAGCCATTTTGCTATATCTGATTGTTCAATTTCCCGTAATTTATTCACCAAAATTCCTACTATATTTTGACTAAATAATGGAGCTTTTTGTCCATTATCCCCCAATTAATTGTCTTATATTTCAGCAGACGTTCGACAATTTTCAGTACTTTATTGGCTAGGACCTGACCTATTTTACCCAACATTTTGGCATTAGATCAACATTGTGTCTGCATTTTTCAGCAAACTTTTACCTACATTGAGTCCAATTTTCCAGCATAAATTGGTCACATTTCCGGCATGTATGGGATAAATTTCCGGCATTTATTGGCGAATTTTCCATCCATAATTGACCAAATTCCCGCCATTTTTTTTTATCACTCAGGCTATAATTGACGTACAAGATGGCGCCTTTTGTCCGACATTCCGGCATTTATTAGCCATTTTGCCATATCTGATTGGTCAACTTCCCGTAATTTATTCACCAAAATTCCAACTATATTTGGCCTAAATAATGGAGCTTTTTGTCCATTATCCCCCAATTAATTGTCTTATATTTCAGCAGATGTTCGACAATTTTCAGTACTTTATTGGCTAGCACCTGACCTATTTTACCCAACATTTTGACATTAGATCAACATTGTGTCTGCATTTTTCAGCAAACTTTTACCTACATTGAGTCCAATTTTCCAGCATAAATTGGTCACATTTCCGGCATGTATGGGATAAATTTCCGGCATTTATTGGCGAATTTTCCATCCATAATTGACCAAATTCCCGCCATTTTTTTTATCATTCGGGCTATATAATTGACGTACAAGATGGCGCCTTTTGTCCGACATTCCGGCATTTATTAGCCATTTTGCCATATCTGATTGTTCAACTTCCCGTAATTTATTCACCAAAATTCCTACTATATTTGGACTAAATAATGGAGCTTTCTGTCCATTATCCCCCAATTAATTGTCTTATATTTCAGCAGATGTTCGACAATTTTCAGTTCTTTATTGGCTAGGACCTGACCTATTTTACCCAACATTTTGGCATTAGATCAACATTGTGTCTGCATTTTTCAGCAAACTTTTACCTACATTGAGTCCAATTTTCCAGCATAAATTGGTCACATTTCCGGCATGTATGGGATAAATTTCCGGCATTTATTGGCGAATTTTCCATCCATAATTGACCAAATTCCCGCCATTTTTATACCCTTGCAGAGGGTATTATAATTTTGTCGTGAAATGTGTAACGCATAGAAGGAGACATCTCCGACCCCATAAAGTATATATATTCTTGATCAGCATCAACAGTCGAGTCGATATAGCCATGTCCGTCTGTCCGTCTGTCCGTCTGTCCGGCTGTCTGTTTCTATGCGAACTAGTCTCTCAGTTTTAAAGCTATCTTAATGAAACTTTGCAGAAGTCCCTTTTTCTGTTGCACGCAGCACATATGTCAAAACCAGCTGGATCTGACTACTATATCATATAGCTGCCATAGGAAAGATCGGTCGAAAATTAAGTTTTTGTATGAAAAAACATTTAGTGTTTCAAGATATCTTGACCAAACTCGACATTTATTAGTATTACTAAGCTCCTCATATATATGCTAGATCCTATTAAGATCGGACCACCATATCACATAGCTGCCATAGGAACGATCGGTCGAAAATTAAGATTTTGTATGAAAAAACATTTTTTTTTTCAAGATATCTTGACCAAACTTGGCATTTATTAGTTTTGCTAAGCTCCTCACATATATGCTAGATCCTATTAAGATCGGACCACTATATCATATAGCTGCCATAGGAACGATCGGTTGAAAATTAAGTTTTTGTATGAAAAAACATTTTGTTTTTCAAGATATCTTCACCAACCTCGGCATTTATTAGTTTTACTAAGCTAGATCCTATTAAGATCGGACCACTATATCATATAGCTGCCATAGGAACGATCGGTCGAAAATTAAGATTTTGTATGAAAAAACATTTTGTTTTTCAAGATATCTTGACCAAACTCGGCATTTATAAGTTTTACTAAGCTCCTCATATATATGCAAAAGCCTTTTAAGATCGGACCACTATATCATATAGCTGCCATAGGAACGATCGGTCGAAAACTAGGTTTTTGATTAAAAGCCTTTTTAAACCCTTGCATAGGGTATTATAATTTTGTCGTGAAATGTGTAACGCATAGAAGGAGACATCTCCAACCCCATAAAGTATATATATTCTTGATCAGCATCAACAGTCGAGTCGATATAGCCATGTCCGTCTGTCCGGCTGTCTGTTTCTATGCGAACTGGTCTCTCAGTTTTAAAGCTATCTTAATGAAACTTTTCAGAAGTCCCTTTTTCTGTTGCACGCAGCACATATGTCAAAACCAGCTGGATCTGACTACTATATCATTTATCTGCCAAAGGAAAGACCGGTCGAAAATTAAGTTTTTGTATGGACAAACATCTTGTGGTTCAAGATATCTTGACCAAACTCGGCATTTATTAGTTTTACTAAGCTCCTCATATATATGCAAAATCCTATTAAGATCGGACCACTATATCATATAGCTGCCATAGGAACGATCGGTTGAAAATTAAGTTTTTGTATGAAAAAACATTTTGTTTTTCAAGATATCTTCACCAACCTCGGCATTTATTAGTTTTACTAAGCTAGATCCTATTAAGATCGGACCACTATATCATATAGCTGCCATAGGAACGATCGGTCGAAAATTAAGATTTTGTATGAAAAAACATTTTGTTTTTCAAGATATCTTGACCAAACTCGGCATTTATAAGTTTTACTAAGCTCCTCATATATATGCAAAATCCTTTTAAGATCGGACCACTATATCATATAGCTGCCATAGGAACGATCGGTCGAAAACTAGGTTTTTGATTAAAAGCCTTTTTATACCCTTGCAGAGGGTATTATAATTTTGTCGTGAAATGTGTAACGCATAGAAGGAGACATCTCCGACCCCATAAAGTATATATATTCTTGATCAGCATCAACAGTCGAGTCGATATAGCCATGTCCGTCTGTCCGTCTGTCCGTCTGTCCGGCTGTCTGTTTCTATGCGAACTAGTCTCTCAGTTTTAAAGCTATCTTAATGAAACTTTGCAGAAGTCCCTTTTTCTGTTGCACGCAGCACATATGTCAAAACCAGCTGGATCTGACTACTATATCATATAGCTGCCATAGGAAAGATCGGTCGAAAATTAAGTTTTTGTATGAAAAAACATTTAGTGTTTCAAGATATCTTGACCAAACTCGACATTTATTAGTATTACTAAGCTCCTCATATATATGCAAAATCCTATTAAGATCGGACCACTATATCATATAGCTGCCATAGGAACGATCGGTCGAAAATTAAGATTTTGTATGAAAAAACATTTTTTTTTTCAAGATATCTTGACCAAACTTGGCATTTATTAGTTTTGCTAAGCTCCTCACATATATGCTAGATCCTATTAAGATCGGACCACTATATCATATAGCTGCCATAGGAACGATCGGTCGAAAATTAAGATTTTGTATGAAAAAACATTTTGTTTTTCAAGATATCTTGACCAAACTCGGCATTTATAAGTTTTACTAAGCTCCTCATATATATGCAAATGCCTTTTAAGATCGGACCACTATATCATATAGCTGCCATAGGAACGATCGGTCGAAAACTAGGTTTTTGATTAAAAGCCTTTTTAAACCCTTGCATAGGGTATTATAATTTTGTCGTGAAATGTGTAACGCATAGAAGGAGACATCTCCAACCCCATAAAGTATATATATTCTTGATCAGCATCAACAGTCGTGTCGATATAGCCATGTCCGTCTGTCCGGCTGTCTGTTTCTATGCGAACTGGTCTCTCAGTTTTAAAGCTATCTTAATGAAACTTTTCAGAAGTCCCTTTTTCTGTTGCACGCAGCACATATGTCAAAACCAGCTGGATCTGACTACTATATCATATATCTGCCAAAGGAAAGACCGGTCGAAAATTAAGTTTTTGTATGAAAAAACATTTAGTGTTTCAAGATATCTTGACCAAACTCGACATTTATTAGTTTTACTAAGCTCCTCATATATATGCAAAATCCTATTAAGATCGGACCACTATATCATATAGCTGCCATAGGAACGATCGGTCGAAAATTAAGATTTTGTATGAAAAACATTTTTTTTTTCAAGATATCTTGACCAAACTTGGCATTTATTAGTTTTGCTAAGCTCCTCACATATATGCTAGATCCTATTAAGATCGGACCACTATATCATATAGCTGCCATAGGAACGATCGGTCGAAAATTAAGATTTTGTATGAAAAAACATTTTGTTTTTCAAGATATCTTGACCAAACTCGGCATTTATAAGTTTTACTAAGCTCCTCATATATATGCAAAATCCTTTTAAGATCGGACCACTATATCATATAGCTGCCATAGGAACGATCGGTCGAAAACTAGGTTTTTGATTAAAAGCCTTTTTAAACCCTTGCATAGGGTATTATAATTTTGTCGTGAAATGTGTAACGCATAGAAGGAGACATCTCCAACCCCATAAAGTATATATATTCTTGATCAGCATCAACAGTCGTGTCGATATAGCCATGTCCGTCTGTCCGGCTGTCTGTTTCTATGCGAACTGGTCTCTCAGTTTTAAAGCTATCTTAATGAAACTTTTCAGAAGTCCCTTTTTCTGTTGCACGCAGCACATATGTCAAAACCAGCTGGATCTGACTACTATATCATATATCTGCCAAAGGAAAGACCGGTCGAAAATTAAGTTTTTGTATGGACAAACATCTTGTGGTTCAAGATATCTTGACCAAACTCGGCATTTATTAGTTTTACTAAGCTCCTCATATATATGCAAAATCCTATTAAGATCGGACCACTATATCATATAGCTGCCATGGGAACGATCGTTCGAAAATTAAGATTTTGTATGAAAAAACATTTTGTTTTTCAAGATATCTTGACCAAACTCGGCATTTATTTGTTTTACTAAGCTCCTCACATATATGCTGGATCCTATTAAGATCGGACCACTATATCATATAGCTGCCATAGGAACGATCGGTTGAAAATTAAGTTTTTGTACAAAAAAACATTTTGTTTTTCAAGATATCTTCACCAACCTCGGCATTTATTAGTTTTACTAAGCTCCTCATATATATGCAAAATCCTATTAAGATCGGACCTTTATATCATATAGCTGCCATAGGAACGATAGGTCGAAAATTAAGATTTTGGATGAAAAAACATTTTGTTTTTCAAGATATCTTCACCAACCTCGGCATTTATTAGTTTTAGTAAGCAACTCATATATATGAAAAATCCTATTAAGATCGGAGCACTATATCATATAGCTGCCATAGGAACGATCGGTCGAAAATTAAGATTTTGTATGAAAAACCATTTTGTTTTTCAAGATATGTTGACCAAACTCGGCATTTATAAGTTTTACTAAGCTCCTCATATATATGCAAAATCCTTTTAAGATCGGACCACTATATCATATAGCTGCCATAGGATCGATCGGTCGAAAACTAGGTTTTTGATTAAAAGCCTTTTTATACCCTTGCAGAGGGCATTATAATTTTGTCGTGAAATGTGTAACGCATAGAAGGAGACATCTCCGACCCCATAAAGTATATATATTCTTGATCAGCATCAACAGTCGAGTCGATATAGCCATGTCCGTCTGTCCGTCTGTCCGGCTGTCTGTTTCTATGGGAACTAGTCTCTCAGTTTTAAAGCTATCTTAATGAAACTTTGCAGAAGTCCCTTTTTCTGTTGCACGCAGCACATATGTCAAAACCAGCTGGATCTGACTACTATATCATATAGCTGCCATAGGAAAGATCGGTCGAAAATTAAGTTTTTGTATGAAAAAACATTTAGTGTTTCAAGATATCTTGACCAAACTCGACATTTATTAGTTTTACTAAGCTCCTCATATATATGCTAGATCCTATTAAGATCGGACCACTATATCATATAGCTGCCATAGGAACGATCGGTCGAAAATTAAGATTTTGTATGAAAAAACATTTTTTTTTCAAGATATCTTGACCAAACTTGGCATTCATTAGTTTTGCTAAGCTCCTCACATATATGCTAGATCCTATTAAGATCGGACCACTATATCATATAGCTGCCATAGGAACGATCGGTTGAAAATTAAGTTTTTGTATGAAAAAACATTTTGTTTTTCAAGATATCTTTACCAACCTGGCATTTATTAGTTTTACTAAGCTCCTCATATATATGCAAAATCCTATTAAGATCGGACCACTGTATCATATAGCTGCCATAGGAACGATCGGTCGAAAATTAAGATTTTGTATGAAAAAACATTTTGTTTTTCAAGATATCGTGACCAAACTCGGCATTTATAAGTTTTACTAAGCTCCTCATATATATGCAAAAGCCTTTTAAGATCGGACCACTACATCATATAGCTGCCATAGGAACGATCGGTCGAAAACTAGGTTTTTGATTAAAAGCCTTTTTAAACCCTTGCATAGGGTATTATAATTTTGTCGTGAAATGTGTAACGCATAGAAGGAGACATCTCCGACCCCATAAAGTATATATATTCTTGATCAGCATCAACAGTCGTGTCGATGTAGCCATGTCCGTCTGTCCGTCTGTCCGGCTGTCTGTTTCTATGCGAACTAGTCTCAGTTTTAAAGCTATCTTAATGAAACTTTTCAGAAGTCCCTTTTTCTGTTGCACGCAGCACATATGTCAAAACCAGCTGGATCTGACTACTATATCATATATCTGCCATAGGAAAGATCGGTCGAAAATTAAGTTTTTGTATGGACAAACATTTTGTGGTTCAAGATATCTTCACCAACCTCGGCATTTATTAGTTTTACTAAGCTCCTCATATATATGCAAAATCCTATTAAGATCGGACCTTTATATCATATAGCTGCCATAGGAACGATAGGTCGAAAATTAAGATTTTGTATGAAAAAACATTTTGTTTTTCAAGATATCTTGACCAAACTCGGCATTTATTAGTTTTAGTAAGCTTCTCATATATATGAAAAATCCTATTAAGTTCGGACCACTATATCATATAGCTGCCATAGGAACGATCGGTCGAAAATTAAGATTTTGTATGAAAAAACATTTTGTTTTTCAAGATATTTTGACCAAACTCGGCATTTATAAGTTTTACTAAGCTCCTCATATATATGCAAAATCCTATTAAGATCGGACCACTATATCATATAGCTGCCATAGGAACGATCGGTCGAAAACTAGGTTTTTGATTGAAAGCCTTTTTTGTTTATCAAGATACCTTCACCAAGCTCGGCATTAACCATTTTCTCGGCATTAAAAGGTTGCAAGGGTATTAGTACTTCGGCGTGCCGAAGATAGCCTTTCTTCCTCGTTTTTTATCACTCAGGCTATAATTGACGTACAAGATGGCGCCTTTTGTCCGACATTCCGGCATTTATTAGCCATTTTGCCATATCTGATTGGTCAACTTCCCGTAATTTATTCACCAAAATTCCAACTATATTTGGCCTAAATTATGGAGCTTTTTGTCCATTATCCCCCAATTAATTGTCTTATATTTCAGCAGATGTTCGACAATTTTCAGTAATTTATTGGCTAGCACCTGACCTATTTTACCCAACATTTTGAC
>JBAMCE010000661.1:0-15982 GCA_037075305.1 Drosophila kanekoi
ATAGCCCCATCTAGCCACCAAAACCGATTTACCAAAACCTATCTCAGTTACCAGGAACCCTGTTAATCCAGCATTTGCATCCTAGGGGAGCACGTCAAAGTCAAACAGACTCATCCGACTATTTAACCTTAAAACATACAGACCTACGTAGCTGTCAAAACTGTTTTACCAAAACTTTTTAGATTCCAGGAGGCTTCCCCGCCAATTTGGCATGTACCGCCTAGGGGAGAAAGTCAAAGCCAAATAGTCTCACACGACTATTAAGTCTGAATACATTCAGCCTCACCTGGAACTCAAAATTGCCTTTCCAAAACTTGTCTTAGATACCAGGAACCCTGTTATTCCAGCATTTGCATTTTAGGGGCGCAAGTCAAAGCCAAACACTCTCACCCGACTATTTAATCTTAAAACGCACACAGCCTTACCCAGCTGTCAAAACTGACTTACCAAAACTTGTATTAGATTCCAGGAGTCTCGCCAATCTGGCATATGCATCCTAGGGGAGCAAGTCAAAGCCAAACAGGCTCATCCGACTATTTAATTCTAAAACATATAGCCCCACAGACGCCAAAACTGATTTACCAAAACTTGTCTTAGATACCAGGAACCATGTTATTCCAGCATTCAAAGTCAAACAGACTCACCCGACTATTTAAAAGATACAGACTTACGTAGCTGGCAAAACTGTTTTACCAAACCTTTTTTTTAGATTCCAGGAGCCCGCCAATCTGTCATGTACCGCCTAGGAGAGAAAGTCAAAGCCAAATAGTCTCACACGACTATTAAGTCTGAATACATTCAGCCTCACCTGGAACTCAAAATTGCCTTACCAAAACTTGTCTTAGATACCAGGAACCCTGTTATTCCAGCATTTGCATCCTAGGGGCGCAAGTCAAAGCCAAACACGCTCACCCGACTATTTAATCTTAAAGCATACAGCCTTACCTAGCTGTCAAAACTGATTTACCAAAACTTGTCTTAGATTCCAGGAGCCCCGCCAATCTGGCATGTGCAGCCTAGGGGAGGAAGACAAAGCCAAATAGCCTCACCTGACTATTAAATCTGAAAACATATAGGCTCATCTGGCCGCCAAAACTGATTTACCAAAACTTGTCTCAGATACCAGAACCCTGTTAATCCAGCATTTGCATCCTAGGGGAGCACGTCAAAGTCAAACAGACTCACCCGACTATTTAACCTTAAAACATACAGACCTACGTTGCTGTCAAAACTGTTTTACCAAAACTTTTTTAGATTCCAGGAGCCCCGCCAATCTAGCATGTACCGCCTAGGGAAGAAAGTCAAAGGCAAATAGTCTCACACGACTATGAAGTCTGAATACTTTCAGCCTCACCTGGAACTCAAAATTGCCTTTCCAAAACTTGTCTTACATACCAGGAACCCTGTTATTCCAGCATTTGCATCCTAGGGGCGCAAGTCAAAGCCAAACACGCTCACCCGACTATTTAATCTTAAAGCAAACAGCCTTACCTAGCTGTCAAAACTGTTTTACCAAAACTTGTCTTAGATTCCAGGAGCCCCGCCAATCTGGCATGTGCAGCCTAGGGGAGCAAGTCAAAGCCAAACAGGCTCATCCGACTATTTAATCCTAAAACATATAGCCCAATCTGGCCGCCAAAACCGATTTACCAAAACCTATCTCAGTTACCAGGAACCCTGTTAATCTAGCATTTGCAGCCTAGGGGAGCAAGACAAAGCCAAATAGCCTCACCCGACTTTTAAATCTAAAAACATATAGCCTCATCTGGCCGCCAAAACTGATTTACCAAAACTTGTCTCAGATACCAGAACCCTGTTAATGCAGCATTTGCATCCTAGGGGAGCACGTCAAAGTCAAACAGACTCATCCGACTATTTAACCTTAAAACATACAGACCTACGTAGCTGTCAAAACTGTTTTACCAAAACTTTTTTTAGATTCCAGGAGCCCCGCCAATTTGGCATGTACCGCCTAGGGGAGCAAGACAAAGCCAAATAGCCTCACCCGACTTTTAAATCTAAAAACATATAGCCTCATCTGGCCGCCCAAACTGATTTACCAAAACTTGTCTCAGATACCAGAACCCTGTTAATCCAGCATTTGCATCCTAGGGGAGCACGTCAAAGTCAAACAGACCTCATCCGACTATTTAACCTTAAAACATGCAGACCTACGTAGCTGTCAAAACTGTTTTACCAAAACTTGTCTTAGATTCCAGGAGCCCCGCCAATCTGGCATGTGCAGCCTAGGGGAGCAAGTCAAAGCCAAACAGGCTCATCCGACTTTTTAATCCTAAAACATATAGCCCCATAGACGCCAAAACTGATTTACCAATACTTGTCTTAGATACCAGGAACCCTGTTATTCCAGAATTCAAAGTCAAACAGACTCACCCGACTATTTAAAACATACAGACTTACGTAGCTGTCAAAACTGTTTTACCAAAACTTTTTTAGATTCCAGGAGCCCCGCCAATTTGTCATGTACCGCCTAGGAGAGAAAATCAAAGCCAAATAGTCTCACACGACTATTAAGTCTGAATACATTCAGCCCCACCTGGAACTCAAAATTGCCTTACCAAAACTTGTCTTAGATAACAGGAACCCTGTTATTCCAGCATTTGCATCCTAGGGGCGCAAGTCAAAGCCAAACACGCTCACCCGACTATTTAATCTTAAAGCATACAGCCTTACCTAGCTGTCAAAACTGATTTACCAAAACTTGTCTTAGATTCCAGGAGCCCCGCCAATCTGGCATGTGCAACCTAGGGGGAGGAAGACAAAGCCAAACAGGCTCATCCGACTATTTAATCCTAAAACATATAGCCCCATCTGGCCGTCAAAACTGATTTACCAAAAATTATCTCAGTTACCAGGAACCCTGTTAATCTAGCATTTGCAGCCTAGGGGAGCAAGACAAAGCCAAATAGCCTCACCCGACTATTAAATCTAAAAACATATAGCCTCATCTGGCCGCCAAAACTGATTTACCAAAACTTGTCTCAGATACCAGAACCCTGTTAATCCAGCATTTGCATCCTAGGGGAGCACGTCAAAGTCAAACAGACTCATCCGACTATTTAACCTTAAAACATACAGACCTACGTAGCTGTCAAAACTGTTTTACCAAAACTTTTTTTAGATTCCAGGAGCCCCGCCAATCTGGCATGTACCGCCTAGGGGAGAAAGTCAAAGCCAAATAGTCTCACACGACTATTAAGTCTGAATACATTCAGCCTCACCTGGAACTCAAAATTGCCTTTCCAAAACTTGTCTTAGATACCAAGAACCCTGTTATTCCAGCATTTGCATCCTAGTGGCGCAAGTCAAAGCCAAACACGCTCACCCGACTATTTAATCTTAAAACATACAGCCTTACCTAGCTGTCAAAACTGTTTTACCAAAACTTGTCTTAGATTCCAGGAGCCCCGCCAATCTGGCATGTGCAGCCTAGGGGAGCAAGTCAAAGCCAAACAGGCTCATCCGACTATTTAATCCTAAAACATATAGCCCCATAGACGCCAAAACTGATTTACCAAAACTTGTCTTAGATACCAGAAGCCCCGCCAATCTGGCATGTACCGCCTAGGAGAGAAAGTCAAAACCAAATAGTCTCACACGACTATTAAGTCTGAATACATTCAGCCTCACCTGGAACTCAAAATTGCCTTACCAAAACTTGTCTTAGATACCAGGAACCCTGTTATTCCAGCATTTGCATCCTAGTGGCGCAAGTCAAAGCCAAACACGCTCACCCGACTATTTAATCTTAAAACATACAGCCTTACCTAGCTGTCAAAACTGTTTTACCAAAACTTGTCTTAGATTCCAGGAGCCCCGCCAATCTGGCATGTGCAGCCTAGGGGAGCAAGTCAAAGCCAAACAGGCTCATCCGACTATTTAATCCTAAAACATATAGCCCCATAGACGCCAAAACTGATTTACCAATACTTGTCTTAGATACCAGGAACCCTGTTATTCCAGAATTCAAAGTCAAACAGACTCACCCGACTATTTAAAACATACAGACTTACGTAGCTGTCAAAACTGTTTTACCAAAACTTTTTTTAGATTCCAGGAGCCCCGCCAATCTGTCATGTACCGCCTAGGAGAGAAAGTCAAAACCAAATAGTCTCACACGACTATTAAGTCTGAATACATTCAGCCTCACCTGGAACTCAAAATTGCCTTACCAAAACTTGTCTTAGATACCAGGAACCCTGTTATTCCAGCATTTGCATCCTAGGGGCGCAAGTCAAAGCCAAACACGCTCACCCGACTATTTAATCTTAAAGCGTACAGCCTTACCTAGCTGTCAAAACTGATTTACCAAAACTTGTCTTAGATTCCAGAAGCCCCGCCAATCTGGCATGTGCAACCTAGGGGAGGAAGACAAAGCCAAATAGCCTCACCCGACTATTAAATCTAAAAACATATAGCCTCATCTGGCCGCCAAAACAGATTTACCAAAACTTGTCTCAGATATCAGAACCCTGTTAATCCAGCACTTGCATCCTAGGGGAGCACGTCAAAGTCAAACAGACTCACCCGACTATTTAACTTTAAAACATACAGACCTACGTAGCTGTCAAACCTGTTTTACCAAAACTTTTTTAGATTCCAGGAGCCATGCCAATCTGGCATGTACCGCCTAGGGGAGAAAGTCAAAGCCAAATAGTCTCACACGACTATTTAATCTTAAAACATACAGCCCCACAGACGCCAAAACTGATTTACCAAAACTTGTCTTAGATACCAGGAACCATGTTAATCTAGCATTTGCAGCGTAAGGGAGCACGTCAAAGCCAAATAGCCTCACCCGACTATTAAATCTTAAAACATACAGCCCCATCTGGCCTCCAAAACTGATTTACCAAAACTTGTCTCAGATACCAGGAAACCTGTTAATCCAGTATTTGCATCTTGGGGGCGCAAGTCAAAGCTAAACAGGCTCACCCGACTATTTAATCTTAAAACATACAGCCTTACCTAGCTGTCAAAACTGTTTTACTAAAACTTGTTTTAGATTCCAGGAGCCCTGTTAATCTAGCATTTGCAGCCTAGGGGACCAGGTCAAAGCAAAATAGTCTCACCCGACTATTAAGTCTGAATACATTCAGCCTCACCTGGAACTCAAAATTGCCTTTCCAAAACTTGTCTTAGATACCAGGAACCCTGTCATTCCAGAATTCAAAGTCAAACTGACTCACCCGACTATTAAAAACATACAGACTTACGTAGCTGTCAAAACTGTTTTACCAAAACTTTTTTTAGATTCCAGGAGCCCCGCCAATCTGTCATGTACCGCCTAGGAGAGAAAGTCAAAGTCAAATAGTCTCACACGACTATTAAGTCTGAATACATTCAGCCTCACCTGGAACTCAAAGTTGCCTTACCAAAACTTGTCTTAGATACCAGGAACCCTGTTATTCCAGCATTTGCATCCTAGGGGCGCAAGTCAAAGCCAAACACGCTCACCCGACTATTTAATCTTAAAGCATACAGCCTTACCTAGCTGTCAAAACTGATTTACCAAAACTTGTCTTAGATTCCAGGAGCCCCGCCAATCTGGCATGTGCAGCCTAGGGGAGGAAGACAAAGCCAAATAGCCTCACCCGACTATTAAATCTGAAAACATATAGGCTCATCTGGCCGCCAAAACTGATTTACCAAAACTTGTCTCAGATACCAGAACCCTGTTAATCCAGCATTTGCATCCTAGGGGAGCACGTCAAAGTCAAACAGACTCACCCGACTATTTAACCTTAAAACATACAGACCTACGTTGCTGTCAAAACTGTTTTACCAAAACTTTTTTTAGATTCCAGGAGCCCCGCCAATCTAGCATGTACCGCCTAGGGAAGAAAGTCAAAGGCAAATAGTCTCACACGACTATGAAGTCTGAATACTTTCAGCCTCACCTGGAACTCAAAATTGCCTTTCCAAAACTTGTCTTACATACCAGGAACCCTGTTATTCCAGCATTTGCATCCTAGGGGCGCAAGTCAAAGCCAAACACGCTCACCCGACTATTTAATCTTAAAGCAAACAGCCTTACCTAGCTGTCAAAACTGTTTTACCAAAACTTGTCTTAGATTCCAGGAGCCCCGCCAATCTGGCATGTGCAGCCTAGGGGAGCAAGTCAAAGCCAAACAGGCTCATCCGACTATTTAATCCTAAAACATATAGCCCAATCTGGCCGCCAAAACCGATTTACCAAAACCTATCTCAGTTACCAGGAACCCTGTTAATCTAGCATTTGCAGCCTAGGGGAGCAAGACAAAGCCAAATAGCCTCACCCGACTTTTAAATCTAAAAACATATAGCCTCATCTGGCCGCCAAAACTGATTTACCAAAACTTGTCTCAGATACCAGAACCCTGTTAATGCAGCATTTGCATCCTAGGGGAGCACGTCAAAGTCAAACAGACTCATCCGACTATTTAACCTTAAAACATACAGACCTACGTAGCTGTCAAAACTGTTTTACCAAAACTTTTTTTAGATTCCAGGAGCCCCGCCAATTTGGCATGTACCGCCTAGGGGAGCAAGACAAAGCCAAATAGCCTCACCCGACTTTTAAATCTAAAAACATATAGCCTCATCTGGCCGCCCAAACTGATTTACCAAAACTTGTCTCAGATACCAGAACCCTGTTTATCCAGCATTTGCATCCTAGGGGAGCACGTCAAAGTCAAACAGACTCATCCGACTATTTAACCTTAAAACATGCAGACCTACGTAGCTGTCAAAACTGTTTTACCAAAACTTGTCTTAGATTCCAGGAGCCCCGCCAATCTGGCATGTGCAGCCTAGGGGAGCAAGTCAAAGCCAAACAGGCTCATCCGACTTTTTAATCCTAAAACATATAGCCCCATAGACGCCAAAACTGATTTACCAAAACTTGTCTTAGATACCAGGAACCCTGTTATTCCAGAATTCAAAGTCAAACAGACTCACCCGACTATTTAAAACATACAGACTTACGTAGCTGTCAAAACTGTTTTACCAAAACTTTTTTAGATTCCAGGAGCCCCGCCAATTTGTCATGTACCGCCTAGGAGAGAAAATCAAAGCCAAATAGTCTCACACGACTATTAAGTCTGAATACATTCAGCCCCACCTGGAACTCAAAATTGCCTTACCAAAACTTGTCTTAGATAACAGGAACCCTGTTATTCCAGCATTTGCATCCTAGGGGCGCAAGTCAAAGCCAAACACGCTCACCCGACTATTTAATCTTAAAGCATACAGCCTTACCTAGCTGTCAAAACTGATTTACCAAAACTTGTCTTAGATTCCAGGAGCCCCGCCAATCTGGCATGTGCAACCTAGGGGAGGAAGACAAAGCCAAACAGGCTCATCCGACTATTTAATCCTAAAACATATAGCCCCATCTGGCCGTCAAAACTGATTTACCAAAAATTATCTCAGTTACCAGGAACCCTGTTAATCTAGCATTTGCAGCCTAGGGGAGCAAGACAAAGCCAAATAGCCTCACCCGACTATTAAATCTAAAAACATATAGCCTCATCTGGCCGCCAAAACTGATTTACCAAAACTTGTCTCAGATACCAGAACCCTGTTAATCCAGCATTTGCATCCTAGGGGAGCACGTCAAAGTCAAACAGACTCATCCGACTATTTAACCTTAAAACATACAGACCTACGTAGCTGTCAAAACTGTTTTACCAAAACTTTTTTTAGATTCCAGGAGCCCCGCCAATCTGGCATGTACCGCCTAGGGGAGAAAGTCAAAGCCAAATAGTCTCACACGACTATTAAGTCTGAATACATTCAGCCTCACCTGGAACTCAAAATTGCCTTTCCAAAACTTGTCTTAGATACCAAGAACCCTGTTATTCCAGCATTTGCATCCTAGTGGCGCAAGTCAAAGCCAAACACGCTCACCCGACTATTTAATCTTAAAACATACAGCCTTACCTAGCTGTCAAAACTGTTTTACCAAAACTTGTCTTAGATTCCAGGAGCCCCGCCAATCTGGCATGTGCAGCCTAGGGGAGCAAGTCAAAGCCAAACAGGCTCATCCGACTATTTAATCCTAAAACATATAGCCCCATAGACGCCAAAACTGATTTACCAAAACTTGTCTTAGATACCAGGAACCCTGTTATTCCAGAATTCAAAGTCAAACAGACTCACCCGACTATTTAAAACATACAGACTTACGTAGCTGTCAAAACTGTTTTACCAAAACTTTTTTTAGATTCCAGGAGCCCCGCCAATCTGTCATGTACCGCCTAGGAGAGAAAGTCAAAACCAAATAGTCTCACACGACTATTAAGTCTGAATACATTCAGCCTCACCTGGAACTCAAAATTGCCTTACCAAAACTTGTCTTAGATACCAGGAACCCTGTTATTCCAGCATTTGCATCCTAGGGGCGCAAGTCAAAGCCAAACACGCTCACCCGACTATTTAATCTTAAAGCGTACAGCCTTACCTAGCTGTCAAAACTGATTTACCAAAACTTGTCTTAGATTCCAGAAGCCCCGCCAATCTGGCATGTGCAACCTAGGGGAGGAAGACAAAGCCAAATAGCCTCACCCGACTATTAAATCTAAAAACATATAGCCTCATCTGGCCGCCAAAACAGATTTACCAAAACTTGTCTCAGATATCAGAACCCTGTTAATCCAGCACTTGCATCCTAGGGGAGCACGTCAAAGTCAAACAGACTCACCCGACTATTTAACTTTAAAACATACAGACCTACGTAGCTGTCAAACCTGTTTTACCAAAACTTTTTTAGATTCCAGGAGCCATGCCAATCTGGCATGTACCGCCTAGGGGAGAAAGTCAAAGCCAAATAGTCTCACACGACTATTTAATCTTAAAACATACAGCCCCACAGACGCCAAAACTGATTTACCAAAACTTGTCTTAGATACCAGGAACCATGTTAATCTAGCATTTGCAGCGTAAGGGAGCACGTCAAAGCCAAATAGCCTCACCCGACTATTAAATCTTAAAACATACAGCCCCATCTGGCCTCCAAAACTGATTTACCAAAACTTGTCTCAGATACCAGGAAACCTGTTAATCCAGTATTTGCATCTTGGGGGCGCAAGTCAAAGCTAAACAGGCTCACCCGACTATTTAATCTTAAAACATACAGCCTTACCTAGCTGTCAAAACTGTTTTACTAAAACTTGTTTTAGATTCCAGGAGCCCTGTTAATCTAGCATTTGCAGCCTAGGGGACCAGGTCAAAGCAAAATAGTCTCACCCGACTATTAAGTCTGAATACATTCAGCCTCACCTGGAACTCAAAATTGCCTTTCCAAAACTTGTCTTAGATACCAGGAACCCTGTCATTCCAGAATTCAAAGTCAAACTGACTCACCCGACTATTAAAAACATACAGACTTACGTAGCTGTCAAAACTGTTTTACCAAAACTTTTTTAGATTCCAGGAGCCCCGCCAATCTGTCATGTACCGCCTAGGAGAGAAAGTCAAAGTCAAATAGTCTCACACGACTATTAAGTCTGAATACATTCAGCCTCACCTGGAACTCAAAGTTGCCTTACCAAAACTTGTCTTAGATACCAGGAACCCTGTTAATCCAGCATTTGCATCCTAGGGGCGCAAGTCAAAGCCAAACACGCTCACCCGACTATTTAATCTTAAAGCATACAGCCTTACCTAGCTGTCAAAACTGATTTACCAAAACTTGTCTTAGATTCCAGGAGCCCCGCCAATCTGGCATGTGCAACCTAGGGGAGGAAGACAAAGCCAAATAGCCTCACCCGACTATTAAATCTAAAAACATATAGCCTCATCTGGCCGCCAAAACTGATTTACCAAAACTTGTCTCAGATACCAGAACCCTGTTAATCCAGCATTTGCATCCTAGGGGAGCACGTCAAAGTCAAACAGACTCACCCGACTATTTAACCTTAAAACATACAGACCTACGTAGCTGTCAAAACTGTTTTACCAAAACTTTTTTAGATTCCAGGAGCCCCGCCAATCTGGCATGTACCGCCTAGGGGAGAAAGTCAAAGCCAAATAGTCTCACACGACTATTAAGTCTGAATACATTCAGCCTCACCTGGAACTCAAAATTGCCTTTCC
The DNA here is from genome assembly GCA_037075305.1 of Drosophila kanekoi. Lineage (NCBI taxonomy): Eukaryota > Metazoa > Arthropoda > Insecta > Diptera > Drosophilidae > Drosophila > Drosophila kanekoi. The sequence continues at coordinate 10,099 of JBAMCE010000661.1, forward strand.
AAAACTTGTCTTACATACCAGGAACCCTGTTATTCCAGCATTTGCATCCTAGGGGCGCAAGTCAAAGCCAAACACGCTCACCCGACTATTTAATCTTAAAGCAAACAGCCTTACCTAGCTGTCAAAACTGTTTTACCAAAACTTGTCTTAGATTCCCGCCAATCTGGCATGTGCAGCCTAGGGGAGCAAGTCAAAGCCAAACAGGCTCATCCGACTATTTAATCCTAAAACATATAGCCCCATCTGGTCGCCAAAACTGATTTACCAAAACCTATCTCAGGTACCAGGAACCCTGTTAATCTAGCATTTGCAGCCTAGCGGAGCAAGACAAAGCCAAATAGTCTCACCCGACTATTCAATTTTAAATCATATAGCCCCACCTGGCCGCCAAAACTGATTTACCAAAACTTGTCTCAGATACCAGGAACCCTGTTAATCCAGCATTTGCATCCTAGGGGAGCAAGTCAAAGTCAAACAGACTCACCCGACTATTGAACCTAAAAACATACAGACTAACGTAGCTGTCAAAACTGTTTTACAAAAGTTTTTTTAGATTCCAGGAGCCCCGCCAATCTGGCATCTGCCGCCTAGGGGAGGAAGTCAAAGCCAAATAGACTCACACGACTATTAAATCTGAAAACATTCAGCATCACCTGGAACTCAAAATTGCCTTACCAAAACTTGTTTCAGATACCAGGAACCCTGTTAATACAGCATTTGCATCCTAGGGGCGCAAGTCAAAGCCAAACAGGCTCACCCGACTATTAAATCATAAAACATATTGCCCCATCTGGCCGCCAAAACTGATTTACGAAAACTTGTCTTAGATACCAAAAACCCTGTTATTCCAGCATTTGTATCCTAGGGGCGCAAGTCAAAGCCAAACACGCTCACCCGACTATTTAACCTTAAAACATACAGACCTACGTAGCTGTCAAAACTGTTTTACCAAAACTTTTTTTAGATTCCAGGAGCCCCGCCAATCTGGCATGTACCGCCTAGGGGAGAAAGTCAAAGCCAAATAGTCTCACACGACTATTAAGTCTGAATACATTCAGCCTCACCTGGAACTCAAAATTGCCTTTCCAAAACTTGTCTTACATACCAGGAACCCTGTTATTCCAGCATTTGCATCCTAGGGGCGCAAGTCAAAGCCAAACACGCTCACCCGACTATTTAATCTTAAAGCAAACAGCCTTACCTAGCTGTCAAAACTGTTTTACCAAAACTTGTCTTAGATTCCCGCCAATCTGGCATGTGCAGCCTAGGGGAGCAAGTCAAAGCCAAACAGGCTCATCCGACTATTTAATCCTAAAACATATAGCCCCATCTGGTCGCCAAAACTGATTTACCAAAACCTATCTCAGGTACCAGGAACCCTGTTAATCTAGCATTTGCAGCCTAGCGGAGCAAGACAAAGCCAAATAGTCTCACCCGACTATTCAATTTTAAATCATATAGCCCCACCTGGCCGCCAAAACTGATTTACCAAAACTTGTCTCAGATACCAGGAACCCTGTTAATCCAGCATTTGCATCCTAGGGGAGCAAGTCAAAGTCAAACAGACTCACCCGACTATTGAACCTAAAAACATACAGACTAACGTAGCTGTCAAAACTGTTTTACAAAAGTTTTTTTAGATTCCAGGAGCCCCGCCAATCTGGCATCTGCCGCCTAGGGGAGGAAGTCAAAGCCAAATAGACTCACACGACTATTAAATCTGAAAACATTCAGCATCACCTGGAACTCAAAATTGCCTTACCAAAACTTGTTTCAGATACCAGGAACCCTGTTAATACAGCATTTGCATCCTAGGGGCGCAAGTCAAAGCCAAACACGCTCACCCGACTATTTAATCTTAAAGCATACAGCCTTACCTAGCTGTCAAAACTGTTTTACCAAAACTTGTCTTAGATTCCAGGAGCCCCGCCAATCTGGCATGTGCAGCCTATGGGAGCAAGTCAAAGCCAAACAGGCACATCCGACTATTTAATCCTAAAACATATAGCCCCATTTGGCCGCCAAAACTGATTTACCAAAACCTATCAAAGTTACCAGGAACCCTGTTAATCTAGCTTTTGCAGCGTTGGGGAGCAAGACAAAGCCAAATAGTCTCACCCGACTATTAAATTTTAAATCATATAGCCCCACCTGGCCGCCAAGACTGATTTACCAAAACTTGTCTCAGATAGCAGGAACCCTGTTAATCCAGCATTTGCATCCTAGTGGAGCAAGTCAAAGTCAAACAGACTCACCCGACTATTTAACCTTAAAACATACAGACTTACGTAGCTGTCAAAACTGTTTTAGCAAAACTTTTTTAGATTCAAGGAGCCCCGCCAATCTGGAATCTGCCGCCTAGCGGAGAAAGTCAATGCCAAATAGTCTCACACGATTATTAAGTCTGAAAACATTCAGCAACACCTGGAACTCAAAACTGCCTTACCAAAACTGGTTTCAGATACCAGGAAGCCTGTTAATCCAGCATTTACATCCTAGGGGCGCAAGTCAAAGCCAAACAGGCTAACCCCACTATTAAATCTTAAAACATGTAGCCCCATCTGGCCGCCAAAACTGATTTACGAAAACTTGTCTTAGATACCAGGAACCCTGTTATTCCAGCATTTGCATCCTAGGGGCGCAAGTCAAAGCCAAACACGCTCACCCGACTATTTAATCTTAAAACATACAGCCTTACCTAGCTGTCAAAACTGTTTTACCAAAACTTGTCTTAGATTCCAGGAGCCCCGCCAATCTGGCATATGCAGCCAAGGGGAGCAAGTCAAAGCCAAGCAGGCTCATCCGACTATTTAATCCTAAAACAGATAGCTCCATAGACACCAAAACTGATTTACCAAAACTTGTCTTAGATACCAGGAACCCTGTTATTCCAGCATTTGCATCCTAGGGGCGCCAGTCAAAGCCAAACACGCTCACCCGACTATTTAATCTTAAAGCATTCAGCCTTACCTAGCTGTCAAAACTGATTTACCAAAACTTGTCTTAGATTCCAGGTGTCCCGTCAATCTGGCATGTGCAGCCTAGGGAAGGAAGACAAAGCCAAATAGCCTCACCCGACTACTAAATCTTAAAACATATAGCCTCATCTGGCCGCCAAAAAGGATTTACCAAAACTTGTCTCAGATACCAGGACCCTGTTAATCCAGCATTTGCATCCAAGGGGAGCTAGTCAATGTTAAACAGACTCACCCGACTATTTAACCTTAAAACATACAGACCTACGTAGCTGTCAAAACTGTTTTATCAAAACTTTTTTTAGATTCCAGGAGCCCCGCCAATCTGGCATGTACCGCCTAGGGGAGAAAGTCAAAGCCAAATAGTCTCACACGACTATTAAGTCTGAATACATTCAGCCTCACCTGGAACTCAAAATTGCCTTACCAAAACTTGTCTTAGATACCAGGAACCCTGTTATTCCGGCATTTGCATCCTAGGGGCGCAAGTCAAAGACAAACACGCTCACCCGACTATTTAATCTTAAAGCAAACAGCCTTACCTAGCTGTCAAAACTGTTTTACCAAAACTTGTCTTAGATTCCAGGAGCCCCGCCAATCTGGCATGTGCAGCCTAGGGGAGCAAGTCAAAGCCAAACAGGCTCATCCGACTATTTAATCCTAAAACATATAGCCCCATCTGGCCGCCAAAACTGATTACCAAAACTTGTCTTAGATACCAGGAACCCTGTTAATCTAGCATTTGCAGCCTAGGGGAGCAAGACAAAGCCAAATAGTCTCACCCGACTATTAAATTATAAATCATATAGCCCCACCTGGCCGCCAAAACTGATTTACCAAAGCTTGTCTCAGATACCAGGAACCCTGTTAATCCAGCATTTGCATCCTAGCGGAGCAAGTCAAAGTCAAACAGACTCACCCGACTATTTAACCTTAAAACATACAGACTTACGTAGCTGTCAAAACTGTTTTACCAAAGCTTTTTTTAGATTCCAGGAGCCCCGCCAATCTGGCATGTACCGCCTAGGGGAGAAAGTCAAAGCAAAGAGTCTCATCGGAACTCAAAATTGCCTTACCAAAACTTGTCTTAGATACCAGGAGCCCCGCCAATCTGGCATGTGCAGCCTAGGGGAGCAAGTCAAAGCCAAACAGGCTCATCCGACTATTTAATCCTAAAACATATAGCCCCATCTGGCCGCCAAAGCTGATTTACCAAAACCTATCTCAGTTAACAGGAACCCTGTTAATCTAGCATTTGCAGCCTAGAGGAGCAAGACAAAGCCAAATAGTCTCACCCGACTATTAAATTTTAAATCAAATAGCCCCACCTGGCCGCCAAAACTGATTTACCAAAACTTGTCTCAGATACCAGGAACCCTGTTAATCCAGAATTTGCATCATAGGGGAGCAAGTCAAAGTCAAACAGACTCACCCGACTATTTAACCTTAAAACATACAGACTTACGTAGCTGTCAAAACTGTTTTACCAAAGCTTTTTTTAGATTCCAGGAGCCCCGCAAATCTGGCATCTGCCGCCTAGGGGAGAAAGTCAAAGCCAAATAGTCTCACACGACTATTAAATCTGAAAACATTCAGCATCACCTGGAACTCAAAATTGCCTTACCAAAACTTGTTTCAGATACCAGGAACCCTGTTAATCCAGCATTTGCATCCTAGGGGCGCAAGTCAAAGCCAAACAGGCTCACCCGACTATTAAATCTTAAAACATATAGCCCCATCTGGCCGCCAAAACTGATTTACGAAAACTTGTCTTAGATACCAGGAACCCTGTTATTCCAGCATTTGCATCCTAGGGGCGCAAGTCAAAGCCAAACACGCTCACCCGACTATTTAATCTTAAAACATACAGCCTTACCTAGCTGTCAAAACTGTTTTACCAAAACTTGTCTTAGATTCCAGGAGCCCCGCCAATCTGGCATGTGCAGCCTAGGGGAGCAAGTCAAAGCCAAACAGGCTCATCCGACTATTTAATCTTAAGACATACAGACTTACGTAGCTGCCAAAACTGCTTTACCAAAACTTGCCTTAAAAACCAGGAGCCTTGTTAATCTAGCATTTGCAGCCTAGGGGAGCAAGTCAAAGCAAAATAGTCTCACCCGACTTTTAAGTCTGAACACATTCAGCCTCACCTGGAACTCAAAATTGCCTTACCAATACCAGGAACCCTGTTTATCCAGCATTTGCATCCTAGGGGCGCAACTCAAAGCCAAACAGGCTCAACCGACTATTTAATCTTAAAACATAAAGTCTTGCCCAGCTGTCAAAACTGTTTTACCAAACCTTGTCTAAGATTCCAGGAGCCAAGCCAATCTGGCATGTGGAGCCTAGGGGAGCAAGTCAAAACCAAACAGGCTCACCCGAGAATTTAATCTTAAAACAGACAGCCCCATCTGGCTGCCAAAACTGCTTTACCAAAACTTGCGTTAGAAACCAGTAGCCCTGTTAATCTAGCATTTGCAGCCTAGGGGAGCAAGTCAAAGCAAAATAGTCTCACCCGACTTTTAAGTCTGAACACATTCAGCCTCACCTGGAACTCAAAATGACTCTACCAATACCAGGAACCCTGTTTATCCAGCATTTGCATCCTAGGGGCGCAACTCAAAGCCAAACAGGCTCAACCGACTATTTAATTTTAAAACATAAAGTCTTGCCCAGCTGTCAAAACTGTTTTACCAAACCTTGTCTAAGATTCCAGGAGCCAAGCCAATCTGGCATGTGGAGCCTAGGGGAGCAAGTCAAAGCCAAACAGGCTCCCCCGACAGTTTAATCTTAAAACATACAGACTTACGTAGCTGTCAAAACTGATATACCAAAACCTATTTTAGATTCCAGCAGCCCTGCCAATCTGGCATGTGCAGCCAAGGGGAGCAAGTCAAAGCCAAACAGGA
>JBAMCE010000662.1:1800000-2217500 GCA_037075305.1 Drosophila kanekoi
AAACTCTTTAGACCATCGTTTAATGAATCCAAGTACACCTTTTGCCTCATTAACGATGGTATCTATGTGAAGATTGAAACAGAGTTTAGAATCAAAAAGAACGCCTAGATCCTTAACTGTTAGTATACGTTGCAAAGGGGTATTGTCGATTGTATAACTGACAAGATAAGGTGTAGTACGATTAAATGTCATAAACATACACTTTGAGTATAGAATAAGTTTCACATCATCCGCATACATGAGTACCCGGGCATGTGACATAACAGAGGGGAGATCATTTATAAAAAGAGTAAAGAGTAAAGGTCCAAGATGACTACCTTGAGGAACACCAAAAGTAACGTGAACTTGTTTAGAGGTAGTCAGCCTCAGCATTACTCTTTGGGTCCTACCTTTTAAATAAGAATTAATCCAAAGCAAAAAAAAACGGAGGAAAACCTATTCTCTCAAGTTTAAAAAGTAAAATGTCATGGTGCACAGAGTTAAACGCCTTACTAAAGTCCGTATAAATGACATCATTTTGCATTTTCGAAAGAAAAGCATCATTTACCAAGGAAGTAAACTCAAGCAGATTGGTCGTAGTTGACCGATTTTTTACGAATCCATGTTGAACAGGGGAAACAACTGATTTGCAGAAATGCTGCAAATTCTAAGTGATTATTTTTTCAAATAATTTAGGAATAGCGGACAGTTTTGCAATGGAGAGGAATGATATAAGATTCTTTCCAAAGAGATGGAAAGACAGAAGATTCAAGAGATAGATTAAAAATCTATTGCAATGGATAAAGAAGGGCAGAACTACACGCCTTGAGTAGACAACTAGGAATATTGTCAGGCCCAGGAGAGTAAGAAGATTTTAAAGAGTTTAGATAGTATTAGGACAGACTGAGGAGTAAGTTGATTGGAAAAAATTAGCAAAGAGGTTAGCAGAGTCAGAGTCATTACTAGCTTTATCCATCCCGAAAGAAACAGAAGTTGGCAAACTTGAAGAAGAAATAGTATAAGGGTAAGAATTATTATTAGGACAGACTGTGGGGTAAGTTGATTGAAAAAAATTAGCAAAGAGGTTAGCAGAATCAGAGTCATTACAATCTTTATCCATCCCCAAAGAAACAGAAGTTGGCAAACTTGAAGATTTACGCTTCAAGTTTACAAAATTGTAAAACTGTCTCGGATTTTGGGCAAATAGCCTTTTACAACGAGGTATATAATTCTCATAGCATTGAGAATTCAGAAGAAAGAAGTTCGACTTGGCTATGGAATATTTAGCCAAGTCTGTAAACGAACCAGACTTTTAAAACTTTTTAAAATATTTAGATTTTAAATTTTTAAGATGTGACAATCTGGGAGTAAACCAGGGTGCTTTTGAAGAAATAGTCGAAGGAATTGACTTGGGAATACTCATATCTAAGAGGGAGTTTAGGGTGCTATAAAAAGTAATAGCAGTATTCATATCAACCGAGTCATATAAGAAAGACCAATCGGTTGCATAAATAAGCTGATTCAGCAATGAATAATTTCCTTTGCGAAAGCAGCGGCGGGGCTTATTGGCTGATGAGTACGAAATGAGACGATTACAATTGAACGTTGTAATCTCTAAAGTAGGATGATATACATCCTCAGGAAGAGATAAGGGAGGGGACCTAGACACATTAGAAATAAGGTAGTCGTTAGCAAATACAAGGTCGAGTGTTCTATTCAAATGATTAGAAACTGAATTGATTTGAAACAACGAAAGATCAAGCATGCAGTCTATAAAATCATGCTGTGCTGAGGGCACTAGATAATTTTCGGCAGTGAATAAAGACCAAGAGATGTTAGGCAAAATAAAATCGCCCAACACCATAAATAGGTCATTATCACGCACGTGTGAAGAAACTTCTTTAATACAAGTAATATGTTTCATATAAACTTAAATATCTGAAGAAGGAGGGACATAAGAGCATGTAATGTAGATATTCCGTGTAGGAAAAGACACCTTAACTGAGACAATCTCAGCGTCAGTAGGCGTACTAAAACAGAAAAGTTCTGACTGGAGAGTGGCTTTAACGGCAATTAACACCCCACCACCTCGAGTCGTCCGATCATTTCTATGCAAAATAAAACTATTCGAAAATACCTTAAAATCGGATATGGTTGAATTTACCCATGTTTCTGAAAATGCTATTATATCCGAGTCGAAGGAGTACTGGCCATGAAAAGATTTTTAAGCTTTGAAATAAGACCTCTGACATTCTGATAATGAATACAGATTTGTTCAGAAGATGAAGTTAGTTTTTTTGGGGCAGAAATGGTACCCTGTATTAAAGGGACTGGAAGGGTGACAGGCTGGTTTCGCCTTTTTGGCTTGAACTCGTGAACAATCATGTGTGGAGGCCAAAATTTGGGATCACAAATGATTGGGAACATTTCATGTGAAACATTTATTTTGAATGATGATATTTCACGAGGGGTGGAGAAATTAAATTTGGTTATTGACACGCTAGCAGAAGATTTGCTAGCAATATAGGCTGCCAATGACTCAGAAGTGGTGTCCGATGAAAGTCGAGACACAAAAACTTGCCTACGAGGGGCAACATCCATTAAAGTAGGTGCTGATGGGGCTGCAGGTAATACAGGAGTTGGAGGAGCTAAAGAGGCACCATGATTGTGTTTAACAATCTGGGCAAGATTACGCGCAGGTCCACTCTTGCGGACAGGAGCTGACGGGGCTGAGGCAGTTTGGATAACTGGGACAGTATCAGGTACGGGATCTACTGTAACTACTATAGGGGATGAAACGGGGGTAATTGGGCAGTCGCTTGGAGAAGGCGATAAAGACAACAGTGAAGATTAATCCAAGTTGCTAGGTAGGGACAAGAAAGGCGTAGGTGTCTGAACAGACGTAGAGGGCAATTGCAAAGGTTGAGGCTCCAACCGGCGATTGGTTGGAGACTCGAATTTATATTTGGCAAGCAAGTCAAAATTACTTGACAGCTGCTTAGCCATATTATTCAATTTTAAGAACTGATTTCTCACAGAATTATACATTCTGGAGAAATCAATTTGCTTGTCGATGCTATCTGGGCACTACCAACGCAAGCCACCGCAGCCGTTCTTGGCAACTACATCGATCTTGCCGCAATCAATTTTTAAGTAATGCACCAAAAATGCAAAATTTAGAAATAAAAAGCAGGAATAAAGCGCAAAAATATAAAAAAAACTTTGAGCACAAGTAAAACCCGTCAGTCACTCTCAACTGAGAACTCTCTCCGCCTAAACTTAACGTTATAATTCCTGTGGTGAATATATTTATAGCCAGAACTCTTTGGCTTAAAAGGATATATTGTATTTGTAAAAATGAATGTAACAGGCAGAAGGAAGATCTCCGACACCGTAAAGTATATATACTCTTGATCAATAGCCAAGTCGATCTAGCCATGTCTGTCTGTCCATCTGTCCGTATGTATGAACGCAAGGATATCCGAAACTATAAGAGCTAGAAACTTGAAATTTTAGCTGTAGGTTCTCCTAGTGCCTGCTGCCATTTTAATTCGTTTTTTCTCATTCGGAATTAATAATTGACGTGACTGTTAATAAGAGGCGGCGACAAGTGGCGCGGTCTGTTGCGAGTTCAAACCCTAATGACGGAACTTTTTTTTTTGGCTGTTGTGTAGAGGCTGCAGCAAGTAGTGTAGTTCAGTTGCAAGTTCAAACCCCGCCAAGGGAACTGTATTTTTATTACCTATGTTATTACTCGGAAAAAAAATGTATAAAAAAAAAACGGCCCCTAAATATAACAAAGTGAGAGTGGCTATTGAGCGTGAGCGCAGTATCACAGTAAAAGAGTGGACGAGTGCAGCAGAAGGGTACTGTAGTGCGAAGCTAGTACGCGGCGTCACTTTTTAGAATGGTCAATGATTTGGTGCGATTTGATATACTTTAATTTTTGTTATGAAAGTCGGCGGAAATAATATTGACATAATAATCAAATAAAAATATTATCTAAGCAAAATCATTAAAAATAAAAATGATTAAAAATAATATCGAAGCAAAATAATTTAAAATAAAATAATTAAAAACATTATTAAAATAAAACAGTTAAAAATAGTATTGAAATAAAAATAATTGAAAATAATATCAAAATGAAATAATTTTAAATGGTGTCAAAATAATATAATAAAAAATAAAACCGAATTAAATAATTAAAACTAATTCGGAATAAAAATAAGGTGAAATAAACAGGAAGAAAATAATACAGGAAACATATCACGAACAAAACAAGTTTATTAAGATGGATCCCCTTAGCGAGCTATGTTTCCAGGGGTTAGCACTCGGCCAAAATTTGGGCTCGGCTAGCTAGTTGGAGGCCAAATATACCCGAGCCCCAGAGCATAAGGTCCAGCCAGAACCCAACCCAGTTAAATGAAATAGACGGTCGAAATCCGAATCGAATTCCGGCCCAAGTCTGAGCAACCCCGGCCTGCTCGAGGTACCCGAGCAGGTACGGAACTGGGGCATATCCATTGTCCTTAGTGGAAGCCATCGGGGATCGCACCCTGTCTTATGATATTGACGTAGATAGGTTACCAAGGGCAATGAACATCGGTGAGGCCGCTCGCTGGCTTATAACGAGTGGGCTAAGAGACGTGTCGTGGGCCAAGTTTCAGCAAGGATTTCTTCGCGGTACTTCGATCAACTAGAACACGAAATCCGAGCTCGTCGTCAAGCAGCATGTGATGGACAAACAGGCGCTAACGCATCATGCTGGCTATAGCCTTGATAGGGAATTGAGTAGGATTTACAAAAAAACGCAGCCCCTGAATATAAACTGTATAAGCGGAGACAAAATTTCCCATCTCTGTCAAAGCTCATACAATTAGCAGTCGAGTATGAAGGCATAAGGCAGCAGGGTTAACAGTACCCGTCAGGGGAGTCGTATCGTCACGACGGTCAAGATCGGCGAGGACAAGTACGCAGACGATCGACACCGGCGCCACGCAATCTTTTATCAGCGAGGCCTGGGCAGCGAAGGGGGCTAAGGACGAGGACTTTAGGGAAATACGCACTAGGATACGGCTAGCGGATGGATCGTGATTAGACGTTGCACGGATGGTGCACGCGGAGATCGGCCTAGCGAGTCGCACGATCTGTTTGCCCCTGCTACTAATGGCGTCGATGCTAGATCAGGTGAGCCTAGGCCTGGTTTTCCTCCGTGTGAAAGGCACAAGAATACGTTGCGAGGACAGTGAGATAACGCTTTGTACATAGAAGATATCAGGAACTCGGGAAGAGACGACTAATTGCCCTGCGGGAGCAATCCCGGAAGCTCGGACAAGAATGGGGTATCCATATGGCCAGTAACAGAGTCGGAATGGCGTGTTACCGGGGCTTGACAAGTGTTAAGGTGGAAGGACAGGCGACATCGGAGGTCAGCAGGGCAGAAAGATCAACCTCGCATCTCAGGGAAGGCGTACTAGATGGCTAGTTAGCCGTGGAAAACCCAGCGGCGGAAGCCGAGGCTAGTGGAGGCGAACGGTCTGGAGAGTTGAGTCCGAAAAACGAGGACGTCTGGCCAGCAGACATGAAGCCAAGTATGCAAGTTCTTCTGCAATGGAGAGGAATGATATAAGATTCTTTCTATAGAGATGGAAAGACAGAAGATTCAAGACATAGATTAAAAATCTTTTGCAATGGATAAAGAAGGGAAGAACTAAACGCCTTGAGTAGACAACTAGGAATATTGTCAGGCCCAGGAGAGTAAGAAGATTTTAAGGAGTTTAGATAGTATAGAACTAGAGGAAGAAATAGTATAAGGGTAAGAATTATTATTAGGACAGACTGAGGAGTAAGTTGATTGGAAAAAATTAGCAAAAAGGTTAGCAGAGTCAGAGTCATTACTAGCTTTATCCATCCCGAAAGAAACAGAAGTTGGCAAACTTGAAGAAGAAATAGTATAAGGGTAAAAATTATTATTAGGACAGACTGAGAAGTAAGTTGAATGGAAAAAATTAGCAAAGAGGTTAGCAGAATCAGAGTCATTACTATCTTTTTTCATCCCGAAAGAAACATAAGTTGGCAAACTTGAAGATTTACGCTTCAAGTTTACAAAATTGTAAAACTGTCTCGGATTTTGGGCAAATAGCCTTTTACAACGAGGTATATAATTCTCATAGCATTGAGAATTCAGAAGAAAGAAGTTCGACTTGGCTATGGAATATTTAGCCAAGTCTGTAAACGAACCAGACTTTTAAAACTTTTTAAAATATTTAGATTTTAAATTTTTAAGATGTGACAATCTGGGAGTAAACCAGGGTGCTTTTGAAGAAATAGTCGAAGGAATTGACTTGGGAATACTCATATCTAAGAGGGAGTTTAGGGTGCTATAAAAAAAAGTAATAGCAGTATTCATATCAACCGAGTCATATAAGAATGACCAATCGGTTGCATAAATAAGCTGATTCAGCAATGAATAATTTCCTTTGCGAAAGCAGCGGCGGGGCTTATTGGCTGATGAGTACGAAATGAGACGATTACAATTGAACGTTGTAATCTCTAAAGTAGGATGATATACATCCTCAGGAAGAGATAAGGGAGGGGACCTAGACACATTAGAAATAAGGTAGTCGTTAGCAAATACAAGGTCGAGTGTTCTATTCAAATGATTAGAAACTGAATTGATTTGAAACAACGAAAGATCAAGCATGCAGTCTATAAAATCATGCTGTGCTGAGGGCACTAGATAATTTTCGGCAGTGAATAAAGACCAAGAGATGTTAGGCAAAATAAAATCGCCCAACACCATAAATAGGTCATTATCACGCACGTGTGAAGAAACTTCTTTAATACAAGTAATATGTTTCATATAAACTTAAATATCTGAAGAAGGAGGGACATAAGAGCATGTAATGTAGATATTCCGTTTAGGAAAAGACACCTTAACTGAGACAATCTCAGCGTCAGTAGGCGTACTAAAACAGAAAAGTTCTGACTGGAGAGTGGCTTTAACGGCAATTAACACCCCACCACCTCGAGTCGTCCGATCATTTCTATGCAAAATAAAACTATTCGAAAATACCTTAAAATCGGATATGGTTGAATTTACCCATGTTTCTGAAAATGCTATTATATCCGAGTCGAAGGAGTACTGGCCATGAAAAGATTTTTAAGCTTTGAAATAAGACCTCTGACATTCTGATAATGAATACAGATTTGTTCAGAAGATGAAGTTAGTTTTTTTGGGGCAGAAATGGTACCCTGTATTAAAGGGACTGGAAGGGTGACAGGCTGGTTTCGCCTTTTTGGCTTGAACTCGTGAACAATCATGTGTGGAGGCCAAAATTTGGGATCACAAATGATTGGGAACATTTCATGTGAAACATTTATTTTGAATGATGATATTTCACGAGGGGTGGAGAAATTAAATTTGGTTATTGACACGCTAGCAGAAGATTTGCTAGCAATATAGGCTGCCAATGACTCAGAAGTGGTGTCCGATGAAAGACGAGACACAAAAACTTGCCTACGAGGGGCAACATCCGTTAAAGTAGGTGCTGATGGGGCTGCAGGTAATACAGGAGTTGGAGGAGCTAAAGAGGCACCATGATTGTGTTTAACAATCTGGGCAAGATTACGCGCAGGTCCACCCTTGCGGCCAGGAGCTGACGGGGCTGAGGCAGTTTGGATAACTGGGACAGTATCAGGTACGGGATCGACTGGAACTACTATAGGGGATAAAACGGGGGTAATTGGGCAGTCGCTTGGAGAAGGCGATAAAGACAACATTGGAGATTAATCCAAGTTGCTAGGTAGGGACAAGAAAGGCGTAGGTGTCTGAACAGACGTAGAGGGCAATTGCAAAAGTTGAGGCTCCAACCGGCGATTGGTTGGAGACTCGAATTTATATTTGGCAAGCAAGTCAAAATTACTCGACAGCTGCTTAGCCATATTATTCAATTTTAAGAACTGATTTCTCACAGAATTATACATTCTGGAGAAATCAATTTGCTTGTCGATGCAATCTGGGCACGACCAACGCAACCCACCGCAGCCGTTCTTGGCAACTGCAGCGATCTTGCCGCAATCAGTTTTTAAGTAATGCACCAAAAATGCAAAATTTAGAAATAAAAAGCAGGAATAAAGCGCAAAAACATAAAAAAATCTTGGAGCACAAGTAAAACCCGTCAGTCACTCTCAACTGAGAACTCTCTCCGCCTAAACTTAACGTTAGAATTCCTGTGGAGAATATATTTATAGCCAGAACCCTTTGGCTTAAAAGGATATATTGTATTTGTGAAAATGAATGTAACAGGCAGAAGGAAGATCTCCGACACCGTAAAGTATATATATTCTTGATCAATAGCCAAGTCGATCTAGCCATGTCTGTCTGTCCATCTGTCCGTATGTATGAACGCAAGGATATCCGAAACTATAAGAGCTAGAAACTTGAAATTTTAGCTGTAGGTCCTCCTAGTGCCTGCTGCCATTTTAATTCGTTTTTTCTCATTCGGAATTAATAATTGGTGTGACTGTTAATAAGAGGCGGCGACAAGTGGCGCGGTCTGTTGCGAGTTCAAACCCTAATGACGGAACTATTTTCTTTTTCATTTTTTTTTTTTGGCTGGTATGGCTGTTGTGTAGATGCTGCAGCAAGTAGTGTAGGTCAAGTTCAAACCCTGCCAAGGGAACTGTATTTTTATTACCCATGTTATTACTCGGGAAAAAAATTTATAAAAAAAAAGGCCCCTAAATATAACCAAGTGAGAGTGGCTATTGAGCGTGAGCGCAGTATCACAGTAAAAGAGTGGACGAGTGCAGCAGAAGGGTACTGTAGTGCGAAGCTAGTACGCGGCGTCACTTTTTAGAATGGTCAATGATTTGGTGCGATTTGATTTACTTTAATTTTTGTTTTGAAAGTCGGCGGAAATAATATTGACATAATTATTAAATAAAAATATTATCTAAGCAAAATCATTTAAAAATAAAACTGATTAAAAATAATATCGCAAGCAAAATAATTTAAAATAAAATAATTAAAAACATTATTAAAATAAAACAGTTAAAAATAGTATTGAAATAAAAATAATTGAAAATAATATCAAAATGAAATAATTTTAAATGGTGTCAAAATAATATAATAACAAATAAAACCGAATTAAATAATTAAAACAAATTCGGAATAAAAATAAGGTGAAATAAACAGAAAGAAAAGAATACAAGAAACATATCACGAACCAAACAAGTTTATTAAGATGGATCCCCTTAGCGAGCTATGTTTCCAGGGGTTAGCACTCGGCCAAAATTTGGGCTCGGCTAGCTAGTTGGAGGCCAAATATACCCGAGCCCCAGAGCATAAGGTCCAGCCCGAACCCAACCCAGTTAATGTAAATAGACGGACGAAATCCGAATCGGATTCCGGCCCAAGTCTGAGCAACCCCGGCCTGCTCGAGGTACCCGAGCAGGTACGGAACTGGGGCATATCCATTGTCCTTAGTGGGAGCCATCGGGGATCGCACCCTGTCTTATGATATTGAGTTGAAAATCGGTGAGGCCGCTCGCTGGTTTATAACGAGTGGGCTAAGAGACGTGTCATGGGCCAAGTTTTAGCAAGGATTTCTTTTTACCCTCGCGGTACTTCGATCAACTAGAACACGAAATCCGAGCTCGTCGTCAAGCAGCATGTGATGGACAAACAGGCGCTAACGCATCATGCTGGCTATAGCCTTGATAGGGAATTGAGTAGGATTTACAAAAAAACGCTGCCCCTGAATATAAACTGTATAAGCGGAGACAAAATTTCCCATCTCTGTCAAAGCTCATACAATTAGCAGTCGAGAATGAAGGCATAAGGCAGCAGGGTTAACAGTACCCGTCAGAGGAGTCGTATCGTCACGACGGTCAAGATCGGCGAGGACAAGTACGCAGACGATCGACACCGGCGCCACACAATCTTTTATCAGCGAGGCCTGGGCAGCGAAGGGGGCTAAGGACGAGGACATTAGGGAGATACGCACTAGGATACGGCTAGCGGATGGATCGTGATTAGACGTTGCACGGATGGTGCACGCGGAGATCGGCCTAGCGAGTCGCACGATCTGTTTGCCCCTGCTAGTAATGGCGTCGATGCTAGATCAGGTGAGCCTAGGCCTGGTTTACCTCCGTGTGAAAGGCACAAGAATACGTTGCGAGGACAGTGAGATAACGCTTTGTACATAGAAGATATCAGGAACTCGGGAAGAGACGACTAATTGCCCTGCGGGAGCAATCCCGGAAGCTCGGACAAGAATGGAGTATCCATATGGCCAGTAACAGAGTCGGAATGGCGTGTAACCGGGCCTTGACAAGTGTTAGGGTGGAAGGATAGGCGACATCGGAGGTCAGCAGAGCAGAAAGATCAACCTCGCATCTCAGGGAAGGCGTACTAGCTGGCGAGTTAGCCGTGGAAAACCCAGCCGCGGAAGCCGAGGCTTATGGAGGCGAACGGTCTGGAGAGTTGAGTCCGAAAAACGAGGACGTCTGGCCAGCAGACATGAAGCCAAGTCTGCAAGTTCTTCTGCAATGGGGAGGAATGATATAAGATTTTTTCCAAAGAGATGGAAAGACAGAAGATTCAAGAGAAAGATTAAGAATCGTTTGCAATGGATAAAGAAGGGAAGAACTACACTCCTTGAGTAGACAACTAGGAAAATTGTCAGGCCCAGGAGAGTAAGAAGATTTTAAAGAGTTTAGATAGTATAGAACTAGAGGAAGAAATAGTATAATGGTAAGAATTATTATTAGGACAGACTGAGGAGTAAGTTGATTGGAAAAAATTAGCAAAGAGGTTAGCAGAATCAGAGTCATTACTAGCTTTATCCATCCCGAAAGAAACAGAAGTTGGCAAACTTGAAGAAGAAATAGTATAAGGGTAAGAATTATTATTAGGACAGTCTGAGGAGTAAGTTGAATGGAAACGAGGAAGAAAGGCTATCTTCGGCACGCAGAAGATCTAATACCCTTGCAACCTTTTAATGCCGAGAAAATGGTTAATGCCGAGCTTGGTGAAGGTATCTTGATAAACAAAAAAGGCTTTTAATCAAAAACCTAGTTCTCGACCGATCGTTCCTATGGCAGCTATATGATATAGTGATCCGATCTTTAAAAGGATTTTTAATATATATGAGGAGCTTAGTAAAACTTATACATGCCTAGTTTGGTCAAGATATCTTGAAAAACAAAATGTTTTTTCATACAAAATCTTAATTTTCGACCGATCGTTCCTATGGCAGCTATATGATATAGTGGTCCGATCTAAATAGGATTTTGCATATATTAGGAGCTTAGTATAACTAATAAATGCCGAGTTTGGTCAAGATATCTTGAAAAACAAAATGTTTTTTCATACAAAATCTTAATTTTCGACCGATCGTTCGTATGGCAGCTATATGATATAGTGGTCCGATCTTTTTAGGATTTTGCATATATATGAGGAGCTTAGTAAAACCAATAAATGCCGAGTTTGGTCAAGATAACTTGAAACACAAAATGTTTTTTCATACAAAAACTTAATTTTCGACCGATCTTTCCTATGGCAGCTATATGATATAGTAGTCAGATCCAGCTGGTTTTGACATATGTGCTGCGTGCAACAGAAAAAGGGACTTCTGCAAAATTTCATTAAGATAGCTTTAAAACTGAGAGACTAGATCGCATAGAAACAGACAGCCGGACAGATGGACAGACGGACATGGCTATATCGACTCGACTGTTGATGCTGATCAAGAATATATATACTTTATGGGGTCGGAGATGTCTCCTTCTATGCGTTACACATTTCACGACAAAATTATAATACCCTCTGCAAGGGTATAAAAAGGCTTATAATCAAAAACCTAGTTTTCGACCGATCGTTCCTATCGCAGCTATATGATATAGTGGTCCGATCTTAATAGAATTTTGCATATATATGAGGAGCTTAGTAAAACTTATAAATGCCGAGTTTGGTCAAGATATCTTGAAAACAAAATGTTTTTTCATACAAAATCTTAATTTTCGACCGATCGTTCCTATGGCAGCTATATGATATACTGGTCCGATCTTAATAGGATTTTGCATATATATGAGGAGCTTAGTAAAACTAATAAATGCCGAGGTTGGTGAAGATATCTTGAAAAACAAAATGTTTTTTCATACAAAAACTTAATTTTCAACCGATCGTTCCTATGGCAGCTATATGATATAGTGGTCCGATCTTAATAGGATCTAGCATATATATGAGGAGCTTAGTAAAACTAATAAATGCCGAGTTTGGTCAAGATATCTTGAAAAACAAAATGTTTTTTCATACAAAATCTTAAATTTCGACCGATCGTTCCTATGGCAGCTATATGATATAGAGGTCCGATCTTAAAAGGATTTTGCATATATATGAGGAGCTTAGTAAAACTTATAAATGCCGAGTTTGGTCAAGATATCTTTGAAAACAAAATGTTTTTTCATACAAAATTTTAGTTTTCGACCGATCGTTCCTATGGCAGCTAAATGATTTAGTGGTCCGATTCTAATAGGATTTTGCATATATATGAGGAGCCTAGTAAAACTAATAAATGCCGAGGTTGGTCAAGATATCTTGAAAAACAAAATGTTTTTTCATACAAAATCTTAATTTTCGACCGATCGTTCCTATGGCAGCTATATGATATAGTGGTCCGATCTTAATAGGATTTTCCATATATATGAGGAGCTTAGTAAAACTAATAAATGCCGAGTTTGGTCAAGATATCTTGAAACACAAAATGTTTTTTCATACAAAAACTTAATTTTGACCGATCTTTCCTATGGCAGCTATATGATATAGTAGTCAGATCCAGCTGGTTTTGACATATGTGCTGCGTGCAACAGACTTCTGCAAAGTTTCATTATGATAGCTTTAAAACTGAGAGACTAGTTCGCATAGAAACAGACAGCCGGACAGACGGACAGACGGACATGGCTATATCGACGTGTGATGTGAAAGAATATATATTTGGGTCTGAATAAGTAATATAGTGGTCCGATCTTAATAGGATTTTGCATATATATGAGGAGCTTAGTAAAACTAATGAATGCCGAGGTTGGTGAAGATATCTTGAAAAAAAAAATGTTTTTTCATACAAAAACTTAATTTTCAACCGATCGTTCCTATGGCAGCTATATGATATAGTGGTCCGATCTTAATAGGATCTAGCATATATATGAGGAGCTTAGTAAAACAGATAAATGCCGAGTTTGGTCAAGATATCTTGAAATACAAAATGTTTTTTCAGACAAAATCTTAATTTTCGACCGATCGTTCCTATGGCAGCTATATGATATAGTGGTCCGATCTTAATAGGATTTTCCATATATATGAGGAACTTAGTAAAACTAATAAATGTCGAGTTTGGTCAAGATATCTTGAAACACAAAATGTTTTTTCATACAAAAACTTAATTTTCGACCGATCGTTCCTATGGCAGCTATATGATATAGTGGTCCGATCCAGGTTTTGACATATGTGGAGCGTGCAACAGAAAAAGGGACTTCTGCAAAGTTTCATTAAGATAGCTTTAAAACTGAGAGACTAGTTCGCATAGAAACAGATTTGAAACAACGAAAGATCAAGCATGCAGTCTATAAAATCATGCTGTGCTGAGGGCACTAGATAATTTTCGGCAGTGAATAAAGACCAAGAGATGTTAGGCAAAATAAAATCGCCCAACACCATAAATAGGTCATTATCACGCACGTGTGAAGAAACTTCTTTAATACAAGTAATATGTTTCATATAAACTTAAATATCTGAAGAAGGAGGGACTTAAGAGCATGTAATGTAGATATTCCGTTTAGGAAAAGACACGTTAACTGAGACAATCTCAGCGTCAGTAGGCGTACTAAAACAGAAAAGTTCTGACTGGAGAGTGGCTTTAACGGCAATTAACACCCCACCACCTCGAGTCGTCCGATCATTTCTATGCAAAATAAAACTATTCGAAAATATCTCAAAATCGGATATGGTTGAATTTAACCATGTTTCTGAAAAGGCTATTATATCCGAGTCGAAGGATGTACTGGCCATGAAAAGATTTTTAAGCTTTGAAATAAGACCTCTGACATTCTGATAATGAATACAGATTTGTTCAGAAGATGAAGTTAGTTTTTTTGGGGCAGAAATGGTACCCTGTATTAAAGGGACTGGAAGGGTGACAAGCTGGTTACGCTTTTTTGGCTTGAACTCGTGAACAATCATGTGTGGAGGCCAAAATTTGGGATCACAAATGATTGGGAACATTTCAAGTGAAACATTTATTTTGAATGATGATATTTCACGAGGGGTGGAGAAATTAAATTTGGTTATTGACACGCTAGCAGAAGATTTGCTAGCAATATAGGCTGCCAATGACTCAGAAGTGGTGTCCGATGAAAGTCGAGACACAAAAAATTGCCTACGAGGGGCAACAACCGTTAAAGTAGGTGCTGATGGGGCTGCAGGTAATACAGGAGTTGGAGGAGCTAAAGAGGCACCATGATTGTGTTTAACAATCTTTAACAACCCAGCCGCGGAAGCCGAGGCTAGTGGAGCCGAACGGTCTGGAGAGTTGAGTCCGAAAAACGAGGACGTCTGGCCAGCAGACCTTAAGCGAAGTCTGTAAGTTCTTCTGGAGGCAAATTTGGCACGATTCGAAATGCTGAAGGGAGTGTCTCATAAAGCCAGCCATCGCATCGTAATGATGGACAACATACCCATTATGCAGAGGAAATATCCAAGGAACTTGGCGATGTAGTGAGTCATAGAGGAGTAGGTAGAGAAATTGCTCCTGACGGGAGTTATCAAGCCGTCCCCGAGCGCCCAACGATCGGGTTGGCGATGAAGAAGATGAGAGACTTGCGCATGTCCCTCGATTACAGACTGCTTGATTCACATTTGATTCCGGACACATACCCCGTTACCTGGATAAATCACATATTGGAGCGATAACGGCACGTGCTTCATATCTGCGTTGGTTCTGAAGCAGGGCTATTAGCAAAGACCCATGGAGGAAGGGAGTAAATAATATACAGCATTTACGGTCCACAGCTGTGGTCTATATCAGTAAAAGATGATGCCATTCGGTCTGCACTCTGTGTACGCCACGTACCAGAGAGCATTGGATTCAGTGATAGTGCCGAATATTTAGTCCTATGCATTTGCCGATCTGGACGACTTCATCGTCATAGATGCGAGCAAGGAGTAGCACGTGGCCAACCTGTAGAAGGTTTCCGACAGCTGAGGCAGGCTAACTAGAGGATAAACCGGACTCGGCTTCGTCTTTACGCAGACTATTGAGGAAGATGAGCTGGTCATTGTAGACCAACTACTCCGCCACGGAAAGGAGTGTTTGGCGATAGTGGGGTCGATCCGCAAGCTGATGCTCTATTTGGAGGTATTCAGGTTCGAAGTAGCTCAACTAAATTGAGAATCCGTCTGAACGGAACGCTCGGTGGGCCCGAGCTACAGCAGTTCCAATTTGACGTATAATACAGCAAGGGAAACTGAACGTGGTAGTAGATGCGCTATCCCGGCAACTACTAGAGGCGTGCGGTCAGGCAGTCGAGGAAAGCCCCCCTGCGGATGCACCGCAGGCATGTTAGAAAAGATTACGAGGGAGCCTGAGAAGTACCCGGACTACGCTGTTGAGAAAGTCCAGATTTATCGCCACTTGGAGCAAAGGGCCGATGACGAGGACTATGTGCCATGGCAATTGTGCGAAGCTAGCAACCATTGGTAGAGTGTCCTACAGGAGTGTCATAATGCCCCGACGGCAGGCCACCAAGGGGTGAGGAAGACGATATCTCGACTAGCAACGAAGAAATTCAAAACGTTTTCGGTGAATACCAAATAATTAATTAAGGAGATCAGAACGGTGGTAAGCCCAGATGTTCTAAACGTAGTTTCACTGCCACTTCCCCACGCCCGCCCGTTTTCAAAACAAGCTCGTAAAGAGATTTCCCACAACGAAGTTTCGGCATTGAAAGAACATTGCTGCCGACGTCTTCGATAAAAACGAGAGAAGGAAGATCATGCTGCCGAACATGAACGCGCTTTTAGAGCCAAAGGGGAAAATGTTAGTCAGGTTATGTGTGACTACTACATTCCGAAAATGACAAAAGTCGCGAATGAGATGGCCCTAAACTGCAAAATTCGCTAACAAGCAAAATGCGACAGGCACTCAAATAGCAAGAAGGGGAAACGTTACATTTTGACGTTTTTTAAACCGAAAAGAATTTTTTTTTGACATGTGTTAACAAAGTATTTTAGTTCGCGAAACCGTAATCCATAGCTTCGTGTACCATTTAAGATATGAAGGCGACACTCATGCTACTAATGAACTTCTTTCCGTACGCTAAGCTGGTGAACAGTGACAAGAAGCCCGCATTTAAGTATGTAAATATTAGGGTTTTTATTTTTTTAATAATTTTTTGGAGTCAGCATTGCTAATGCCTCCATAGTACGTCGAACGGGCAAGCTGAGAGGTTTCATAGCACTCTTCTAGAAATAACGATGTTCATCAGCTTTAGAGGTGGGTCGAGCAAACAACCGTCCTTATCCTCTAAGCTACGGCGGAGTACAATAAATCGGCGCACTTCTTCACAAATTGAAAACTGGTTGAAAATATACAAACGGCTCAAGCAAACCAAAACCAAAGGTCTGAATGGGACAGGCAGAATATTGTTTTTGAGTTAGGGTTATAGCAAATAGTAAAACCCAAGAGGAGGCTAAGAAACAAGTTCACCTTCTAATGTTCAGGAGATAAGATTGAAGCTGATTTAGGTACAATGGTCCTAAGGCATATCGTAAAGCTCTCCAACTACCGAGAGTGACGGACGAGACTATAAGGCTAACAGGCACTCCACAATCTCACATGCAGAAATTGAAGAAATAGAAGTAAGCACGAAACACTCTATAAAATGTCAAGAAAATTGGACTTTTTGGGCACAGATTTAAACATGATTGCCACTGGACACTGTACAGTCGAGTCAAGAAATAGGCAGGTAATAATAAACACGAAGCTCAGACACAAATAAACCGTCGAACACGCTTCAGACAATATTGTGGCTGAATGAGAGGACCAAGTATTGGCATTGACGAATTACACGACATTGGTGACTAGTACCTTCCGTACACAAGCAGCAAACGTTTAATTCGGTGAGCTTGGTAGATGATGGCGTCATGATCCTAAGCGACCGACTACGCGCTGGTAAGCAAATCGTTATGGCGATATGGCTTCTGGTTTAATCTTCCTAACGTAGTATATCAGAACGCATCAAGACACCTGCATAATAGTCTATACAGATCAAGTGTCTTTAATATTTCCAACCTATGAGAACCATTAAGAGACTTGAAATTTTGAAAGTAGGTCCTCCTAGTGCCCGCGCAGAACGAGTTTTTTTTGCCGATTATCGATAATTTGCTCCGTTTCCAAATAATCGATACCAAAATCCTGTTTTTATGCAAATCTCGTTAGTTATAGGAGCTAAAGTCACCTAAGTTGACATGTAGCTTCTTGAATAATATATATATTGTGACGCGGGATCACAATTAATAAGGGCACTAGCCTAACATTCGCGAATGTAAAATTGTACTTTTATATTATAGACTTTAAGCACTGTTTGGATGTCAAAACAATGGAGGTATTATATTATTAATTGTTATTCTTATCATGTTGAATTATACTCTAATTATAATGCCGAGGTAACATATTGAAGTCTAAAATAGATTAAAAACAATCATTTAAGAAAATTAGAGAAAAGGATTTAAGTTAAGAGAGACCGATTACGAATTAAAAAGTATCATAGGTAACTCTGATTCAAATGTGAACAGGAGGAGCAAATAGGCTTAAATAGGCAAGCAAAAACGGCGAAAGGGGTCGTATCGCAGCGAGGCTGATCAGCAACATCACTTATGGATTGACAAGTGTCAATATCGGGCGTGCGTATGCGACAAAATAGAGACTTTCTAAAGCCTCGAGGCGGACGTGAGGTTAGGGTATGGCAATCGAGAATTGACGGTGCAATAGGTCCAGAGATTTAAATTAAATAAATAGGAGTAACTGTATTTGAATTGTTTTGTATTCATTTGCCAGTATTTTGGCGATTGCGTTTGAATAAAAATTGCGTATTTTCAGCACTTTTCACTTAGCGGTAGAACGAGCCCAGAGTAACCCTAACTGCGGGGAGAGATCACAGCGGTTCCTCTCCTCTTTATCATAAAACTAACATCTCTGTGGCGGAGCGATCCTAACGACTTCCTATCCACCCTATCAGCATCGCGTCACGGCAAACTACAAATGTCTTGTACAGTGGGTGTAGAGTCTTGGTCTAGAAACACTAGTTTACAAATGTCGCCCGAAAGGGATACGAGGCGTGAAGGGGCGTGGCATTATGGTGGCCTTAAGACCAACGAAAGTGCCGCCATGGTGAAGTTGGGGCCCAAAAGGCGGCGCTAAATGAAAAGTTAGCTGACCATAGCGTAGGAAAAGAAAGCAGTTGAGTCCAACTGGGGTGTCACTGACCGATGCATATGTGCAGTTAGGCAAGCGGCGCGGCAACAGGCGGAGAGATAGCGAAGCAGAGGTCCGAAAATAGCGGACAGAGACAGAAAAAGTTCACGCTGAGCGAGCGAAGTGCGCTAGCATGAGCACAACGTTCGCTCACACACCAATACACGCTCACACGACGCAATAAAAATAACGTGAAATAAGCGGGGGAAAAAAATACATGAAATATATCACGAACCAAACAAGTTTCTTAAGATTGATCCCTTTGCGGCGAAAGGACTACTTGGGGCGATAACTCGCGAACTCGGGCGGAGCGATCTAGGGCGGATCGAAGACTTGCGTCGCCGATTAGCGAGCTACGTTTCCAGGGGTGGCACTTTAGTTTGAATTAGTTAAGAATTAATTCGAATTTTAATTCGATTTTTTTTTTCGTCGAAAATAAATTTTTGTTGTCGAGTAGAGGCGGTGACAAGCAGTGCGTCGCTACGGGTTTGAGTGAGATTATACCCTGAATTGATTGAAAATGGGTAAAAAGGATATAATGTATTTGTGCAAATGTATGTAACAGGCAGAAGGAAGCATCTCCGACCCCGTAAAGTATATGTATTCTTGATCAGCATCAATAGCCGAGTCGATCTAGTCCTGTCCGTCTGTCTGTCCATCCGTCCGTCCGTAGCAATCCGTTTCCAAGCAATCAATAAAAATCGATATTGAAATCCTGTTTCTTGAGCAAACTAGATATGTTTATTCTAGAATATTATATATATCAAGTATATTTATTTTTCATTTTTTTTTTAAATTTATCTTTATTACGGGAGCTCCCGACAAGAACCACTTACTTGTTTTTATTATATTTTCTGTAATTATTCCTAAAACAATCGAGCTTGGAGTGCGAGCTGCATTTGGTCCATTAGTCGTAAACTCTGGAATAAAGCCCATTACTTGATCAGGTCTCCACTAACAGGATTTTACAAAAGTGATATATTCTTCTTATTTATATTACTATTCCACGTACTAAACATAGAGTGTGCAATTCTGCGTTGTTGCTCTTCTGTACATTTTATGTAAATTACAGCTTCGACGTGAGGACACCATAAGAATAATTAAGTCTGAAAAACTATATTATTTAGTAATAATTATGCGTAATATTTAGTAATCACATTATGCGTTTCAGTGCGTATCGCTATAATGTAATTCGACAACTGACAATGCGGCGAAGCGAGGCGAGTTCGCTACCAGAGCGAGTGATAAAGCTTTATTGCGCTCTCCTACGCCCTTAATCAAATTTACACTAGATTCTTCATGTTTTAAATTCATTTTGTACAGCAATACGCATCTGCGCCAACAAAGAAAACACATAAATATTAAAGAAATGAAAATTAATATGTACTAAGTGATGAATAACGAATATGTATGTAAGATTTAAAAGTAAGTGAGTAGTCCACACTATAAGGATTTGCTTTAAGATTAGGTTTAATTACAATCAAAACTAACTTTAAGAATGTTGACAGGAGGAGATATCTGAGAATATTAGGTTACGTGATTTTTAATTGTAGCCCATAGCACGCATTCTTACTTAAAAGATAGTTTTGATTTCTTTATCCTAAATGGCTAAAAGTCCTCTTGTCCTCTTTTAATTAAAATAGAGATCCGCTTTAGTTCTTGACTGATTGTCCGATACCTTGAATTTTCTCGACAGGGTCAACTCCTTTTTGAGTTCCCTCTGAGGCCATTAGTGAAGAGTGCTTGTTATCCGCGAAAAAAGTGAGAAATGGGTTGTGATATTTTTTATAGAAAATGTTTCCCCAATCTATACAGCTTACGTTTGCTTACCGAAAATAGAAAAAGCTTATTTCGATAGTGCTAAATTTTCTTTCGCATGCCTGCAATGCAATTAAAATAAACGCTATGTGTCTGAATATATTGTCGCATTTATGAGATAAAATACCAGCCACAGCAATGTTAAAAGCATCGGTAGTAAGTATAATTTCCTTACTATAATTATAATGCACAATTGTATTTTTCATTGTTTTTTTTTATGGCGATTTTGTAAGCCTATTTGCAGTCCTCCGCTCACTTTAGCTCTCTGTGCTTTCTTCGAAGTTTATATAGTATGCATCTGGTAAAGTGATTTATGAAACAATATCTAAGTTGACCAGATTAAGGTAATTGGTCTCATGGAGTCTAAATCGATGTGTTCAAATTTGTGTGAGGGCAGAAAGTATTGTTGAAGTGCTAAATGAACGTGGTGTGTGACTTTAGATATTTTACATGGGATTTTGAGAAAACAATCTTATTGTAGTTATAGATGTTAGTTTCAATGCGCGAAAGATTGTCAGCAGTAAGGTTATCGACACCTGCTACGTTCAGAAATTATGGTATGAATTCCAATCAAATCTAGCTGTCGATGGTCAGTTCGGACATCAAATATTTTATCTTCGAGCATGCAGCGGAGAGGCTGACGTAAATTGCAAGAACCTGTCGATCATAAGTACTGTGCTGTACGTCAGTAAGCTAAACGCAATATGTAATTATTGGCCAAATTCGTTATTGAATATTATTGGAGTACAGCACCAACAGCTGTAATGGTCCAAAAGTGTTGCTGCAGCTAAAGAACGATTGCATTCTTCAAAATATTTCAGCGTGCAGCTTATGTCTTTCTATTTGTTGCGCTCGATTTTAGTAATAAAGTTAAATTAAAAACGAAAAAATTCCTTTGGCAGGGTTCGAACCAGCAAATAACCGCACTACTTGCCACCGTCTCTACTCAACAGCCACACTAGCCAAAAAAAAAAACAAAAATAGTTCCCTCCGTAGGGCTCGAACTTGCGACATACCACACCACTTCTACTCAATAGCCAAATCTATAATTGAGTTAATATAGCAGCACAGAAAGCAATACAATCGCCATGGCAATGCTGTTGATAGAATTCGATGCAGACGCGTACGAATGTGTTTATGTACATGTATACAGAAATTCTTGGAACTGCGCTAGCTGCAAGCACGTGTTTCTAAAGCGATCTTAATGAAATTTTCTACAGTATATCTTATTGTACCATAAAATATTTGTGGATTCTCAAAAGGTTAATTGCATTAAAATTGTAGGTTAAATTGGTGGGCAATACAAGCTGGGTTATTTACTGCATTTATAGCTATGAGGTGGCGATAGGTATAAAATGAAAGATACTTGATATATATATACTATTCTAGAGTAAACATGTCACTTTTGGTGACTTATACCCATATTGTTTCCCAATTTGCTAAAAAAAAACCGGATTTCGATATCGATTTTAATAGATTATTTGGTGACGCACGCGCGTTATCGATTATCGGAAACAAACTCGATCTGCTAGATCGGCTATTGATGCTTCCTTCTGCCTGTTACATACATTTGCACCAATACATTATACCCTTTTTACCCATTTTCATTGGGTTCAGGGTAAAAAAATATTTGTGAAATTCTAAGAAAAAAACCATTATATAGTTGCCGCACGGCCATTGGCTGCTATATAGATCGGACAATAACCAACGAAGCCAGTGTGTGTTGATCGAAGATTTAACGTTTCTAATGGCAGCTTAGCCGGCATTCAGGGCATCTCTGACTAGAACACCTCCACTTGTTTTCGTACTCTTAAAGCTGGGACGGGACACTTAAAAAAAAATATTTGTATATATATATGCGAGTCAGACAAAGTATTTAAATTGATTTGCCTGGCTACAGTATGAAATTAGAAGAAATTAAAAAAATATATTTCTTCACATTTCATTTTATAACTAGTAAAGAAGTATAGTAGGCAACACCTACTCAAAGAACTGTTATTTTCTCAAAATAGTACAGAAAATGACACAGGTTGATTTTCTGTGACATAGAGAGATGATTTTATTGATAACGCTAGTTGATTGTTTATAATTGAAAACTCGCATATATATTATACTTTCCAGTACGATTCTGCAACTAGTACCCTTGGTATTTGGTTTGAAATGTTTTCAAACTGTGTTTTTTAAGATCATACTAAAAAGTGGCCTTACCTGAAACGTTGAATGAGCTTATCAATGACAAGAGAGTAACAGGCACAGGACAGGGAATACATAGCCATACCCCAGCATCCGAAGCGAACACCCTCCTCGTATTTCCGTTGAGGGATTGAACCTTCCATAGCTCTGGGATCACCATTAAATACAGCTTCACCGACAAAGTCGGTAAAATAAAGTGAGTAGCATACATGAGCCATCCAGCAAAAAAGATTTGTGAGACAAACTATGCGCAGGGAGTACGGCATGTAAACAATAGAAAGTAAATAATGCGATAGAGACTGTATTTCCACATCGTTTTGTAGCATAGAAAAATCGCCCACAGGTTCATTTGTTGATTGTTTCAATGGTTCCTGATTTTCAATAAATGAAGTTTCGTCAAAGTTCTCTTTATTGGCGCAACAGCTTTCTGATGTCACTGGAGGTGTCAGCTTCATACAATTGAAAATGAAATATAAAATGAAAAGGTTATTATTAATATATATTGCTTACTATAAACAGTGATTGTTAATTTAAACTTTTAAAAGACAAAGTGTAAAGAAAAAGTAGTATAAGACATATATAAGTATTTTTTATACCCTGAACCCATTGAAAATGTGTAATTGCCTTTGTCCCCTGAACACATTTCTGAAAATGTCACATTTTTACAAAATGTGTAAAATGCAGCCTTTCCGTTTTCCCAAAGGAAAACACATTTCACACATTTTTCAAAAATGCCACTGTTGGATCAAGCAGCAGCCGCATCAAATCAGCATAAGTAAACATACATGTAAACTTAAGTAGAGGCTGTAATCTTAGCTTTGTGAAACAGCTGTTTGTTGTTAACAAGTTTGGCAAGCCTTTCGTGCACTTTTCACAGCTGCTATAAAATTGCATATTCTCTTTTAACTTCTTCACTTGTTCGTTGTTGATCGAGGAGAAGCGAAGAACTATTTCAGAGCCATAGCCAAATAACTATACAATTTATACAAATTCGATAAAATAAACTGAATTATAACTTCTTGTTGCGAAAAGCCAAGTTGACCTTTGTACTTGGCAGTAATTTTCAAAACAGTTGCTTAAAAACATTAGTAGCACAACATTTGGGCACCCCGGCGAGATTTACCTTACAGTGCATATAAGCAAAATAGATATAGTGTAAAATTAAAATTTTGATTATTCAAGAGCAACATAATTAACGTAAATTGTTATAAATAGGCAATTGCAAAAAGTCTGTGTGAGCTGACAATTTACAGCTCCCATATATTCGAATTTTGTGTACTCCGTTTTTGGTGTTCTGATTTAGCGCTTGTGAAAAAATGATAAAAGGCGAGAACACAAATGATATGCAGGCAAACAGGGTTTTTTTCCCAAGCGAAAGACGGCTGCATTGTTCTAGCGAGCCAAGTGTTTTGAAAATGAGTTATCTAAGGATAAAATTAACAACTCTTGTGCCGTCGACTTAGAAGTGCGCCTATTGCTAATTGAACAAACTCAGTCTGCCTTTAATACCGCGTGTAACTTGCTAGTGGAAATAAATTTCGATGAAATTGTCAGCAAATTACGCGATGATTTGGACGAGTTGATTACCATGGTTGAGGTTCGCGTTAGAATTCTGCGTCGTCAATATAACGGGCCGTCCCACTCAACCTGTCTGCGTCATGAGGATTTGCCAGACCAAACCGGTTTGATCGTTTGAGTTTGTTGATGCCAATTATCATGTGGCTCTGGATATTCGAAATAGAAAATTTAGTAACAATCGTCTTGTTTTCCAGGCACCCACCAATGAGATTCTTGGGCTCAAGAGGGTAGATTCGGAGTCGGCTTCAAAATTGCGTTAGTTCTCGGACAAGGTCAATTCGCATATGCGTGCGTTACAGACATTGGGTAGTTTGGAGTTGGACACCCAGACTCAGACCAAATGGGAGGAGGCCGCAGGCATTGATTAAATCCTGACAGCTGATGAGATCTTCACATTTCTGGAGAGGCCTAGTCAAACGCTGGAGAGCGTGCAACATGCCATTTCATCCCATATGACCAATTCTCAGGTGGGAAAATCCAACCATAACACTAACCACAGCAAAAGAGTGCTTGTAGCTGAGACTTACCAAAATGGGTGCAGTTTTTGTGATGCATCTGGTCACAGGATCTACACAGGTAGTAAATTTTGAAATATGTCTCTGGTCAAACTGGCCCTTTGCTATAACTGCCTTAGGAAGCGACACCAAACTCGGTCTTGCAGTAGTAGTCATTGTCGTACTTGTGGATACCCTGCTGCATTTTGCTACTTCATCAGAAGCTGAAGCATCGACACCACTGCCTACATCGTCTGAATAGACCGCCGCCATTTCGCCACACGCTCACTCCACTACTTCCCTTGCTGTCCAAGGTCTTCAGTCTGGTGTTGTGGTCTTGGCCACTGCAGTGGTTATGGTAAAGAATACTTCTGGGTTCTTGGTTTCCTGTACGGCCTAATTAGACTCAGGCTCTCAGTTGCAAATGGTCACATCCCGTTTCGCACAGAGACTTCAGTTAACGAAAACCAGGTCGTTGACAGTTGTCACGGGTCTCGGAGACACAAGCGTCTCTACTGAAGGATCAGCCGTAAAGATTAACATGAAGTCACAAGACTCAGATTATTCAGCCACCTTTGATGCTCTTGTGACTTTAACAATTACCGATTTTCAGCCTACCTTCATCATCGATACATTGATCCTGCGTTCAACAAACCACAGCGAGTGAATCTTTTAATTGGAGCGAGCCTTTTCTATGAGATTTTGTGTGTTGGGCAAATTGTGCTTTCGCCAGCTTGGCTGTGTTGTGACCGGTGGGTTTGAGAGTCCACGCAGTACCTCGTTGTTGGCTGCTGGCCTCACTCCTGATAGTGAAGCTGGTCAGTTGGACGTTCGTCTGGATGAGTTGGTTCGGCGTTTTTGGGAAGTTGAAAGCTTGGAAGAGCCTATGGTAAAAGCCACCAAAGGGGAGTTGGAATGCGAGCAGCACTTTGCCAATAACTTCTCCCGCTTATTATACGGCGAGTATTCAGTGTGGTTGCCTCTGAAGCAGAGTGTAGAGTCTTGTCCTCAGTCTTGAGCGAAAATTGCGTCGGAATTCGCATCTAAAGGAGCAGTACTCGGCATTTATCAAAGAGTTTCTGGATCTGGATCTCATGTCGCGAGTTTGTCCAGAGCTGAGTGGCTGTTGTAAATACTTCCTTCCACATCGTTGCCTCTTGAGGGAAGACAGCACCACAACCAAGTTGCGTGTTGTGTTCGATGGCAACAACTGATTCTGGACATTCTCTTAATGATGTACTGATGGCGGTACCCATCATTCAACCTAATCTGTTACAAATTGTGATTCGCTTCCGCACATATCCCGTTGCTCTGACAGCCTACATTTGCAAAATATATCGCTGTGTCCGACATACTTCGCCTGATAATAACTTGCAGTGCATTCTGTGGAGGGACTCGCCTCAGAAAAACATGGAAATCTTTAACTTGCATACAGTAACATACGGGGCCAAATCAGCATCATCAGTTAGCCTTTGATGAGCATGATGCATTTCCAATTGGATCGGATGCCATCAAGCCGGAGCTGTACGTTGACGATTTCATATCTGGAGCCAACTCAGTTGTTGTAGCCAGAGAGAAATTTCGTCAGACGGCCGGGATATTGTCTCGTGGAAAGTTCAAGCTTCGAAATTGGTTTTGCAGTCACCAAGAAGTCATCGATGGAATAGCTTATGAAGAAAGTTGAAGTTCGATGATGGAAGCGATGTCACCAAGGCCTTTGGTCTTGTATGGGATCCAACCATCGTTCAGTGGCTATTTTCATTTTCCGTTCTTGTTTCTACCGTCAAACCCTGCAGGCGCTCAGTTCTGTCTATTGTTGCCCATTGTTATTATCCCCTTGGACTTTTGGGACCAGTCATAACTAAAGAAAAGATCTTTCTTCAACAGTTTTGTGAGGACTCATTAACTTGGGTTGAAAGCTTGTCGATTGCATGGGATACGACCTGGAGTGAACTATGCAGCAGTTTCAGTTTTCAGTTACATTCGTCATGTATCGTTTCCCAGAGTTGAACTCTTCGCAGGAGCTAATGTTGAAATACATGGATTTTGCGATTCTAGTGTGGATGCCTATGGAGCCTGCAACTACGTGGTACTCAGAAGTCTTCCAGCCAGAAGTTGGGCCATTAAAAACATTGACCGTCCCTAAACTGGAATTATGTGAAGCGAAGCTGGTGGCTAACCTGATGCATGAAGTCAACCGCACCGGCATCTGTGTCAGCCAATTTTATTTGCTGGTGCGATTCGTCCGTTGTCCTATGCTGGATAAGAGATGAGCCCTTCAAATTTAATGTTTTCGTGGCAAATCCGAAGAGCCGTAAACAAGCTGTGTCTGCTGCCCCTTAAGGATTCTGTTGAAAGACAGGCTTCCAACGGGGGGGTGTATGTTGAATTAACCACCATAAGCAAACATTCATGTAATCTTAAGAAGAGGTTGTAAGTCGGCAATCCTTTTTTGCACTGTCGCAGCCGCTATAAAATTGCATATTCTCTTTTATCTTCTTCACTTGCTCGTTGTTGATAGAGGAGAAGCGAAGAACTATTTCTGAGCCACAGCCAAATAACTATACAATTTATACAAATTCGATAAAACAAACTGAATTATAACTTGTTTTAGTGATGAGCCAAATTGGCTTTGGTTCTTGGCAGTAGTTTTTAAAACAGTTGCTAAAAAAATAGTATAAACTTAACAGTCACATTTTTGAAAACTGTGTAAATTCGCCCCTTACTTCGAGATCGCATTATTTGAGTTTTGGAAGAAAAACTTTGCGGCGCAGGGGGCTTAGGATATAAAACGGGTGTAATGTATTTGTGCAAAATGTTAATGTATGTAACAGGCAGAAGGAAGGATCTCCAACCCCATAAAGTGTATATATTCCTGATCAGCATCGATCCAGCCACGTCCGTCTATTTGTCCGACTGCCCGTCTGTATGTACGCAAGGATATCAGAACCTATAGGAGCAAGAGACTATAAATCTAAGCTGTAGGTTCTCCTGGTGCATGCGAGGATCGAGTTTGTTTCCGATAATCGATAACTTACTCCGTTTAAAAGCTAGAGTCACCAAACATTTCATGTTGCTTCTAAAATATTAACTACATATCAAGGTTCTTTCATTTTATACCTTTCGCCACCTCCCCGCTACCACTACAGAGCTTTAAATTAAGTTAAGATCTCTACTTGTATTGCCCACCAATTTAAGCCACAATTTAAATAAAGTTGACTTTTTCTATATCAATATTTTATATTACAATAAGATATACTGTAGAAAATTTCATTTAGATCGGTTAAGTGACACACAAAAGCTGACTGCCCACGAGTTTGCGGAAACTCTAACAAAAATTTCAAGAATTTCTGTGCACATGTACACACACACATTCATGCGCGTCTGCTTCGAATTCTATCAACAGTATTGCAATTGGGAATGTATTGCCCTGTGCTGCTATTTTAATTGTTTTTTTCTCAGTCCTACCTACCTGGTTGAGTAGTTTAGAGTCTGCCAAGGCTAACACTTTATTTGTTATCTACTTTAATTTATTTTCTCGGTTTCTTTATTAATTTTATAAGTCGGGGTCACCAAGTGTTCTTCTTCTTTTCTTAGAGTGCCCATCTTCTGTTAATAACAAGCAAGAGGGAGCTCCCGACAAGGGAATACCCTGAACCCCCTCCTTCCAACACCAAATACAGCTCGCAATACGCGCTCGTTTGAAGTAATAAAGATAAATTAAAAAAAAAAGTTCCCTTGCAAGGGGTTGAACTCGCAACAGACCGCTCCACTTGCCGCCTTCTCTAATCAACAGCCACACCAATAATTGAGTCTTGTTGAGAAAAAAACGAATTAAGATATCAGCAAGAAAACAGTACAATTCCAATGCTGTGGATAGAATGTGTGTACATGTACGATACGAGGAAATAACGTTTGTGTTTCTTAACAGACCTTGATAAAATTTTCTACAGTACATCTTATTGTTCCATATAATATTTGGGTATTTTCAAAAAGTTTATTGCCTTTAAATTTGGAAGGAATGACAGTGTTCTTTCTATAGATTTTAAAAGTGGGTTTTACCATGTGGACGAAGATTCGATTGAGTACACTTCATTTGTGACTTCTGATGGTCAGTGAATATCTTGCGACGCCGTTGGGCCTTAAAAATGGACCAGCAGTATTTCAAAGAATAATTTTTGATTTGCTAAGGGATATGGTAAGGGCACGTCAAATTATGGTGTATATGGATGATATCATTTTGGCTACACACACCATTAGGGAACACCATAAAATTTTAGCCTGGTAGGGTATAGCTTTGAAACTAACTTTAAAGAGAGCATATTTCTACAGAAAAGAATCGATTATTTGGTATAAATTGTTAGCAATTTAGGAATTTTACCTAATGATGAACATATTAAGGTTATTCAGTAATATTTAGAGCTTTTTTCCAAGCTTTTCGCATAAAGCGAAACAATTGACTAAATGATGAAGCAGAAGTGGTCCTTTTTTAATGTCAGAGCAGAAGAGAAAATTGTTTTTACTTACATCTGGCTATTTCACCTTTGCTATCCATATATAACCCCAGCTTTGAAACTGAGTTACATACCGATACCAGTTCACATGGTTTTGCCGCGGCATTGATGCAGTAACGGTCACTAGAGTTAGAAGCTTATAGCTTTCCGATAACCCACCGACCTGGTTCGAATATGACCCAAGTAAACGCTTTAAGTAGGCAAACAGACCTTTTGAAAAATGATTCTGAGGAGACCCTCAAATCACGTTTAATCCCGTCTGATTGTCAAATGGAGAATAACCATAGCCAGTGTGAATTTCCAGAACCGTCCGAGAGCCTGTGCTATGCCCTAGTGAAAAGTAAGGCGTTGAATAATTCCAAGGTAAATCCGTGTGATCTGGTAGAGTTCAACAATGCCCGTAATAAAATCGCAAAAGGAACTGTGGTTGGAATAGTGGGAGCTACACCCCAAGATATCGACTTATTATTACAGACTGAATTAAATGAAAGATTCGGATGAAAGTATATTGCGTGAGAAATTAGAGAAAAGTTGTGTCTATATACACCATATGTATTGTGGGGGCCAGTAAGTTTGAAAAATTGAACTTTTAATATTAAGACGTATACACCCAGCAACTAAAGTAGAGTATTATCGCTCGAGGTGGTCAGCCTAATGTCATATCGCTCCCACGCCTCGGCGGTAGTTTTAGTTGCATCTCCTCGCGTCAGTTTCGCACCTTATACATAAAGCGACAAAAAACAGCATCAAAGAATAAGACAAGCAATCACGCCATAGTTCCGTTAAATATCACAAGCGACAAATGTAGCTGGTGTTGCGTATCAATTGCATACCCAAAGTGAGTTATCCACGCGGTCACCTCGTTCACTTCGTCTTGAGCTGTGAAAACGAGCAGACGCAACGGAGTCATAACGTCTGCTCATTTTTCTAATTAACATTGCTAAGATTACACGTGTTAAACTTTTTCGGTTATAATCAAAATTGAAGACAAACTTATTTGGTTAAGAAGTATTCGCGAACGCGACATAGTTGGAACAGGTGATACTTTTCCATGAAAGACAGTCAGAACTGCTTAACGTAGATCCACCTTTTTACAGGGAGCGTTAGCAGCGGCCACCAAGCCCAGATATCGGCCGGTCTGCGTACGGCGCCCCCGCGCTATAAACATTAAACATAATTCGGCGACCGGCCGAAAGAGCCCCATACTCAACTTAAAATTCACACCGGCTGAGGCGCAGTTGGCTCAACTTAAAGCTTACACCGGCCCTTTTCATCGATATATATTAGTCTAATGCTTAAAACGACCGCGTTGTGTCTTGCATACCTTAGCCTACTCGGCAGAGTATAGCCGCGCTTGATAGCGTGAAGCGTAGGTGTGACACAAAGGAGTGGAATAGAAGTCTTTATTTGGAAACGAAATAGAGTTAACCGCAATCGAATAGTCTAGCTCGTTCGATGTCTCGCGCGCATGCGTTCTAGTTGGAATTATCCGTCGTCAAGCCGCATAGGATTATCAGCTGTTTGATGTTGTCTGGAGGCCAGCCAATCTGAGTTTGGATTCTTAGATTTTAATTATTTTCTTTGCTTTCTATATATATTTTTTTTTAATGTAACCTTAATATACAAATTTCCTGTGAGTACATAGTGGCGTTACCCGTAGCAGCGATTTCCGTTTAAGTAATTTTCTTTATGCACAGCTACCAAAATCTTTAAAGCGCCACACCAACTGCACTTTCGATGGGCCCAACGAACCTGCACCGATGGATATAACAGTGAGTGACAAGTCTGAATATAACTAACAGTGAGTACGGCCTATTATTGGCGAACGAATTAGTTAATCGGCTTTATCGCACTCGGAATGCTCGTGTATTAACATGAATATATATAATAGTTTAACACCGCCCTGTTACACCGTAGTTTAGGCAAAAGAAAAAAAAGGAAATGCTAAAGAATGAAGCATTCTTATATGGATCAGATGATTGTTATCTGAAGTTTACTTTAATTAAAATGTACCGGTAAATTATATAGAAAGGTCGGCCGCCGGTACGATCCTACGCTGAAGTCATATTGTTTATGTTGAATTAAATAAAACATTAGTAAAGGGGTAACCACCCAAGTTAATCATGAGTTACCATGGTTGGGAGGGTAAAGAATAGGGAGCATAGTTTAGAGCAACACTAGAAGTGCACACCTTCCGAATCTCTTCACCTCTGCGGAAGAACATCAACCGCACGAAGCTGGTGGCCTCTTGAATAGGGCACAAGATCGCATATATACCCTTCTGCATGCTACAGTATGTAGAATGAATTAATAAGGAACTGACATGAGAAGTTACGTCATCTTTCTGTAGATAAGGATACCAATGACAGATGGGGTTTGTTAAACGCAGTATTAATCAACTTTTATGTTTTTAAGGGATTTTTCAATCCGATCTAACCAAGACAAAGTTTGGATGTCTATCGGTAATTGTTGGAGCCACAAGAGCACCAAAGGTGGATGAAAAACTACGCTGATCGTCATTGATTGCCATTTCTGTCCTAGTAAGCGTGAACTGCCTGAGCCCTTGCCCATGCTGACGTCAAGACGTCTGTAATGTAACGTTTCAAGCCCTCTGGCTTCATCTCTATGAAAGTCCGTAGTGCCCCTATCTAAATGTCCGGCAAAGGCTACTCGCCATTGCCCTGTCGTAAGACATGTTCTTCTTATTTGTTAGCAAGGTCAATTTGTTTTCTAACCATCGTAGTATTGTAAAATGGTTAGATTACCTTGCCTGAGCGTACCCACCTCGAGTTATATAACGCGGGGCCCTTATCATTGTATGTTTAAAAAAAGGTGGGCAATAATCGCCTCAAATCTGAGAACTTATTGAAGGAGGCCAGCACGGCATCGGCTGGACTTCTAATTTAGCACCTAATCAGGCTTGGTTGTGACACGAGCTGCCGTTGCCTCTTTAAAATATTTTGCACATGGCATACGCCGTTTAGTGCTGTTTTCGTACGAATTTTCTATGTGTTTATACACTTTGATTTGTTGGATTCCGACATGCGTGGCTTTGAGTTGACTTGAAAACTCACTAATTTGTTAGTAAAACTCGTTCTAAGGGAACTTCTCTCTGATGGAGCCGTAAATGTGGCACAAGCCGCCATATATAAGATAAGAAGATAAGAAGCGCGTAACTGCTGCGGGTCAATGGTTTTGTTTTCGCGTAGTAATTTCTAGATTTTGTAAACGTTATGGTAGATTGTCGTTGCTATCGTCTCCGGTAAGACTCAACATTAAACGAGAGCTAACAAACATTGAAAATTAATTTTTATTATCCAGAAAAACAGTAAGCATTATTAATCTCAATGGAAATTGTCACAAATTGTTATACTCTTCTTTCTTTTTTATATTTTATCAACTAATTTTTATACCCTGAACCAATTGAAAATGGGAAAAAGGGAATAATGTATTGCTGCAAATGTATGTAACAGGCAGAGGGAAGCATCCCCGACCTCAAAGTAAAGTATATATTGTAACAAAAATAGCGGAGCCGGCATCGTTCCTTTCCACTGTTCCTGCTTTGTCGCTACCTCCATACGAATAGTTCGACAAA
Organism: Drosophila kanekoi; assembly: GCA_037075305.1. Taxonomy (NCBI): domain Eukaryota; kingdom Metazoa; phylum Arthropoda; class Insecta; order Diptera; family Drosophilidae; genus Drosophila; species Drosophila kanekoi. The sequence continues at coordinate 1,832,705 of JBAMCE010000662.1, forward strand.
TATCGCGATCACTCTATCTATACATCGACTGGCACACCCACCCCTAAGCTGACAATGGGACCATCTCTTTTTCCTTCCTCTCGTTTTGGCTACGACCCGGCTACCACGTGTTTCGGATAAAGTTGTCTTTTTAGCTTATGAAAATTTAATAAAGCTTGGCTTAAACGCCTATAAGCGGTACCTTTGTGCTGTCTGCCCTAGCTGCCCCTCACCTATAATAAGTTCCGCTCGGCTACCCGCGTCGAGGCCAACTTACTTTGGCCCAAATTTCGCTACATTGGTATCAGGTGTGGGCTCGCCAACGGCAGACAACACTAGGAACAGCAGCAATTAATGACGACGTTATTGGAGGCGTCCGCCGTTCCGCCGGCGTCACCATTCCCACCGCCAGGGATGGGATCGCTGCAAGCACACCATGAGTGTCGGCGCTGCCTGCAGGATCGCTAAATTGCAAAGATAGAGGCCGCTGTCCGAACTGCACAGCCTTCAAAAATGGAGGCTAGGACTCAGCGCCCGGACCAGTGCGCTATTATTATGGCGCAAGCTAATCCTACGGCGTCCAGCAAAGGTGGTGTCACGCGAGGCGCATCACAAGCTGAACCAACATTAAAACACTGCTAGTCCCTACTATTGTGGTGGATTTGTAGAGATGCCACACAGAGCCTACTCCTGTGTACGATGGAGCCAGACACTGCCCTGAGTTCCAGCGTCTTCTAGATGACATGGCGGGAGAGTACCACTGGTTGTATAAAACAAATTACGGAAACTCTACGTAAGTTTACGTGGCCGGGCCCAGGGCTTCCACGCCACCGGAGGCTAAGCTGCGTTTCTATGACTGCAGCCATGCGAGAACACTTTGCTGTAAGTACCCATACCGGGTATCACGGGTTTCATAATCGCATGCAAGTCCCCAAGGAATCGGTAGAAGATTTTGCAATGGACTTGGATCGTCTGGGACGAGCTGTTTTCGGTGAGCTACCGCCTGCTACCTACAATAGCATCAAGCCATCAACCTAGTCCACCACCATATACTCCTTCCAAGAAAGTTGAGGCTGTCCAAGCACCGTTGTTTAAGGAGCTGCCGCCCGGCATGAGTGCCCAGCATCCGCCACTGGCTGATCAAACAGTCATAAGACGCCCCTCCGCACACTTCTCTGGGATGCCGCCTCAGTCAACCTGCACCGGACTCTATGCTCCTTTACCAAAAGTTGAAGCCGTCCAGGCGCCGTTGTGTGAAGAGCCGCCGCCCGGAGTGAGTGCCCTCGAATCGCGAGCTCAGCTCCCGGCTACTGCGTGTACCATCCGCCGCCCAAACAAGCCTCTACCGGATCTCAATCCCCTTCACAAGAAATTGAAGCCACCCTGGCATTCTTGTTTGATGAGTCGCCGGGCGGAGAGAGAGCCCAGGAGCTGTCATCCACCCAGCACGGAGCCACGCGCTCAGTCTCAGTGGCTGACCACCATGTGAATGGGAACATCTTGCTTCCTACCAAAGCTATGTACCGAATTGGTAACTTGGGCATTCAGAGCTTACATTGTTTGATCTTTTTGCAGATACGCCTAGTGCGGGTGCATCTGTATCTTTGTTAAATCGCGGAGAACTTCGGAAACAGCTGCACGTCATACCATGTGAGGTGACCTTGTAGGGACCATCCTCCGAACAGTTCGTGGCCACCTCTCGAGCTACAATAAGCTTGACCATTGCCTGTCGCCCAATAAATCACGAATTCCTACTGGTAGAAGCCAGTGACCCCAGTCTTCTGGGCATCGATTTTTTGCTATATTACCATCACTAACCATACAACATATAGACTGGACAAGTGAGCCAAAAGGTGGTCCCCGTCGATTTATTATTATTTATATTTATTTATTTTATATTTATTTATATGCGGCTGGTCCAAAGTCGCCTTCGTTTTTGTTCGGGTCCGAGAGCGGCCGCACGCTCTAACAGAGAGCGTGTGTACAAAATACATAAGACATGTGTGAGGGAAGGGCAAAGCTGATCTTTTTTATTCCCTTTATTCGCTCACACTACAGGAAACTGCTTTTGCTTACTCTCAGTGCTCTTTCATATTGTCTATTTACCGTTTAACTGTCTGTATGTGTATGATCACAAATATACAAAATTCAAAGAAGGAGCGATATACATATATTCATAGTCTTCATAATTTTATTTATTTATTAATTAATTAATTTAATTTTAATATTAATAAAATAATTAAAGTGAACAGTCACTTGACCTACATATGCAAGTGCTGGTGCTTGCCAAATTTTTACCCTTTCGGCCTAACAGACTGCTGCAGGTAATAAGGGGTCAACTTTCATTCATCAATGCAAGCCCGAAATCATAAAAAAGAAGGGCGCGCGTCAGACGCGTGCCAATCATGAAATTTTCTATTGCGCCCATTCTATATCTGCCCATTCACACACATTTGTGTGTGTGTGTGTCTGTGTGTAAAGGCCGAATATCAAAAATCAAAAAATCTTCATAAATTTGCGACAGGGACAGTCAGGCTGGCAACCAACAGGCACACAAGCGCATAAATGCTTTTATTCATATACAAAATATGCAAGTGTGCGTGAATATGGCAAGTCCAACAAATGTAAATGCACACATGCCAACGCATGGGTACCCTTACCAACGATATCGAGCTAAAATGCAAGAATTTCGCATCGACATCCTAACGACACTACATGGCTCCCTTTGGTTTTCGACAATGGACCTGCAGAGGATACTGGCAGGTGGAAATGGATAAAGACTCAAGACCGAAGACGGTGTTCGCTTGCGACGCAAGCTTATATGAATTTAATATCATGCCGTTCGGTCTGACAAATGCTCCGGCTAACTTTGAGCGGCTGGTGGACAGTCTCTTCGCCGGTGCCGCATGAAAGTCGTTGCTAGTCTATCTAGCCGATATCATCGTCCACTCTCGCACGGACGGGGAGCATTTAATTCACTTGCAGCAGGTTTTCGACCGTCTGGAATTCGCCGGCCTAACACTGAGTCCAAGAAAGTGTTATTTTTTCCGCACCGAAGCTAATTATTTGGGACACAATGTAAGCCACAAAAACGTGCGTTTCTTGGGCCTATGTTCCAACTACCGGAAATTCATCATGGACTTTGCCACTGTAGCTCGACCGTTGCATGAGCTCACTGAAGCCCAACGGGCATTCGCTTGGTCCCCGGCCGCCCAAGAAGCGTTCGACTGTCACCCGTTCTCAGCTTCCCGGACCCCAGCGGACTTTTTATTTAAGATACCGACGCACCCAATCATGGCGCTGGCGCCGTGCTTAGTCAGAGCCAGGGAGGGCAAGAATGCGTTTTAGAATATTACAGTAAAACTTTCAGCCCCGCAGAACGAAACTATTGCGTCACCAGGACTGAGCTGCTGGCCGTAGTGCTGGCAAATAAGCATTTCCATTACTACCTATTTAGACGAAAATTTCTGCTCTACAACTTCCGGGACCCAGAAGGTCAAATTGCGCGCTGGATTGAACGCCTGCAGCAATATGACATGGATATCCAAAATCGCAGTGGCAGACATCACGGAAACGCAGACAGTCTTTCCCATATGCGAAAAAGACGAGCAGAGTGACAATCAAGGTGTCCTGTTCCTGCAAATTCACCCAATCGACAACGCTAAGCGGCAAAACGAGGATCCGACGCTAACGATGCTTTTGTCTTGGCTGAGCAAAGGAGACCGGCCATCCAAAAGTGTCATCTTGGGCGAGAGCCTGGAAATCACAGCTTACTGGCATATGTTTAGAAACGTGTACTTAGACCAAGGCCCACCACCATTCTTGGTAATGGTATATCGCAGTTGTCATGTGCTACTTTACCAAATGGCCAGAGTATATAGCCCTCTTTAATCAGACGGCAGAAGCCGTAGCACGAACACTTGTACAGGAAGTATTTTGCCGCTATGGCACCCCATTTATACTCCACTCGGATCAAGGCCGAAACTTTGAGAAACTAAGCCTGCCTTCGAATCCTCGGTGTGGAGAAAACACGCACAACGGCATTACATCCCCAATCGGATGGAGTGGTTAAACGTTTTAACCGGACACTGCTGGACTACTTGGCCAAGTTCGTCGCTGCCGACCAACGCGACTGGGACCAGCTGCTCCCACTTGTGCTTTGGGCATACCGCTCGGCCCCTCACGAGGCTACTGGATTTTCGCCCGCAAAGCCCAACACAGAAAGCTATCCCGCTTTCGCCGAGCATTTAAAGGAAAACCTTTGGAAAACTCAACAGACCGCCCGCCAACATTTGCGAAGAAAATAAGGCGCGTTACGATCTACGTTCCCACTCGTAGCTGGTGACTTCGCATGGTTGTACTCTCGAATGCGCAGAGTCGGTCGCTGCCCGAAATTACAGTCCGATTGAATTGGACCGACGACCGTAGTACGGCGCCACTCGGACTTGGTTTATGAGGTGCGCCTACCTGGAAAGAGTACGACAAGGACTGTTCCGTGTGTATGAATGCAAGGATCTGAGAGCCCATAAAAGCTAGAAACTAGATATTTTAGCTGTAGGTCCTCCTAGGCCAAGCGCAGCTCGAGTTTGTTTCCCATCATCGAGAACTTTCTCTGCTTCCATGCTATAGATAAAAATCGATATTGAAGTACTGTTTTTTGAGCAAATGGGGTATATAATTCATTTTATACCTTTCGCCACCTCCCACTACCACCTCATAGCTATAAATCAAGTTAATAACCCAACTTGTATTGCCCCACCAATTTAAGCTACAATTTTAATGTAATTTATTTTTTGAGAATTCACAAATACTCTGTTCTAATAAGATATACTGTAGAAAATTTCATTAGGATCGGTTAAAAAACACGTGCGGTAACTAGTTCAAATTTCAAGAATTTCTGTTTAATTGTACACACACACATTCAAATGCGCATCATTCGAATTTTATCAACAGCATTGCATTGCGATTGTTTTCTGTGCTATTATTTTAATTCGTTTTTTTCTCATTATGACTTAATTATTGGTGAGGCTGTTGAGTAGAGGCGGTGGCAATTGGTGTGGTCTGTCGCCAGTTAGAGTCCTACCGAGGAAACTATATTTATTTTTTTTGGCTGGTGTGGCCTTTAATTGGAGACGGCGGCAAGTAGTGCGGTTAGTTACGAGTTCGAACCCAGCCATAGATTTTTAAATCTATCTTTATTGCTACAAACGAGCGCGTAGCGCCATCTGCGTTTGGTCTTGGAATAAAAGTGTTCAGGGTATCCCCTAGTCGAAAACTCCCGACATCTTAGATGTTATTATTACTTTTCTCTTTTCTTTGTCTTTCTTTCTTTTGTTTTAAATTTGCAAAGAAAATGTAGATGATATGCTTCGACTGAAATCGAATTTTGTTAAACATCTTCCTTTCATATTAAAGAATTCGTTTAGATAAATTAGCCGCTGCCTCCAATGGTCCAACGTCGCGTCAGGCTTTACATAAGATTATTTTGTTTATTTTTAATCGGATACTTTTTCTTGCAGCGCTGCGTAACTTGTCGCAATTTTCAGAAGTGTTTACCGACTTTTACTCTCGTGGTCTTTGTCGCTTGGGATGTCGCGGTCGTCACCGAATGAAGACTTAAGCTGCAAAAAAGCTAAAACTAAACCTTACAACTCCGAGAGCAGAGCACTGCTCTCAGTGCCGCCAAAAAAAGCGGTGGAGGCACCTTGTGTACCCGGTCCAATTTCTCTTGCAATGCACTGACGCTGGCCGCTATTTGATTTTTGCTGATTGATTTTTGGTTTTGTAACTTAATAAAAGAATAAAATAAATTTTCGTTCTGGAATATTTTGATGAGAGCTACTTGTAAAATATCTGCTACACTGGCATTCGTGAAGTGTTCATTTGTTATTTCATTAACATCAATATCATCCAGAATTTTAGTGCTGATCATCCTCCTAATAAGAACTGTCATGACCAGATCGGCCTTTATAATCTCTTCTGAGCATATCGGTGTCAATTTATTTCCAAGTCGCTTGTTCGTTTTTAACCCAACTTTCTAGCCAACCTGATATCATCGAATACTTCTGTATGAGTTTGTTTGCCTTAACTTCTCGTCCTGAGCTTTTTGGAATTTTTTTTTATGTCTTTCAAATTCTAATTGGGCTGCATGGATGACTTCAACTGGTTTTTTGTTTGTATTGCTCTATTGTATTCTATAGTTGAGAGTAGAATATTGTTTCTACGAGAATGCTATGAAATCTTTCAATATGCTCATTCGACATGCTGTGCAAGAAAGGTGCGTTGGAAATTTGAATTCCGAAGTTGTTTACAATGGATCTAATGGTTTCAGAGTTGAGTGACTTTCCGTTGTCACAATAGATGGTCTTTATTTATTGAAATATGTTTATATATTGAAGTATCGGTGCTCTCATTGATCGTGAATCAATAGGCTGGACTATGGCACACTTAGAAAATGTATCAATGCATGTCAGAAAATTTTGTTAGTCCGTAGAAAAAACGTCGATATGGATAATTTCACCGGTATATGTTGGGATTGGTGTTTTTCCTTAGACCCTTATTTTATGGGTAGCGGTTGTATTTTGCCATGGAGCAAGTTTTGCAATTTGCAGCTATTTTTGATGCTAAACGTCTAATCTTGGGAAAAAAGAGGTCGCGAAGTACTTGTGTCATATTTTCTTGTGCGGCTCGGTGAGCTCTATTATGTTCTATTGTCATGATCTCTCTCTGCTCGGTTTTATTGGTAATGTCCACTAATATAGAAATGATTCAAATAATTTATGATGAAGGGAAGCCAATATTGGGAGTTTGCAGAATATTGCATTTATAAAATCTGCTTTAGCTATATCTTGTAATGTTTGTAAAATAGACTCGTGGTTTGAAAATCGGACAATGTGCCGTATTTTATTTTTAAAGAGTATGAGATTTTTAAAGATGGGAAGTCTGATTGTTCTATTACGATTTGGTTTCTAAAGCAATTGACTGGTTTGTATGTTGTATCTATCGTATAAGTGAAGAATTCCTCACTATGAATAGTGGCCACATCTGAATCTGGAGAATCGTCTAAGGCGTCAACACGTTGTCGTGATAGAGCACGTAATTTTTTTTTCCTCGCTTATAAAAACATGTGCGTTGTGTTCATCCAAAAACACGTTCCATCTTTTTAGCCTAGGGTTTGGGTTTTTCTCGGACATAGTACTTGTTAACGGTTGGTGGTCAGTGAAAATGTTCAATTTGCTGACACCGTATAGGTAATTGCGTAAATTCTACAATGCCCATGCAATAGCGCGGAGTTCTCTCTCATTCGTTACCACTGTAACCTCATTGCCGCGAAGCGTACGCGAGATCATGGTAATTGGACGCTTATTTTGGGACAGCACGGCCCGTAAGCCATGCCCGAAGCGTCTGTAAGTCAAAGGGTTGGCTTAAGTCAGGGTATGCAAGCATGACGTTCTCTAACTGTAATATGTTTTTCAATTTATCAAATTTTTTAACTGCTCTGTTGTCAAGTCGAGCTTGACCTTTTTTGAGTGTTTGGCACCTATTTTGCCATTATCACCCTTTAAGATGTCTGTTAAAGGTCTTCCGATCCTGGCAAAAATCCTTTTATGAAACATCTATAGTAACTTTATAATCCCAAAAATTATCTGACCAATTGTAATTGGTGGAAACCTGATTTTAAATTTAGAGTCGTGAAGTACTAGACTTTCCCTATGTTTGACAGTATTGTTGTAATAGAAGGTATGTGGTATTTGTAGTAAATAGTCTGCTGGTGAAGCTTTCGAAAATCTATTACCAGTCTTTTTATACCCTTGCAGAGGGTATTATAATTTTGTCGTGAAATGTGTAACGCATAGAAGGAGACATCTCCGACCCCATAAAGTATATATATTCTTGATCAGCATCAACAGTCGAGTCGATATAGCCATGTCCGTCTGTCCGGCTGTCTGTTTCTATGCGAACTAGTCTCTCAGTTTTAAAGCTATCTTAATGAAACTTTGCAGAAGTCCCTTTTTCTGTTGCATGCAGCACATATGTCAAAACCAGCTGGATCTACTACTACTACTACTACTATATCATATAGCTGCCATAGGAAAGATCGGTCGAAAATTAAGTTTTTGTATGAAAAATCATTTTGTGTTTCAAGATATCTTGACCAAACTCGACATTTATAAGTTTTACTAAGCTCCTCATATATATGCAAAGTCCTATTAAGATCGGACCACTATATCATATAGCTGCCATAGGAACGATCGGTCGAAAATTAAGATTTTGTATGAAAAAACATTTTGTTTTTCCAGATATCTTGACCAAACTCGGCATTTATAAGTTTTACTAAGCTTCTCATATATATGCTAGATCCTATTAAGATCGGACCACTATATCATATAGCTGCCATAGGAACGATCGGTCGAAAATTAAGATTTTGTATGAAAAAACATTTTGTTTTTCAAGATATCTTCACAAACCTCGGCATTTATTAGTTTTTCTAAGCTCCTCATATATATGCTAGATCCTATTAAGATCGGACCACTATATCATATAGCTGCCATAGGAACGATCGGTCGGAAATTAAGTTTTTGTATGAAAAAACATTTTGTTTATCAAGATATCTTCACAAACCTCGGCATTTATTAGTTTTTCTAAGCTCCTCATATATATGCAAAATCCTATTAAGATCGGACCACTATATCATATAGCTGCCATGGGAACTATCGGTCGAAAATTAAGATTTTGTATGAAAAAACATTTTGTTTTTCAAGATATCTTGACCAAACTCGGCATTTATAAGTTTTACTAAGCTCCTCATATATAAGCAAAATCCTTTTAAGTTCGGTCCACTATATCATATAGCTGCCATAGGAACGATCGGTCGAAACTAGGTTTTTGATTAAAAGCCTTTTTATACCCTTGCAGAGGGTATTATAATTTTGTCGTGAAATGTGTAACGCATAGAAGGAGACATCTCCGACCCCATAAAGTATATATATTCTTGATCAGCATCAACAGTCGAGTCGATATAGCCATGTCCGTCTGTCCGGCTGTCTGTTTCTATGCGAACTAGTCTCTCAGTTTTAAAGCTATCTTAATGAAACTTTGCAGAAGTCCCTTTTTCTGTTGCATGCAGCACATATGTCAAAACCAGCTGGATCTACTACTACTACTACTACTATATCATATAGCTGCCATAGGAGAGATCGGTCGAAAATTAAGTTTTTGTATGAAAAAACATTTTGTGTTTCAAGATATCTTGACCAAACTCGACATTTATTAGTTTTACTAAGCTCCTCATATATATGCAAAGTCCTATTAAGATCGGACCACTATATCATATAGCTGCCATAGGAACGATCGGTCGAAAATTAAGATTTTGTATGAAAAAACATTTTGTTTTTCAAGATATCTTGACCAAACTCGGCATTTATAAGTTTTACTAAGCTTCTCATATATATGCTAGATCCTATTAAGATCGGACCACTATATCATATAGCTGCCATAGGAACGATCGGTCGGAAATTAAGTTTTTGTATGAAAAAACATTTTGTTTATCAAGATATCTTCACAAACCTCGGCATTTATTAGTTTTTCTAAGCTCCTCATATATATGCAAAATCCTATTAAGATCGGACCACTATATCATATAGCTGCCATAGGAACTATCGGTCGAAAATTAAGATTTTGTATGAAAAAACATTTTGTTTTTCAAGATATCTTGACCAAACTCGGCATTTATAAGTTTTACTAAGCTCCTCATATATAAGCAAAATCCTTTTAAGTTCGGTCCACTATATCATATAGCTGCCATAGGAACGATCGGTCGAAACTAGGTTTTTGATTAAAAGCCTTTTTATACCCTTGCAGAGGGTATTATAATTTTGTCGTGAAATGTGTAACGCATAGAAGGAGACATCTCCGACCCCATAAAGTATATATATTCTTGATCAGCATCAACAGTCGAGTCGATATAGCCATGTCCGTCTGTCCGGCTGTCTGTTTCTATGCGAACTTGTCTCTCAGTTTTAAAGCTATCTTAATGAAACTTTGCAGAAGTCCCTTTTTCTGTTGCACGCAGCAAATATGTCAAAACCAGCTGGATGTGACTACTATCATATAGCTGCCATAGGAAAGATCGGTCGAAAATTAAGTTTTTGTATGAAAAAGTTTTACTAAGCTTCTCATATATATCCAAAATCCTATTAAGATCGGACCACTATATCATATAGCTGCCGTAGGAACGATCGGTCGAAAATTAAGATTTTGTATGAAAAAACATTTTGTTTTTCAAGATATCTTGACCAAACTCGGCATTTATAAGTTTTACTAAGCTCCTCATATATATCCAAAATCCTTTTAAGATCGGACCACTATATCATATAGCTGCCATAGGAACGATCGGTCGAAAACTAGGTTTTTGATTAAAAGCCTTTTTTGTTTATCAAGATACCTTCACCAAGCTAGGCGTTAACCATTTCCTCGGCATTAAAAGGTTGCAAGGGTATTAGATCTTCGGCGTGCCGAAGGTAGCCTTTCTGCCTCGTTTTCTTATGTCCTAACCTGTCGACACCTCTTTTGTCGACTACCCATGTTGGGTTATTATAAGGGGATCTGGACGGTCTAATTATGCCATCTGCCAGAAGTTGTTTAACCTCTGCATTGACAAAATCTGCAACGCCCATTGGGTAAAGGTAAAGTTTTTTTTTAAGGAACGGACTCGTTTGGGTCCGCGGCGGCCATTGATCTTTGTTTGATCACTATGTTAAAATCATACCTTACGATGTGCAGTACGTTCGCGTTGTTGATGTTTATGAATTTTACATTTTGACATTTCGTAAACAAAATTGGCTCTAATCCGTGTTCGTGTTTATGGTGTTTTGTGTTAAGTCAGTTTTCGCATTGACTTTTTTTAGTAGGTCGAGCCCAATGATACCGTGGAAGTCATTTAGGCTGTGCAAGATGAAAAAGTAGGACTTTGCATTAAAAAGATGTATCAGACATTTTTGTTCGGTTTTCGTATGCGAACGGATTGATTTTACGAGAAACGGGGTCTCGAGTGGCACAAAGTGCGCTAGCCCTGCCTCTGGCTTTACATAATTCTTGGAAGCTCCAGTGTCTATTAATAATCGAATAGTTTGACCTGCTACTGTACGTGTGATGTACGGTAGCAGGGACTTTCACCTAAAAAATTACAAGATTCTGCATCGGAAAAATCTTCGTCGACCGCTGCAGCCTCAGACTGTGCCTTGGTCTCATAATTTCAATCATTATGGTGCTCTTGAGTTGTGTAGTTAACCTTCTGATGGCTTCCCATGGACTGGTCTTGTGAACCCTGGGTTACTCTATGACTTGTTTGTTGTCTGGAGCATGACGAAGAATCTACTTCCATCGGCTCTGGGCCTTGGTTCAGTTGTCTTTGGGTGCTAATTCTTTTCGAGCTATTTGATTCATTTCATTCAGTTCAGCCTGGTTTCTACTACCCTGACATTTAGTGTAATGGTTTTTTTTTACTTTGATAACCCTGGTTGTTGTCTTCTTGTTGACCATTGTGCGAATTTTTCTGAGGGCCTCCAGACGAACTACTTTGCGGACAGCTTGAGTTAGATCGCCTTGCCTCATTGTATCCAAATATTGTTGGATAACACAAATCGGAGTTTGTCATGTGTGAGTAAAATCTAAGCGGGCAATAATTGCGTTAAGATTTAACACCATGTTTAATGACGCTAGTGTTGCGTCTACAAGGCCTTCAATTCTTTTGCGAATAATTGCAACCGCTTGGTAATGTCGAACTACCGTCATAAGGTTTAAAAATTTCGTATGCTGCAATTGCAATTAAAGGTCTAAGGCCTCATTACAAATAACCTCCCCTATAATTTTGGATAGTTCGTACACTACTATGTCTGCTGCATTTTGTATTCTCTCGCCATGCATTTGTTCTTCGAATGCTTTTAATTTTTCTTCAACAATTTTGACTTTTTCAGAATACACAAATACTATGGCACAATAAGATATACTGTAGAAAATTTCATTAGATCAGTTAAGAAACTCACAAAAGTTATGTGTTAGTTTGTTTCTGTATGCATTTTCACATAAACATTCATGCCCGTCTGCTTCGAATTCTATCAATAGCATTCCAATTGCGATTGTATTGTTTTCTGCGCTGCTATTTTAATTCGCTTTTTTCCAAAAAGACTCAATTATTGGTGTGGCTGTTGAGTAGAGACGGCAACAAGTAACGCGGTCTGTTGCGAGTTTGAAACTTACCGAGGCAACTATTTCTTTCTTGTTTGGCTAGGGTGGCTGTTGAGCAGCAAGTTATGTGATCAGATGAAATTTCGAATCCTGCCAAGGGTTTTTTTATTTTTTGTTATGACTACTAAACCATTTACAGTTTTTGGATGGATTTGGTTGACTTGAAAATTTTAATATATATAACAGAATCAGATTTTCGGAACTTATTGTTTTTATTTACTCTGAATAACACTTGTTAGATTGCGTTTCTCTGTGTGTATTATATGCGCTTAATGTTTACAGTTTTTATGCCTTGGCGTTTTAAGCATTTGTCAAAAAGCAATCATGCCAAGCGAAAATGATGTACAAGCTGTTATCGAAATGACTACTCTTAACCAAACTGAGATCATGGCCAATAGAGCGCGATTACCCGAACTCTAACTATATACTTTTTCTGTGGCTATATTCGGATATTATCCCGATGTTTGAGTGGGTCGTTGACAAGGATTCCGAACTGTTCAATATCGAAAAGCTACAGTAATTCCGACGGTGTTTTCCTAGCACTGCGCTAGATTCGGTCCAACCATTAGAGTTTCCCAGTGCAAATTATCGAGTGGGCAACCATCAATGAGCTTCTTGGGGTAGGTAGATTTGCGGTCGGCTTTACTTTCTTAGACAAGAGTAAGTTGAAGAATTTGGGCAGTTTTGATCAAACTTAATGGTACTTAATAATGCTTACACTGCTATAAGAGTTGGACACCAATACTCAAACTAATTGGGAGGAGGTCGCATTGAGGTGCCGACAGCTGATGATCTTTTGGCATTTCTGAAAAGGTGTAGTCAAAAACAGGGGAACGTCCAAAATGTCGTTTTCGCCTGATAGCTACTTTTACTATATCTCGTGCAGTGAGTGAGAAGGAGTGAAGGACATTTAAATAATCAAATTGGATACTGTGACGTATGCACCAGTTGGGTATTGATGAGTGTAAGGCATCTTAATTCGATGCCATTATGTAGCAGTTTTACGTTGTCGGTTTCGTATCTGAAGCCAAGTCACTTGTTGAAGCTAGAGAGAAAATTTGTCACACTGCCGGTATATTGAGTCATAAGTTTCAATCATAGTTTTATTCCAGCTCAACCATTTCGTAGTTTCATTCACTTATGTTTTCATATTGCAATCTATTTTATCTATTCTATATCTCTATATAGAAATATGTTTACACCCTGAACCTATTAAAAATGGGTAAGAAGGGTATAATGTATTTGTACAAATGTATGTAACAGGCAAAAGAAGCATCTCCGACCACATAACGTGTGTATATTCTTGATCAGCATCAATACCCGAGTCCCATTGAAAATGATGGAAACGGTGTCACCAAAGCCCTTTGTCTTGTATGGGATCCAGTGATCGAACAGTTGGAATTTAAATGTTTTTTTCTAGATTCCATTGTTTAACAATACAGGCGGTCAGTTCATCTGGGCATCTTTGTCAGCCAGTTCTTTTGCTGGTGCAATTCGTCCATGCTTCTGTCATAGATTACCGATAAGCCCTTCAAATTCTATTTTTTCGTGGAGAATCGTGTGGTCATACAAGATCTTACCACCAGTATAAAGTAGCGGTACGTTCCGACGGACAGAGATCCAGCTGACATTCTTTCTAGAAACACAGTTCCCTACGTCCTAGCTCTGGTTTCAGGGCCCATCGTTTCTATTAAATGGTAACCATAATTGTGCGGTGCTTTAGAGCGAGGCCGAATTTCGTCGACCCAGTGACGAAAAGTCTTCCAAAGAAGCGTCTGGAAGCTGTTCGAGCGCTCACCGTAACTGGAGTCGCTCATTGCGGACCTTTCTCTTATAAGTCGGATGTTCGAACGAGGCCGCTTATCAAGTGCTACGTTAGCGTCTTTATGTGCGTCACCAGCAAGGACGTACGCTTAGAGCTAGTTAAGGACCTACATTTTTTACGCTATTCGTCGCTATATTCGTCGGAGCGCAGAACGAGCTGGAAAATTTAAAATGTCTTGCATAGCGATCCCCACTTGGAAGCAGAGACCGAGACCGTTCGGTCTCGCAGATGACATACGGTGACAATTCATTCCCCTCGTTTTTAGCATTTTGGAGGACTACGGGAGGCAGCAGTGAAATTGGCCAAACACCGTTTCTATTAAATAAATATTTATGCAAGCGTAAAAAGAGGTCGTACACTTAGTTAAGTGAAACAGCTGTTCGTTGTAAACAAGATTAGCTCTTTTGCACATGTCGCAGCTATAAAAATGCATTCTCCCTTTTATATCATCCACTTGTTAGTTAGTTGTTGATCGAGGCGAAGCAAATAAATTATTCTGAGCCACAGCCAAATAACAGTATAACTAATTTAAAATTGATAAAATGAATGATAAATGAAAGCATGCTGTAAAAATGAGAAATTGATTCTAATATTTGGCTGAAGTTCCAAAACACTTGCTGAAAAACATTGGCAACTCAACAGTGACCCTCCATCAAGAAATTAAATTTTATTACTGCTAAACCAAACGAGCTCGTTGCGCGAGCAATATTTGCGTGGTCGGTACGGACTTGAATCCGGGTGAGTTGCTCGAGCTACATTTGGTGTTTGGAGAAGAGGGTTCAGGATATCCCAGACTAGAGCCTCTTATTTTTTTTTTAATTGGTGAGCTCAATTTTATTTTATAATTTTTATTTTTGTTGCTTCTTTTCGCATTAATTTTTACATTCTTTAATCAGACAATTACAAACTGTTATTCGCAAAGACTGACAATATATCTTCCGCGTAGTGGACTTCAAATATTTAACAGTCCGCCGGGAAAATTTCGCAGTAGTTTTGTGTGTACCCCGAACCCATTGGAAATGAATAAAATTAACCTATATATTTTGGCCAGTATCAGAAGTCAAGGTAATCTGGCCATGTCCGGTCACTAGTATATGATTGATTCGATCTGAAAATCTATAGAGCTAGAGATTTGTAAGAGTTTTATTTATTCCATTTTTTTAGGGTGGACAAAAAATAAAATATACTTTAAATTATATATTCCTTGGCATTGCTCGCGGAGCCTATAAAATACATTCTCTCAAAAACATTTCAAAATTATTTTAAAACCGATCGGACGGTAAGCATAAATCTTCCATACAACCGTTTTCCGCCAATTTAGTACTTTTGCGGGTGATATTCTTACAAATCTGAAACACGTATTCATTAAGTTCTTATGTAGTGCTTTGGAAGGACATTTGAAGAAAATCGGACAAAACTTAAAACTCTACACTATTTTTTGTCTGGCTTGAGGTCCGGTTATATTAACAAAAAAAACTTTGATTCACACATTCCACCGAGGAAGCTTTGATTTTGAGTAAAAAATTGAAACACGTCTCAAATGATTTTTTATATACATCCTTGGAAATTAATTTGAGCGAGAAACGTCTCCAAAAAAAGAAAAAACGAAACATCAGATGAGTTCTGACAAAGATCTTTGAAAAGGAGCTTGACATCAAACAAACAGATTTCACACAAAGCAGGAATGCATTTTACGAAAAGTGTAAAGCACCCCTCAAATAAATTTGAACAAAGACTTTTGAATCTTTGATCGGATGGTAAACAAAAAAGTTTGATACACACGTTTTTCACGATTTTTTAACTATAGCGAACATTTTAGCTTCCTAGCTCTTACGGGTTGAGCTGGGCTGTGCAGCATTGATCACCATTCAGTCAGTCAAACAGGACATACAGTGGTATAGATGTATAGAGATGAGATGCTACGTGTCAAATTAAGTGACGCTAACTCTTAAATCCTAAAAGCTGCTTGAAATATAAGGATTTCGATATCGATTATCTTATAGCTTTATTTTTTTTTATTATCGATTTTCGGTTTTCTGCAAGGACACAAGGAGGACTCACGGTCCTAATCATATCTAAAGCTTTTGTAAGTTTTAAGATCGGCGCGTTCAAACATACGGACATGCAGATCAATTTGCACAAGACGAGTATTCCTTTTTCCCACTTTCCATGAGTTCAAGCACTAACCATACAATGAATAGATACACCAAACAGCTTTTTTATCGAAACACGATTATTCGCAACGAGGGAACCCCAAGGGTGTCTGAGACCATTTTAGTGTGCCCAGATAGAGTAAGACTGCTGTTAGTGGCCGAACGTTCAGTATGAAGCCGCATCTTGCTCAGCGCACGTCGTCGCTGCGACTGATGCATTTTCTTAATATACATACATATGTATGTTAGTTTTGAATCCTACAGCCCAAATACATATGTGTATACCCATGTGCCTCGCACTCACTCATTCCTTTGCGCACTTCTGTGCATCTCTTTCTCCCTGCATAGCTTTTCACAAAACTGCGAGATCTACACAAATACATACATATGATTGTGTTGTGTAGATGTGTACATAAGTAGATCAGAGCGTTTGTCGCGAGCCAGAGGATTTTCTTCAATTGTGTGCCCTTTTTGCCTGTGGTAGCAAAAGGTACACACATTCAAATGCTCTATCATGTATTTCTTCGTCCAGTTAGGCAAAATGAGAAGAATTTGATCTATATTTATTTAATAAACAATTAATTGACCTAAATTAAATATTAATATTTATTCTTTGTTTATTGTGGGGGCCTATTTTGCTTAAAATTAAACAATATCTAAGTCGTATTTCTACAAGGGTAATTGATCGTCGGCTTATCAGGGAATTCTAAGAGAACACCAAAAATTGACAAAGTTCAAATTTTTCGACTTGCTGCTTGTGCACACGCACACTTTCGAGTAAGAAGTTGTATGAAATTTTTAGAGGGCTTGGCCTGTTTATGTGCAAAATTGCTATTTTCAATGCTTGTTGTAAGGGTAAGGGTACCTGAACGTTGACATGTGTACATTATAACTTTTCTTTGTCGTGAGACAGAGATATTTTTATCAATGGATGCGTAAATTTGGGAGATGGGCACGGTCTTTGTTCTCTTTGGCATGCCTGCGGTGGGCTTGCGGCCGCAAAACGCACAAATGTGCGAACAGTTAATGAAAACAGGTGGATTGCACTTGTCTCTCGTTTGCACTTTGCAAAAATATGCAAGTGATCTTTTTATGAATTAGTTATTATTTTAATAATTTTATGTAAAAGGATTTTATGACAGAGGATTAACGATCAGAATGTCTAGCATGCGTCTGAATCCATATCAAAGTGCATATCAACGATTGTATACGATAATGATAATGCATGATAAGCAGAATAAGAGTCTTCTTGTATGACACCGAGCCAGGGTTATCTTTCGACTTCCGTGAATGTAGAATGATTTGCTGAGCCTTGAGAAGTTGACGATTTTTCACCAAAAGTGTAAACGTCAATGTTACCATGGGGGGATCTAATCAAGAATTTTAGATTAATTTTATTGTTCATTACCCTCTTAGATTTAGAGATAACCAATAAATAAGCCGCTGGGAAGAGTGCATTATAATTATAGTATGCAATCGTTGACCAAAGGACCCTGCAGATGGATTGTCGAACTATTCGAACTTACTATCAATTCGCGCTTAGGAGCTTAATTCTGGTGCAACTTAGTTTGCTATGTGCCTACTTCTCAAAATTGGAGTGTAACTTGGTTTCTTAAAACCTTGTAAAGGGTATTACGATCTTATCATGATATGTGTAATCTATATTAAGAGATCGATATAGTCATGCATGTCTGTCCTTTGCCTAGCTAAGTCTCTTGGTTGCACGCAGTACATTGCGCAAAATCGAATTGCTACTACTACGCGGTAGAAAATTAAGCTCTTTTATACACATTTTGTTATACCTTGAACTCATGGAAAGTGGGTAAAAAGGAATACTCGATTTGTGCAAATTGTTTTGCATGTCCGTATGTATGAACGCTCCGATCTTAAAACTTACAATAGCTTTAGATATGATTAGGACCGTGAGTCCTCCTTGTGTCCTTGCAGAAAACCGAAAATCGATAATAAAAAAAAGAATAAAGTAATTAAATAATCGATATCGAAATGCTTATATTTCAAGCAGCTTTTAGGATTTAAGAGTTAGCGTCACTTAATTTGACACGTAGCATCTCATCTCTATACATCTATACCACTGTATGTCCTGTTTGACTGACTGAATGGTGATCAATGCTGCACAGCCCAGCTCAACCCGTAAGAGCTAGGAAGCTAAAATGTTCGCTATAGTTAAAAAATCGTGAAAAACGTGTGTATCAAACTTTTTTGTTTACCATCCGATCAAAGATTCAAAAGTCTTTGTTCAAATTTATTTGAGGGGTGCTTTACACTTTTCGTAAAATGCATTCCTGCTTTGTGTGAAATCTGTTTGTTTGATGTCAAGCTCCTTTTCAAAGATCTTTGTCAGAACTCATCTGATGTTTCGTTTTTTCTTTTTTTGGAGACGTTTCTCGCTCAAATTAATTTCCAAGGATGTATATAAAAAATCATTTGAGACGTGTTTCAATTTTTTACTCAAAATCAAAGCTTCCTCGGTGGAATGTGTGAATCAAAGTTTTTTTTGTTAATATAACCGGACCTCAAGCCAGACAAAAAATTGTGTAAAGTTTTAAGTTTTGTCCGATTTTCTTCAAACGTCCTTCCAAAGCACTACATAAGAACTTAATGAATACGTGTTTCAGATTTGTAAGAATATCACCCGCAAAAGTACTAGATTGGCGAGCAATGCCAAGAAATATATAATTTAAAGTATATTTCATTTTTTGTCCACCCTAAAAAAATGGAATAAATAAAACTCTTACAAATCTCTAGCTCTATAGATTTTCAGATCGAATCAATCATATACTAGTGACCGGACATGGCCAGATTACCTTGACTTCTGATACTGGCCAAAATATATAGGTTAATTTTATTCATTTCCAATGGGTTCGGGGTACACACAAAACTACTGCGAAATTTTCCCGGCGGACTGTTAAATATTTGAAGTCCACTACGCGGAAGATATATTGTCAGTCTTTGCGAATAACAGTTTGTAATTGTCTGATTAAAGAATGTAAAAATTAATGCGAAAAGAAGCAACAAAAAAAAAATTATAAAATAAAATTGAGCTCACCAATTAAAAAAAAAATAAGAGGCTCTAGTCTGGGATATCCTGAACCCTCTTCTCCAAACACCAAATGTAGCCCGAGCAACTCACCCGGATTCAAGTCCGTACCGACCACGCAAATATTGCTCGCGCAACGAGCTCGTTTGGTTTAGCAGTAATAAAAATTAATTTCTTGACGGAGGGTCACTGTTGAGTTGCCTATGTTTTTCAGCAAGTGTTTTGGAACTTCAGCCAAATATTAGAATCAATTTCTCATTTTTACAGCATGCTTTCATTTATCATTCATTTTATCAATTTTAAATTAGTTATACTGTTATTTGGCTGTGGCTCAGAATTATTTATTTGCTTCGCCTCGATCAACAACTAACTAACAAGTGGATGATATAAAAGGGAGAATGCATTTTTATAGCTGCGACATGTGCAAAAGAGCTAATCTTGTTTACAACGAACAGCTGTTTCACTTAACTAAGTGTACGACCTCTTTTTACGCTTGCATAAATATTTATTTAATAGAAACGGTGTTTGGCCAATTTCACTGCTGCCTCCCGTAGTCCTCCAAAATGCAAAAAACGAGGGGAATGAATTGTCACCGTATGTCATCTGCGAGACCGAACGGTCTCGGTCTCTGCTTCCAAGTGGGGATCGCTATGCAAGACATTTTAAATTTTCCAGCTCGTTCTGCGCTCCGACGAATATAGCGACGAATAGCGTAAAAAATGTAGGTCCTTAACTAGCTCTAAGCGTACGTCCTTGCTGGTGACGCACATAAAGACGCTAACGTAGCACTTGATAAGCGGCCTCGTTCGAACATCCGACTTATAAGAGAAAGGTCCGCAATGAGCGACTCCAGTTACGGTGAACGCTCGAACAGCATCCAGACGCTTCTTTGGAAGACTTCGTCACTGGGTCGACGAAATTCGGACTCGCTCTAAAGCACCGCACAATTATGGTTACCATTTAATAGAAACGATGGGCCCTGAAACCAGAGCTAGGACGTAGGGAACTGTGTTTCTAGAAAGAATGTCAGCTGGATTTCTGTCCGTCGGAACGTACCGCTACTTTATACTGGTGGTAAGATCTTGTATGACCACACGATTCTCCACGAAAAAATTGAATTTGAAGGGCTTATCGGTAATCTATGATAGAAGTATGGACGAATCGCACCAGCAAAAGAACTGGCTGACAAAGATGCCCAGATGAACTGACCACCTGTATTGTTTAACAATGGAATCTAGAACAACACATTTACATACCAACACCCATGACACCGTTTCCATCATCGAACTTAAGTATTGTACCCTTTCTTCATCAACTACTCCATCCAGAACTTCTTGGTTTTCCTAACACCACTTTCGAAACTTGAAGCTTCCACGAAACAATATCCCGGCCGTCTGACGAATTTTCTGTCTGGCTTCAGCAAATGTGCTCATTTAGTCCCAGATCACAAGTATCCAATTTGAAGATTTCAATGTCCTTCTGAGGCGAGTCCTTCCATAGGATGCACTGGGTAATTATCAGGCGAAGCTACTCGGACACAGTGATACATTTTGCAAATTTCAGCTGTCAAAGGGACAAGATACGTGCGCAATCGGATCAGAGCATGGAACAACTAAGGTTGAATAATGGGTGCCACCGTCAACACATCATGAATAGAATATCAAGAATCATTTGCCGCAGAGCCATCAAACACCACAAGCAACTTGGTTGTGGTGCTATCGTCCTTCAAGACCCTTGATGTGGAAGGAAATATTTGCAACAGACTATTAATTCTGGACTTACTCTCAACATGTGATTTACGCACAGAATCCCCTTGATAAAGGCTGAGTACTGCTCCTTCAGATGCAATTTCCGTACAGGGCTGAGTAATCATCGATTTTCCTAACCATACAACACAAATAGCAGCTCTGCACTCCGCTTCAAAGGCAATCGCCCTGAATACTAGTTGAAAGGTAAGCAGGTGAAGTTATTGGCAAATTGCTTGTCACATTCAAACTCTTTGCTGGCCTTGACTATGGGTTCTTCTATGCCTTCAATTTCCCAGCCAAGACGAGTCTTTTGCAGGGGAGGTAGTCCTGGTGATAATTGCCGACGATTTGGCTTTCCTTAGCTGAAGTCTCTGATATTTGCTCTAAACAGCCTAAAGTCTGCAAAGCACGCATATGCGAATTGACCTTGTCGGAGAACTCACGCAGTTTTGAAGCCGACTCTGAATCTACCCTCTTTTTCCCAAAATCTCATTGATGACGTTAATTTATAAATTTATAATTAAAAATAAACAGAGCCACACGATTATTGGCACCGGAAAACTCCAGCGATCGAACCGAATTCAAAATATGAGCGCAGATGCTGCAACTTTTCAATATTCGACAGCTCGGTATCCTTGTCGACGACTGACTCAAATATCGGGATAAAATTCGAATATTCGGTATAGCCACCGGAAAACGTAAATAATAAAATGGTAGGCGAGGATAAAATAACTGCAGGCAGCGCTCAAAACGACTCCAGCTCTTCTTTGAAGTCCTGGACGATTTCGAAATTTTGGCTATACATCCTGTGGAGCTTTGGTATACTGAGTATTGGGTCATGTCTGATATTGATATTGAGATCCCGCTACAACTGGCCTTTTCCTTAACATTTCACGTGGCTTGGTGAAATTAATGCAGTAGAACACGGCGAAATGCTCAAATGTGACGAGATAGGTGATATTAACTTTGATTTCTGGCCCGTCGTCAGCGCTTATTTTCGCTGGGCTTTCGTTTAAGATTGTCACGCCGTCGTCCACTTGAGTGAAATGACTTAGGTCGCTGGATTGAGAACGGCAGTTAGCTTTCATACCAGCGTGTAGCGCTGTAGCACAGGTTTCGCCTTTTGCTGTTTTTCAGACCAAGTTGGTAGTGACGCACTCAGCTACAATGTTGTCCAGCAGTTGTAGGATTATATTTTGGTAGGATACGAAGCATAATGTGATTTTTGTAAAGATGATTTTGGCTTTTGAATATGCTATTAGTACATGAAACATTTTTTCGGACTGTGGGACTTTTATAGTGGAGGCTTATATAAGGCTAACTATTGGGACTTCTGAGGGATGTTCATTAAGTATTGATTTCAAGTCATTATGGTCAAAAATGGTGGGGCTTACTAAGCCTGATTTAGCGAGCGTGATCGTGAGTATTAGTTTGTGCACTTCTGTTGTGATCATTCTATTTCTTGCCAATAATGCCTTGTATAAATGTGGCGTGTCCACAAATTCTGACTGTTTTGCTCAATTGGTTGATTTGCTTCTGCACTTCGATATTTATTACCTGTCTATTGTTATGATTCAATTAGCCTTGACTCGGACATTCTAATCCTTTTATATTGGACGAGTCTGGTGTGCCTGCAACCAAAGTTAGTGCCCAAGAAGTCTAAGCTTTTTGCTATCCTATGGTACACCTTAACAAGGGACAATAAGTTTCTAAAGTGATTGACATCAACGTCTAAGAGTTTTCGCATATACATCTAGGGAAACATTTCGGGCAACTCTCTGTTTCCTCTACCATATTGGTAAGGTCTGTTAAATTGCTGGAGTGACTAATAACAACCCTTTATTCCCATATTATCATTTCCATTCAAAACAGGAATTTAATTTGAGTGTGAGTAATCGGTGTTCCGAGCCTGTTAATTTTTACTCTTAAGTTCTATTTGAGATTGTCCTTGTGGACCACCCTCCCATTAATTAGAGGTTCCCAAATCTGCTGGTACTTCTTGTTCTGAACACAACGGGGTTAGTTTGTTTCCAAGCCTTTTGATGTTTTTTCAAATACTATTTCCCCTACCTCGACCACTCTATTTTGCTTAGTACTCGACGCTGTCTTTAAAAAATTTCGTGTTTTCTTGTGATACTCTCATGTTAACAACACAAAGGCACTTTAGAACTGTGTCGATATGTTTCACATGATCGACCTCATTTCCTGAGAAAACTGTTACGTCATCTACATATAGGCAACACATTATGTCAAATGGTAAACGATTGAATTCCCCGCTTACTGAAAATTATTTTTTTTTTGTTCGCGTTCTTGTTCAGCAACATATAGTTGATGGCAACCCGACTTTAAGTCTAGGGTTGTGAAAAATGTTTCCTCCTCTAAGTTCGCTAGAGTCATAGAAATGCTAGGCATTGGATAGCCATTGGCGATAGCTCACTCGTTGAGCTTCCTAAATTTGATTACCAAACGTTTGTTTTTATTGTTGGCATCGACATCTTTTTTCTCGACAACCCATGTAGGGCTGTTATACGGGGACCTTAATGGCCTAATTAATAGTTGTTTGAATCAATAGTTGTTTGATTTCGTCAAATCTAACCGGTTCGTTATCTACCGCTCGGACTGTGACGATGACTGAGGTGTTGAAAGAGAGTCCCTCGTTAGAGGTCGAAAACACTTTAATTCTCTCTAGTATCGATTTTGGAATTCCCTTTTAACGGAACTGGGTACCACTATGTCATTTACATCTGTGAAGTTTACAATATCATAGTTATGGTGTCATAACTTTTGAAATATATTTTCATATTCTAGAGTGCTGTTTCGTTGATTTAATGCCACTCCTGCCCGCGTTAGCAGGTCGAAGTCTATGATGGCATCAAAAGTACTGAGCATGTAAAAAAAATGGGACAACTTGCCAGAAAATATTCATCAGTTTTTTTTTATTTATTTTACTGGAGCCATATATTAAGTTCACAGTGAAAGGTTTGTCGACAGGAATTATGTTTTTTCGCTACCTTACGGGATTTGTAATTTTTAATCTTCTCCCAGCTAGCTGTCGTTCAATGACCGGCAGCTGGGAGCACATATTAAAAATGTAACGACTCGTTAGCGTATGGAAAATCATTATCATCTTCTATATCGCTAACTGCAGTTTCAGCTGCCTTTTCATTATTTTCCTCTTGAATGTCAGAGGCTTTATGAACGACGTGGTTAAGGCGCGGACGCCTTTCACCTGTCATGCGTTCAGAAGTGTTATGTCGTTGTTGGGCCGGTGCACTATTGGTCTGGAGTTTCCCGGACTCTTTGCGTTGTGGAAATTTTATTGAGGAACCTTCATCCATAGGTTCTGGGGCTTGACTTTACTGTTCTCTCTTATCCTGGACGAAATGGGAATTTTTTCTTAAGCCCGTTCCTCCCTGTTTTTTTATCCATCAATCTGTGTCGGATTGACTCCATGCTACGCATTCGTCTGCAACTCCATTAAAATCGGGTATCGATTTTACTATATCTAACGGTAAGTAACGGATATTCTCTGATAGGTTTCAACATGGGGTGTCTCTATGCGTAAGCTGCGCTTTCATTTGATTTAATTGCTATTGGAATCTAAACTCTCGTTACCCCAAGGCATGGGCAACTGTGCCTTGTACTAAGGCTTGGATTGGATTCGGGTTTATAATTTTTTCGGTTTGCACTTGACTAACCTCGGTTTCAGCTTCCCTGCTGTATTCACCATCGTATTCAATTTTTTCTGCCTTGACACCCACACTTTGCTGCTATTAGCTTGCATAAATTTCTCTAATTTATTTTTAATGTTTATTCACATAGATAAGTTTACTAAGCTTCCCACTCCTTAAACCTAATTAGTCTGTGGTGGAGCGATCCCAGCAGCACCCTACCCCCTTCTAGCATCGCGTCTCATCAGTCTACAAAGCAGTCTCCACAAACTTTACAAGGGGCGTGGCATTATCGTGGCCTAACGACCCATGAGAGTACCACCAGAGAGATAGGCAGTACACAGCTGAAAAGTTAGGTGTCCGCAGCATGAAATAAGGGAAGCATTAGAGTCCAACTGGGCTGTCGGCAGCCAGTGCACACATGCAGTCCGACAAGTGGCGTGACAACAAAAGGAAAATAGCAAAGCAAAGACCCGAAAACTAACGGACAATCATAAGTTTCTGTGGGCGTCGCTGACGTCGAAGCCCAGTGCATGGTAGATCAAACTATTTTAGAGAAAAAAAAAATATATGTATATATATATTTGGTCGTTCAAAAATAAAACAAAACGAAATAAAGTGACTCCACACATAAGACAAAGGTAATGTGAGATTGACACATAGTTGTAAGCACGGTAGGGTCAACGCTTAAAGTGCACACAAACGGTGGACAAAGGATTTTTGTTTTTTTTTATACCCTTGCCGACGCATTATAATTTTGTCGAGAAATGTGTAACGCATAGAAGGAGTATCAATAGCCGAGTCTATATAGCCATGTCCGTCTGTTCGGCTGTCCATCTGTCTGTTTCTATGCGAACTAGTCTCTCAGTTTTAAAGCTATATTTCTAAAACTTTGCAGAAGTGCCTCTTTCTGTAGCTGTATTACATATGCCGGAGCCAGCTAGATCGAAGCACTATATCATATAGTTGCCATAGGAACGATCGGTCGAAAATTAAGTTCTCGTATGAAAAACTATTTTGTTTATCAATATATCTTGACCAAACTCGGCATTTAATCGTTTTTCTATGCTCCTCATATATATGCAAAATCCTATTATAATCGGACCACTATATTATAGAGCTGCCATAGGAAAAATCGGTCTAAAATTTAGGTGCTGTATGAAAAACTTTATTATTTTCAAGGTATCTTAACCCTACTCGTCGTTAACTATCATCCCCGTGCTTCTTAGATACGGGCAAAGCATTATGAGCATTGTGAAAAGGTTGGGACTACAAGGAAATCCCTTCTTTCTCATTTTTATTTATTTATTTTATTTTTTTTTTCAGTAATCAATGAACGAACAAACGGAAAATGAACATGAACTGTGTCGCAAAAGTAAAATAAAACAACTAAGATGTTCTAGTCGGGAGTTCCTGCCTAGGGGATACCCTTTTATCCCAACACCAAAAGCAGCATGCTCTACGAGCTTGCTTGAAGTAATAAAGGTAAATAAAAATAATAAAAGTTCCATTGGCAGGGTTCGAACACGGAACGTACCGAATTACTTGCTGCCGACTCTACTCAGCAGCCAAACTAGCTGAAAAAAAAATAGTTTCACCGGTAGGGCTCGAACTTGCGACAGACCGCAACACTTGTCCCTTCCTGTACTTAACAGTCACACCAATAAGTGAGTCTTACTGAGAAAAAAACGAATTAAAATAGCAACACAGAAAACAATACAATCGCAATTGCAATGCTGTTTAGAGAATTCAATAAAGACGCGCATGAATGCGTGTGTGTACATGTATACAGAAATTCTTAGAATTTGCTAACACGTGCGCAGTCAAAACAAAAAACTTTTGTGTATTTCTTAACTGATCTTAATGAAGTTTTCTAGAGTATAGAGTATATACCTTATTGTACCATAGAATATTTGTGTATTCTTAAAAAGCCAATTGCATTTACATTGTGTCTACTAAGCTACAAGACAGACACAGAAAATTGCGCTCATTTGTGCAGACACAGACACTTGTGTCAAACAGACTCAGTTTGAATCTCCACGACAAAAAGCGCAGACGTGTATGTATGTTAAATGTGTCAATTTATTGTTAAATTTAATATATTTGAATGTTAATTGTTTTTTGTACCTTGTGTTAGTGTTCTGAAGACGGCTTGCCGATGTGCAACCGAAATATATTAGAAACAAAATATAATAATATTATTTCCATTGTTTGATTTAAATAATAATATAATAAATAATAATAAATAATAAATAATATAGTATAATATAATAATATGATATAATTATATCACGCCAAAACCATAATTAATATCGACGGAAGGCACGCCGTGTGACATAAGCTACGCAAAAATCAAAACTGAATATAAGGATTTAAAAAAAAAAAAATTGCAAATTCCAACAGACATTGGTAAAATTAAACAAACTTAAATGAAACTTAAGTCGTTTGTCAAAATATAGGAAATCGAACTTAATACCTAACTTAATAAAAAACTTGACGAAGCATTTGTCCATATGGACGAGTGACAACAAAACCCACCCTGGCATAAATAGAGCATTGACTAGAACACACACATTATTATCGCAATAAAATACTTAACTTACTTATAAAACACGACCTTTGACAAAAACACACAAAACATATGGAAACAGCAAAAAGAAACATGGAACAACTGTTGACCACAGATGACGCCAAAACGAGAGACACATAGAAAACAAAATAGCAACAACGCTTAAGAAAAAACAAGAACGAAACACGACAAGCTACGAGATCAGCGGAACCAGCGGAACTAATATCCTTGCAGACACAACCTTTTCATAATGCTCATTGTGCTTGGCCCGTATCTAAGAAGCACAGGGAAAATAGTTAATGCCGAGCTTGGTTAAAAAATCTTGATAAACAAAAAAGTTGTTTATACATGATCCTAGTTTTCGACCGATCGTTTCTATGGCAGTTATATGTTACAGAATTTAGAAGAATGAAGAGAGCATAGAGAAACCTCTAAATGCCTTGTTTAATCAAAAAATCTTGAAAGACAAAAAGATTTCTCCACCTTTTCCCAGCTAACCCAGCTGGCCGTGGAGTATGTGACGATTATGAGGCAGAGGGCGGCATGCTCAGGAAGCAAGTCAGGCATCGGGTCGCCGCCAATACACACGGGACGCACTAATAGAACATCCTCTAAAGGTCAATGGTGTCCGGATCGTCGCTGCGGTCGAGATTGAAGGCGTTGAGGTTAGACGTTGGCCTAGCGGGGACAGCGATAAGAATGTTGAGGCTCATCATGCCCTCGATGCTAGACCACGTCAACCTGGCGATGAGCTTCTTGTGTGAAATGAGCACTGCAATTCGCTGCGGCAAGGTGGAGCTGGTCCTAGAGACGATGAGGGAAGAGCCGAAAGAAGGTCTCACTCGTCAAGAAGCGGGAGTGCCTACTCGTCAACTAATGGAAGAAGAAACGAAGAAAGAACAGAAGAAAGGCCTTCCAGGTCATGAAAGGGGAGCACCTGCTCGGCAACTGACGGAAAAGGAGGCCAGGTTCGGATCGAGAGCTCTAAGGGCCCGAGAGGTGGCGCGTAGAGCCGCAAAGGCAGATCTACGCTGGTCATGGAGGCGCACGGCGGAAATGTGCCAGAAAACGGAGGGATTAATAGGAATGGCTAGAATCCACAAGGACATAGGGGATCAGGAGCGATTGCCAGAGTCAAACGATCGTGGAGCTCTATCTGGACGCAGGGCAAGCCCAGCATTGAAGAGACAGAGTGGCCAGCGGATCTGGGTCTGGAACTTAGGGAGCTCCTGGAGTCAAAACTGGCACTCTTCAAGAGGCTGTGGGGAGTCTCGCACATCGCCGAGCAGAGGATACGGCTAAAGGATGATAAGCCATTGAAGCAGAGATATTATCCGAAGAATCCGGCCATGCAGGGGTGATTGACGTACAGGTGGATGAGCTGATCCAGGCAGGTGCCATCGATCCGTCGCGTAGTCCGCACAGCGCCCCAATCGTCTTAGTCAAGAAAAAAACAAAAAAAACAACCGTGCGTTGCTGATCGACTGCTCAATATACCGTCTTCGAGAACGCAACTTCAGTACGGCGGCGAAAAGCGAAGGCTCCGAGGTGAAGTTGCGAACGCTCGCGGCGAAGTTGAGCGGCCAAGGCAAACACACGAACGATCAGCAGGGTGAGTAGACGTATGACGTGAAAAGTAGACCGAGCGGCGAAAAGTAAAAGTTTACAGCGGGGCGCTAGTGCTTCAGAGCAGTGCGCCTCGCCTTAGTTTAGGAAGCACAGTAGGGTAGAGATTAAGATTAATGAAGGGAATTTGCTAATTCTTTTATTCTCTGATAGCCCTACTTGTTCTAAAATCGGGACTAGCCGATGTTCGCCACAACCTAGAGTGGGAGCATATGGTACGAGGCCGCGGACCGGTAGTCTTATTGGTGCGAGGGTACGGCCCGGTAGTTAGGTGGTGCGAGGCTACGGCCCGGTAGAGTAGGTGGCATGAGGTATATTGAGTCGGATTATATACTTTCCGAGCTACCACAGACGGTACAGCCAAAGTTGCACTAAGAATAAAACAAACTATATTTTGAAATTATCGCATGTGGCTAGTTATAAAGTAACAATATGGCCGCCCTAGTTCATTTTAACTCTTAAGAATCAATTTCCTTTTTTATATACACACATACACACTTAGTTAATCAACGTAAACGAATAATGTTGCGTTCATTCATACGGACAGACAGACAGACTATTGATGCTTATCAAGAATATATATACTTTATGTGGTCGGAGATACTTCCTGCATCGTGTGACATACATTTGCATAAATACAATATATAATAAATATATAATATATATATACCCTTTTTACCCATTTTTACTGGGTTCTGGGTATAAAAAGATGATGTAATACGTGCAATAAAACGGGACATTGCTTTAGGCGAACTAAATTTCAACAAAAGTTAACGGTGTTGGATATATAACGAGGAAGAAAGGCTATCTTCGGCACGCCGAAGATCTAATACCCTTAAAAGGATTTTGCATATATATGAGGAGCTTAGTAAAACTAATAAATGCCGAGTTTGGTCAAGATATCTTGAAAAACAAAATGTTTTTTCATACAAAAACTTAATTTTCGACCGATCTTTCCTATGGCAGCTATATGATTCAGTGGTCCGATCGAGCTAGTTTTGACATATGTGCTGCGTGCAACAGAAAAAGGGACTTCTGCAAAGTTTCATTGAGATAGCTTTAAAACTGAGAGACTAGTTCGCATAGAAACAGACAGCCGGACAGACGGACATGGCTAAATCGACTCGACTGTTGATGCTGATCAAGAATATATATACTTTATGGGGTCGGAGATGTCTCCTTCTATGCGTTACACATTTCACGACAAAATTATAATACCCTCTGCAATGGTATAAAAATGCTCGGAAAGAGAAAAAAAATCAAAATAGCATTTTCATGCCCACCGTCAAAATCTATTCTAACTATTGAAAATCACGGTTACCGGAACAATAAAAAGATATGCCTCCATACAAAGAGATACCCCCAGTTTGAATTACTTGAATGCTAAAATTCATAAAGACAATATCTTTAATGATAAACAAATTGAAATTGATTTGGAACACTTTAAAGAATCAGGCCTACAAGGCATTGCAAAATCCAGCGAAGCTCACTATATGAAAAACAAAGACAATGCGAAGCTATCCCAAATAAAAAAAAAGTAGGCAGCAAACAACTTATTGCAAACAACTTAATGCTGCTGAAAGGAGAACAAGCAGACTCTAGAAATCGTTCACAGTGATGCGGACCGATATGTACCGGTAAGAATTTTTCAGGAAATAAAACAAAAACTCTGCTGTTGTTGAAGATCAAACGATCATGCCACACACAAAGAGGAAGCAAGAACTATATGACCGAGGTCATCCACAACTTTTCAAGACGGGTCACCGAGATAAACAACGAACAGTGTTTCAACCACCAAGAGAAGAGATTGCTGACAGTGAATCTCCATCACAATTCCAGGAATACGAGATGACATTTATAGGAACGGCAGACTATCCGTTGACCCTGCAGAAGGCGCAAAATTCAACTGATGCTGTTAATTGGATGACAGGAGTGGAAGATGAATTAATAGCGCAATACTTGAAAAATTGTTAAGGAACTCAATGACCGTAAAGTAAGTAATTCTCAACAAAATGATATTTTGTACTAGAAAAATGTGCACTTAGTTGCAAAGGGTTATGCGCTGAGGCCCAGAGAGGATTTCTAGAAAAGTAGTCGTCTGTAGTTCACGTCAGTCAAACCTCTGACAGTCTTAGTTGTAGAGTTTATACGGAACTACACCAAATACATGTGCTAACAGCCTTTTCTAGTATGTATACCCAGCATATTGTAGTGTATCTATATAATCTATCTGAATCTAAATATACCTTGCGACACTTTGTCGCAATATTGTAATATTATCATTTTAACAATATTAAAAAAAGTTCATTTAAGCACGTCTGTGTTAAGTTATTTTATGAGAGTAATTTTATTCAATATTGAGAGCATATGCTTAGCCTATGGATACATATATATATATTTATGCTGTTATTGGTTAACAGCTACAAAGAGAGGGAGAGTGTGTAGCTTGCATATGCACATAACTAAATATATAAGCCCAACTACATATAAACATTCCAGCGCTATTGAAACTCAATCAGCCACTTATGTATGTGCAGACCAATAGAGGCGCATAAGAAACGCAGACCATGCACTTTGCCGCCAGCGACAGTGGTTGCACTATATATATATATATATATTATGCTTATGCCTTCTGCACCAAGCAAAGGGATGCACCGACGCTGAGAGCGGCGATTGTGGCGTGTTCAGCCGATGCCTATGTCCGCCCACTCACGATATCTGAGTATCGGGAACGGCAACAGCCGAAACAGAAGCCGATAACGAAGAGAGCCGCACAACGCAATAAGCTACTGCAACAACGAAAGCTTATTCTGCATCTATTGAAGACGGCAAACAACGAGGGAGAACGCAACGACTACAAGGAGCGCCTGGATCAAGTAAAGAAGACACTTTGCAGAAGAGCAAAGTAACGCAAACGGATATTTATACCAGTGCCTGTGTTTGCCAATATACATAAGCTCTAATCAAAACGTTGCATTTATTGTTGTTTGAAAATTACTACACACTGTATTACTAAGCACTGGCTGTGTACTAACAAAGTGTCAGCCAAGCGTATGCTCTAACTAACAAAAATTCACTTCCTCTTAAATATTTTTTAAAGGAGAAATTTATAGTAACAAATAAAAAACGAATTTTTTAATGAAAAATTAAAAAAATATTAATATTAACAAGTTATTCGCAAAATTTTGCAATTTCGAAAATTATAAAAAAAAAATTAAACATATTTATATATAGATAAATCATGAAACCATTATTCATTAAAAAAAAAAAAAATATTTTTCATCATGGTTGAAGACAAAATTGATAAAATTTAAAACGGCGATCCAAACTTTCGTATGAAAGCCATACAAATTTTGCAAAGGCATAGGGAATTGATATCAGTATATGAATTTGAACAGGATTATATAAAAACATGTGGCACATAAAGAAGCCCACTCCTTAAATAGGGAAAAGAATAGTTTTGTCTACCTATTCTAGGGCCAGCAACAATTCTATTAGTAGGTCTGCACTAGTAGTATCTAATTAACTAAAAAAAAAATTTTTTTTTAAAATTAGTCATTGCATAAAAATGGGTGATAGATTGAACCCCAGTTGCAGTTAACAAACATACTGCTAACTATACTCAAAGTAATAGTATCGGTGAACATTGTTTTGAAGATATATCTTCTTAAAAAATGACAGGAAACGTTACATGAGTATGGCTAACGACTTAGACAAGGTCTAAGCCGCTGCTTAGATATACATATTTCAGTAGGAATTCCACATGGAGTGGCCCCAAACAGTCGAGAAAATAAAGCTGCATAGATCCAACTTTGATAAATTGTAAAAGTGTCTAAATAACAGAGCACCAGTATGGAGACCCATCATAATCAAACACACTGAGATCACTGTATATGAATACAATGATATCAGGAGTTCAGTTAATGAGTGGCAACACAAACTCAAATTTTACACAAAGTACAAACTTCAGACACAACGTCTAAGGGATAATCTGGTAAAGTTAAACGATCAACGAAGAGGTTCTAGTCGGGAGTTCCCGACTAGGAAATACCCTGTACTCTCTTATTCCAAGACCAAGTAGTTATAGAGGTAAATTAAAAGAAAAAAACAAAAAAAAAGTTGCATTGGCAGGGTTCAAACTCGCAACTAACCACTCTACTTGCCGGCGTCTCTACTCAACACCCAGCCACACCAGCCAAAAAAAAATAATTTCCTCGGCTGGGCTCGAACTTGAGACAGACAGACCACACCAATTTCTACCGCCTCTACTCAACAGCGACACCAATCATTAAGTCATTATGAGAAAAAAACGAATTAAAATAGCAGCACAGAAAACAATCGCAATTGGAATGTTGTTGATAGAATTCGAAGCAGGCGCGCATGTGTGTACCTGTACACAGAAATTCTTGGAACTTGCTAGTTTCGCCACGTGCTTCTTAACCGATCTTAATGCAATTTTCTACAGTATATCTTATTGTACCGTAGAGTATTTGTGTATTCTCAAAGCGTACATTGTATTCAAATTGTAGATTTGTAGTGTGTTCATAAACACCTCAAATTGTAACACTCATGGTGACAAGTGTCACACAACGAGGGAAGCAAATCATTAGAACAACAATAACAACAAAGAGACGACAAAAACGCGACAACGACTATCAGTAACAGGCTACAACAGCATAGAAGCAAAAAAAAAAAAAAATACAACAAAATAAACTAGAAACTAGCCTGGTGGTGGAAAACAAAGTATACTGAGTGAGTAAGGTATTATAAAAAGTAAAGTGTGTCGCAAATGTCCATACGCATCACATTAGATGAGTATAGGGCAAGAAGATTAACAGCCAGTACCCCGGCCGTCAATCAAGAAAGCGTTGAAATTAAAAAACCAAGAAATCGAGGCGGTATACAGCTGCGTATTAAAAAACGCAAAGCTGAGATATGCCAGCTATTATATAATAGCAATAAGCCCCGACTTGGAAAAACGCGAACAGACTAGCAAGAGAGCTAGATTTCCTCACAGAAGAGGCAAAGCGACTAAGAACATATAAAACACCTTCTCTTTAAAATTTAAAAACTATTAATAATCATACAAAACGTCCACCGCCAGAGAAAAAACAGCCGCCCAAACCAATTAAGAAGTGCCCCGAAGACTGCGAGAGACCATTATACACCCCAGCCTGTGCGCTGACCTGCACCGGCAGCGCTGACCGCCGCCAGGCAGCCAAATAAGATAAAGAAAAAGTAGTACCTCCCCAGCAGCAGCAGCAGAAGAAGCAGGATTAAATAAGATAATTTTACAACTGTATAACATTGTAATGACGCACACTATGTTGTGTGCGTCAATGGAAAGTACAACCCTAAAAGTTGTACGACATATTAGAGAGGAGATCACTGCGTTGATCGAAGTTGGGCTATATAATAGACACAAGCATGAAGGCCTTCTGCCTAAATATAGCTACATTAAAATAAAAGCTACATATAAAAAAAAACACAAAAGACCCACTATATAAAACCAAATGAAAATATAAAATTAACTCACTATTTAAAAAAATAAAGGAAATTTTTTCAAAATTTAAATTTAAATTAAGTGATTAATAATGTTAAAGTCATCGATCATAAAGAAAATTTAAAGAATATTACAATTTTGTTATTAATAATCACTGTCGTATCTCATATATTATTAGCATTGATAGATGAGGTCTGAATATATTAAAATTAAATAAAAGCAATCTTGAATATGTCAGATATAGACGCACTAATACGTATAGAGATTAACCAGCACTAATCGTTCTAGGATTACATAAATATTTCATAACGGTTTATGATTTTGAATACTAGTACACGGACATGTTCAATACTCCTATGTGACCATTGATACATTGTTCAAAAATCGAAAAGGGTATCATATTCAGTAATTTGCGATAAGTCTCAGTAAAATTAGTTACTGAAGAACACCCAATTTTGGGACCAGCAATCAAAAAGTTATGGAATGAAGACTAATAGCTCGACAAATAAATAGTCAAAAAGACAAATTTGACAAATCCTACAAATATATTAATAGAAATTCAGTTATAAGAGTAGAAATTATAATAAACCACATAACTATATTGATAACACAATATAATAATTTTACAAAAACAGTCAACTCTTTCGATAGCAGGCTCTCCAGCCAACACAAAAAACAATGTCTGGAAGTAGTGAAATCCTTAAATATCAGACTGAAAAAATTGGCATTACGAATCACATCGAAATAAATGAGCCAGAAGATCTATATCTGTCCGCTGAATTTGATACAACCCAGCTTCAAGCTTTAAAGGAGAATCAACCGAATTTCTAAAGGAAAAACTTACTTGCGTAAGAAACTTGAAGTAGCTTAAATTGACGTTGGCCTAGGCCAGAAACAGAAATGGAAACGTTCCAATTACTCAAGGTAATTCGGAAAACCAGCAAGGCCCTTCAGATATTTAAAACAATTAAATAAAACTATATACACTGTCAACCTAAACCACAGTATCTTTATTAAAATAAATAATGAAAAAACGGGCACTGCATTTACAAGATACTGGTGCAGACATATCCTTATTAAAAGAAAATTTTGATACATTTCAAAATTGTAATCCAAACATATCAACCCAAATATCTGGAACTGGTGAAGATTTAGTTTTTTTTTAAGATTTAGCATTCGTAGAATTATCTACCGGAAAATATGTCATTCCACACTAATTTCACATAGTCGAAGAAGATTTTCCAATACCTATCGATGGCATTTTTGTTATAGACTTCTATAACTTCACTAGAAAAGATTATTTTCATGCCAAATCTAGAAATTGATAAAGGAAGTTTAATCGGAAATACAATTTCCGAACATTAAACACCACAAATTCAGTAAAAATAATAAACCTTAATGACATTAAAATAGAAAAACTAAGTGGCTATGAAACAGTCCATGAAATTAGCAACGATCGCCAAGAAACGGTAATGGAAAAACTAAAATATAACTTTCCCCCATTATTCAAACACAATCATAGAAAATGAAAAAGAAAATGAAGCTACACTGTCCACATACCATGTCGAGGTCATACAGGCATGATTAAAACGCTAGCAAAAATCAAAAGACACTACTATGGGAAGAATATGGCGCGTCAAATAAAAGAGTACATACGTAGATGTCCTAAATGCCAAAAATCCAAAACAACAATACATTTAAAAACACCTCTGACAATTACTGAAACACCTATAAGTGCTTTCGACAGAGTGATAGTGGATACTACAGGTCCGCTACCAATATCTGAAAATGGTAAGAAATATGCAATCACAATAATATGCGATTTAATAAAATATCATGTAGCTATTCCAGTACCAAATAAATCGGATAATACCGTTGCAAAAGCAATATTTGAATCTTTTATACTCAAGTTCGGTCCAATGAAGACGTTAATTTCGGACATTGAACTGAATATTTAAATTCTGTTATTACCGACCTTTGCAAATACTTAAAGACAATTTAACGTCTACAGCACACCACCACCAGACAGTAGGAACAGTAGAGAGAAGCCATAGAACTTTCAATGAATACATACGTTCCTATATATCAGTTGATAAAACTGATTGGGATGTTTGGCTTCAATATTTTGTCTACTGTTTCAACACGACCTCCTCTATGGCACATAACTATTGTCCATATGAATTAGTTTTCGGCAAAATAAAATAGATAATATTGACCCTATATAATATAGACGACTATGTTAAAGAATCAAAGATTAGATTAGAGCAGGCATACAAAAGAGCTAGGATAATGTTAGAAAAACATAAGGCTAAGAATAAAGAATATTACGAAAATAAGTTCATAAATTTTAAATAGGATATAGGAGATAAGTTTTTGTTAAGAAACGATACTGGCCACAAACTGGAACCAGTTTATTTACGTCCATATGAAGTAATAGGAATAGAAGATAGAGATAATATTATAATTAAAGACAAAAGGTAAAGATCAAATAGGTCATTAGGATAGATAGCTAGATCATAAGGATAGACATATAAATTTTCATTATGAATTTGAATTCTAACCAAAAAAAAAAAAATATATATATATATATATACAACGGCCTGGTCAGCCAAATGAAACGAAAAAAAAATTTTGTCTAATGAAAAACATTTTGTCATATTGAATTTTAAATTTTTATATTTTTATATTTCAAATTTTGTTAATTTTTATATTTTCATACATTTTAATCAATATTTAAAATTCATTTTATTTTAAATTATTTTAATACATTGTACAGTTTTATATTTAACATAATAAAATTATATTATAATTAAATACTTTATATAACTACACATTTATTATGTTACGTTATTTCTTTAAAAGCGAGGTGTAGTTTATTCATACATATTACAACATTTTAACTGATTTTTGTAGGATATTAACTGGCTTATACAGGAAAATTAATTTGGTTGGATGTTTGTTAGAAAAGACAGGCGCAAAATTGGTGCAAAGTAGAAAATGCTTGCTGTGCCAATACTCTTGTGTGTGTCTGTATGACTTGTGTGATAGAACGGCAAAGCTGCTCTTTTTTATTCGCTTTATTCGCTCACACTACAGCTTTGACTCAGTGCTCTTACAATTTGTCTATTTACCGTTTTACTGTCTGTGTGTATATGAGTCCGAAAAGCAAAATGCGAACAAATTCAATATTTATCAAGTGTCGGAGGCATTTCTTCCCTTTTTTGCCCGTATATATATGTTGTTTGGTAAGTGGTATGATGCCGCTTTGGCAGCCCAAGACAGCGTGAGACCGTTGACCACGGATAACCGCTGATCTTGCACTCTAGCCGCTCCGAGAGTGAGCACCCATATGTATAAGTACACCAGCTCTCTCTCCCTCTCTTTGTAGCTGTGTGTTTATGTATCCCTAGGCTAAGCAGCATATGCCCTTTAATTTTCAATAAAATCATTTTCATGAAATAATTTAACCAGCACAGACGTGCTTAAAAATTTTGTTTAATAGTGTAATAATGATTATATTACAGCTTAAACTGTTAAACTTAAACGGCAATACAAGTTGGGTTATTAACTTGATTTATAGCTATGAGGTAGTAGCGGGGAGTTGGCGATAGGTATAAAATGAAAGATGCTTGATAAATATATACTATTCTAGAATAAACATATAACTTTTGGTGACTCTAACTCTTATTATATACCTAATTTTCCCAAAAAAAACAGTTTTTCGATATTCATTTTTATCGATTGCTTAAAATTTGATTAAGTGATCGATTATCGAAAACAAACTCAATCTGCGCATGGGCTAGGAAAACCTACAGGTAAAATTTCAGTTTCTACCTCTTATAGGTTTTAAGATTCTTGCGTTCATACAGACGGACGGATGTACAGACGGACGGACATGGCTAGAGACATTGCACTCTGCTGTTGATGCTAATCAAGAATATATATACTTTATGGGGTCGGAGATGCTTCTTTCTGCCTGTTACATACATGTGCACAAATACATTATACCACTAACCATATAATGCATAGATACACCAAACAGCCTTTTTATCGAAACACGATTATTCGCAACGAGGGAACCCCAAGGGTGTCTGAGACCATTTTAGTGTGCACAGATAGAGTAAGACTGCTAAGAGTGGCAGCCGAACGGCGGCCTCAAAAGCCGAACGTTCAGTATGAAGCCGCATCTCGCTCAGCGCACGACGTTGCTGCGGCTGATGCATTTTCTTAATATATGTATGTTAGTTTAAACCCTAAAGCCTAAATATACGCATGTGCCTCGCACTCACTCATTCCTTTGCGCACTTCTCTGCATCTCTTTCTCCCTGCATAGCTTTTCACAAAACCCCGAGATCTACACGCATACATACATATGCTTGTGTTGTGTTGATGTGTACATAAGTAGATCAGAGCGTTTGTCGCGAGCCAGAGGATTTTCTTCAATTGTGTGCCCTTTTTGCCTGTCGTAGCGAAATGCACACACATTCAAATGCTCTATCATGTATTTCTTCGTCCAGTTAGGCAAAATGAGAAGAATTCGATCTATATTTATTTAATAAACACTTAATTGACCTAAATTAAATATTTATATATATTCTTTGTTTACTGTGGGGACCTATTTTGCTTAAAATTAAACAATATCTAAGTCGTATTCCTACAAGGGTAATTGATCGTCGGCTTGTCAGGGAATTCTAAGAGAACACCAAAAATTGACAAGGTTCATTTTTTTCGACTTGCTGCTTGTGCACACGCACACTTTCGAGTAAGAAGTTGTATGAAATTTTTAGAGGGCTTGGCCTGTTTTTGTGCAAAATTGCTCTTTTCCATGCTTGTTGTAAGGGTAAGGGTACCTGAACTTTGACATGTGTACATTATAACTTTTTGGGCCGGCCAAGCACGCACACTTACACACTTTTCTATATGGATGGAAGCATTTATGAGTTTGTGTGCGTGTTGGTTGCCTGCCTGCCCGATGCAAATTTGACAAGATTTGAAGTTTTTGGCATTTCTAAATTTCGAGCTCTACACACACACATACACACACCCACAAATGTGTGCGAATGAGCCGAATGAGATCAAGTCTTTGTCGTGAGACAGATATATTTTTATCAATGGATGCGTAAATTTGGGAGATGGGCACGGTCTTTGTTCTCTTTGGCATGCCTGCGGTGGGCTTGCGGCCGCAAAACGCACAAATGTGCGAACAGTCAATGAAAACAGGTGGATTGCACTCGTCTCTCGTTTGCACTTTGATATGGATTCAGACGCATGCTAGACATTCTGATCGTTAATTCTCTGTCATAAAACCCTTTAACATAAAATTATTAAAATAATAATTAATTATTAAAAAGATCACTTGCATATTTTTGCAAAGTGCAAACGAGAGACAAGTGCAATCCACCTGTTTTCACAGGACAAACCCTCTAAAAATTTCATACAACTTCTTACTCGAAAGTGTGCGTGTGCACAAGCAGCAAGTCGAAAAAATTGAACCTTGCCAATTTTTGGTGTTCTCTTAGAATTCCCTGATAAGCCGACGATCAATTACCCTTGTAGAAATACGACTTAGATATTGTTTAATTTTAAGCAAAATAGGCCCCCACAATAAACAAAGAATAAATATTAATATTTAATTTAGGTCAATTAATTGTTTATTAAATAAATATAGATCAAATTCTTCTCATTTTGCCTAACTGGACGAAGAAATACATGATAGAGCATTTGAATGTGTGTACCTTTTGCTACCACAGGCAAAAAGGGCACACAATTGAAGAAAAACCTCTGGCTCGCGACAAACGCTCTGATCTACTTATGTACACATCTACACAACACAATCATATGTATGTATTTGTGTAGATCTCGCAGTTTTGTGAAAAGCTATGCAGGGAGAAAGAGATGCACAGAAGTGCGCAAAGGAATGAGTGAGTGCGAGGCACATGGGTATACACATATGTATTTGGGCTGTAGGATTCAAAACTAACATACATATGTATGTATATTAAGAAAATGCATCAGTCGCAGCGACGACGTGCGCTGAGCAAGATGCGGCTTCATACTGAACGTTCGGCCACTAACAGCAGTCTTACTCTATCTGGGCACACTAAAATGGTCTCAGACACCCTTGGGGTTCCCTCGTTGCGAATAATCGTGTTTCGATAAAAAAGCTGTTTGGTGTATCTATTCATTGTATGGTTAGTGCTTGAACTCATGGAAAGTGGGAAAAAGGAATACTCGTCTTGTGCAAATTGATCTGCATGTCCGTATGTTTGAACGCGCCGATCTTAAAACTTACAAAAGCTTTAGATATGATTAGGACCGTGAGTCCTCCTTGTGTCCTTGCAGAAAACCGAAAATCGATAATAAAAAAAAATAAAGTTATAAGATAATCGATATCGAAATCCTTATATTTCAAGCAGCTTTTAGGATTTAAGAGTTAGCGTCACTTAATTTGACACGTAGCATCTCATCTCTATACATCTATACCACTGTATGTCCTGTTTGACTGACTGAATGGTGATCAATGCTGCACAGCCCAGCTCAACCCGTAAGAGCTAGGAAGCTAAAATGTTCGCTATAGTTAAAAAATCGTGAAAAACGTGTGTATCAAACTTTTTTGTTTACCATCCGATCAAAGATTCAAAAGTCTTTGTTCAAATTTATTTGAGGGGTGCTTTACACTTTTCGTAAAATGCATTCCTGCTTTGTGTGAAATCTGTTTGTTTGATGTCAAGCTCCTTTTCAAAGATCTTTGTCAGAACTCATCTGATGTTTCGTTTTTTCTTTTTTTGGGAGACGTTTCTCGCTCAAATTAATTTCCAAGGATCTACATAAAAAATCATTTGAGACGTGTTTCAATTTTTTACTCAAAATCAAAGCTTCCTCGGTGGAATGTGCGAATCAAAGTTTTTTTTGTTAATATAACCGGACCTCAAGCCAGACAAAAAATAGTGTAAAGTTTCAAGTTTTGTCCGATTTTCTTCAATAAGAACTTAATGAATACTTGTTTCAGATTTGTAAGAATATCACCCGCAAAAGTACTAGATTGGCGGAAAACGGTTGTATGGAAGATTTATGCTTACTGTCCGATCGGTTTTAAAATAATTTTGAAATGTTTTTGAGAGAATGTATTTTATAAGGAATATATAATTTAAAGTATATTTCATTTTTTGTCTACCCTAAAAAAATGGAATAAATAAAACTCTTACAAATCTCTAGCTCTATAGATTTTCAGATCGAATCAATCATATACTAGTGACCGGACATGGCCAGATTACCTGGACTTCTGATACTGGCCAAAATATATAGGTACACACAAAACTACTTCGAAATTTTCCCGGGGGACTGTTAAATATTTGAAGTCCACTACGCGGAAGATATATTGTCAGTCTTTGCGAATAACAGTTTGTAATTGTCTGATTAAAGAATGTAAAAATTAATGCGAAAAGAAGCAACAAAAATAAAAATTATAAAATAAAATTGAGCTCACCAATTAAAAAAAAAATAAGAGGCTCTAGTCTGGGATATCCTGAACCCTCTTCTCCAAACACCAAATGTAGCTCGAGCAACTCACCCGGATTCAAGTCCGTACCGACCACGCAAATATTGCTCGCGCAACGAGCTCGTTTGGTTTAGCAGTAATAAAAATTAATTTCTTGATGGAGGGTCACTGTTGAGTTGCCAATGTTTTTCAGCAAGTGTTTTGGAACTTCAGCCAAATATTAGAATCAATTTCTCATTTTTACAGCATGCTTTCATTTATCATTCATTTTATCAATTTTAAATTAGTTATAACGTTATTTGGCTGTGGCTCAGAATAATTTTTTTGCTTCGCCTCGATCAACAACTAACTAACAAGTGGATGAT
Source organism: Drosophila kanekoi (assembly GCA_037075305.1). Lineage (NCBI taxonomy): Eukaryota > Metazoa > Arthropoda > Insecta > Diptera > Drosophilidae > Drosophila > Drosophila kanekoi. The sequence continues at coordinate 1,874,946 of JBAMCE010000662.1, forward strand.
ATAAAAGGGAGAATGCATTTTTATAGCTGCGACATGTGCAAAAGAGCTAATCTTGTTTACAACGAACAGCTGTTTCACTTAACTAAGTGTACGACCTCTTTTTACGCTTGCATAAATATTTATTTAATAGAAACGGTGTTTGGCCAATTTCACTGCTGCCTCCCGTAGTCCTCCAAAATGCAAAAAACGAGGGGAATGAATTGTCACCGTATGTCATCTGCGAGACCGAACGGTCTCGGTCTCTGCTTCCAAGTGGGGATCGCTAAGCAAGACATTTTAAATTTACCAGCTCGTTCTGCGCTCCGACGAATATAGCGACGAATAGCGTCAAAAATGTAGGTCCTTAACTAGCTCTAAGCGTACGTTCTTGCTGGTGACGCACATAAAGACGCTAACGTAGCACTTGATAAGCGGCCTCGTTCGAACATCCGACTTATAAGAGAAAGGTCCGCAATGAGCGACTCCAGTTACGGTGAGCGCTCGAACAGCTTCCAGACGCTTCTTTGGAAGACTTTTCGTCACTGGGTCGACGAAATTCGGCCTCGCTCTAAAGCACCGCACAATTATGGTTAACATTTAATAGATACGATGGGCCCTGAAGCCAGAGCTAGGACGTAGGGAACTGTGTTTCTAGAAAGAATGTCAGCTGGATTTCTGTCCGTCGGAACGTACCGCTACTTTATACTATTGGTAAGATCTTGTATGACCACACGATTCTCCACGAAAAAATTGAATTTGAAGGGCTTATCGGTAATCTATGATAGAAGCATGGACGAATCGCACCAGCAAAAGTACTGACTGACAAAGATGCCCAGATGAACTGACCACCTGTATTGTTTAACAATGGAATCTAGAACAAAACATTTAAATACCAACACCCATGACACCGTATCCATCATCGAACTTAAGTATTGTACCCTTTCTTCATCAACTACTCCATCCAGAACTTCTTGGTTTTCCTAACACCACTTTCGAAACTTGAAGCTTCCACGAAAAAATATCCCGGCCGTCTGAAGAATTTTCTGTCTGGCTTCAGCAAATGTGCTCATTTAGTCCCAGATCACAAGTATCCAATTTGAAGATTTCAATGTCCTTCTGAGGTGAGTCCTTCCATAGGATGCACTGGGTAATTATCAGGCGAAGTCACTCGGACACAGTGATACATTTTGCAAATTTCAGCTGTCAAAGGGACAAGATACGTGCGCAATCGGATCAGAGCATGGAACAACTAAGGTTGAATAATGGGTCCCGCCGTCAACACATCATGAATAGAATATCAAGAATCATTTGCCGCAGAGCCATCAAACACCACAAGCAACTTGGTTGTGGTGCTATCGTCCTTCAAGACCCTTGATGTGGAAGGAAATATTTGCAACAGACTATTAATTCTGGACTTACTCTCAACATGTGATTTACGCACAGAAACCCCTTGATAAAGGCTGAGTACTGCTCCTTCAGATGCAATTTCCGTACAGGGCTGAGTAATCATCGATTTTCCTAACCATACAACACAAATAGCAGCTCTGCACTCCGCTTCAAAGGCAATCGCCCTGAATACTAGTTGAAAGGTAAGCAGGTGAAGTTATTGGCAAATTGCTTGTCACATTCAAACTCCTTTCTGGCCTTGACTATGGGTTCTTCTATGCCTTCAATTTCCCAGCCAAGACGAGTCTTTTGCAGGGGAGGTAGTCCTGGTGATAATTGCCGACGATTTGGCTTTCCTTAGCTGAAGTCTCTGATATTTGCTCCAAACAGCCTAAAGTCTGCAAAGCACGCATATGCGAATTGACCTTGTCGGAGAACTCACGCAGTTTTGAAGCCGACTCTGAATCTACCCTCTTTTTCCCAAAATCTCATTGATGACGTTAATTTATAAATCTATAATTAAAAATAAACAGAGCCACACGATTATTGGCACCGGAAAACTCCAGCGATCGAACCGAATTCAACGCAGGGCCAGAAAAATATGAGCGCAGATGCTGCAACTTTTCAATATTCGACAGCTCGGTATCCTTGTCGACGACTGACTCAAATATCGGGATAAAATTCGAATATTCGGTATAGCCACCGGAAAACGTAAATAATAAAATGGTAGGCGAGGATAAAATAACTGCAGGCAGCGCTCAAAACGACTCCAGCTCTTCTTTGAAGTCCTGGACGATTTCGAAATTTTGGCTATACATCCTGTGGAGCTTTGGTATACTGAGTATTGGGTCATGTCTGATATTGATATTGAGATCCCGCTACAACTGGCCTTTTCCTTAACATTTCACGTGGCTTGGTGAAATTAATGCAGTAGAACACGGCGAAATGCTCAAATGTGACGAGATAGGTGATATTAACTTTGATTTCTGGCCCGTCGTCAGCGCTTATTTTCGCTGGGCTTACGTTTAAGATTGTCACGCCGTCGTCCACTTGAGTGAAATGACTTAGGTCGCTGGATTGAGAACGGCAGTTAGCTTTCATACCAGCGTGTAGCGCTGTAGCACAGGTTTCGCCTTTTGCTGTTTTTCAGACCAAGTTGGTCGTGACGCACTCAGCTACGATGTTGTCCAGCAGTTGAAGGATTATATTTTGGCAGGATACGAAGCATAATGTGATTTTTGTAAAGATGATTTTGGCTTTTGAATATTAGCTATTAGTACATGAACAATTTTTTCGGACTGTGGGACTTTTATAGTGGAGGCTTACATAAGGCTAACTATTGGGACTTCTGAGAGATGCTCATTAAGTATTGATTTCAAGTCATTATGGTCAAAAATGGTGGGGCTTACTAAGCCTGATTTAGCGAGCGTGATCGTGAGTATTAGTTTGTGCACTTCTGTTATGATCATTCCATTTCTTGCCAATAATGCCTTATATAAATGTGGCGTGTCCACAAATTCTGACTGTTTTGCTCAATTGGTTGATTTGCTTCTGCACTTCGATATTTATTACCTGTCTATTGTTATGATTCAATTAGCCTTGACTCGGACATTCTAATCGTTTTAAATTGGACGAGTCTGGTGTGCCTGCAACCAAAGTTAGTGCCCAAGAAGTCTAAACTTCTTGCTATCCTATGGTACACCTTAACAACGGACAATAAGTTTCTAAATTGATTGACATCAACGTCTAAGAGTTTTCGCATATACATCTAGGGAAACATTTCGGGCAACTCTCTGCTTCATCAATCTTATTGGTAAGGTCTGTTAAATTGCTGGAGTGACTAATAACAACCCTTTGTTCCCATATTATCATTTCCATTCAAAACAGGAATGTAATTTGAGTGTGAGTAATCGGTGTTCCGAGCGTGTTCATTTTTACTCTTAAGTTCTATTTGAGATTGTCCTTGTGGACCACCCTCCCATTAATTAGAACCGAGTTTCCCAAATCTGCTTGTACTTTCTGTTCTGAACACAGAGTTTTCAAGCCTTTTGTTGATTTTTTCAAATACTATTTCCCCTACCCTTGTGTGCTTCCTACAAAACCTAAGTACTCGACGCTTTCTTTGAAAAATTTCGTTTTTCTTGTGATACTCTCATGTTAGCATCATACAGGCACTTTAGAACTGTGTCGATATGTTTCACATGATCGACCTCATTTCCTGAGAAAACTGTTACGTCATCTACATATAGGTAACATAGTGTCCCTATTTCTTTTAGAACGTAGTCTTTGAGCCTTTTTATGACAAACGGTAAACGATTAAATTCGTCGCTTACTGAAAATTATGTTTTTTTGTTCGTGGTCTTGTATAGCAACATATAGTTGATGGCAGCCCGACTTTAAGTCTAGGGTTGTGACAAATTTTTCCTCTTCTAAGTTCGCTAGAGTCATAGAAATGCAAGGCATTGGCGAAAGCTCGCTCGTTGAGCTTCCTAAATTTGATTACCAAACGTTTGTTTTTATAGTTGGAATCAATCCCTCTTTTTTCGACAACCCATGTAGGGCTGTTATACGTGGACCTTAATGGCCTAATTAATAGTTGTTTGATTACGTCAAATCTGCCACTCCCTTAGGATGTGGGTGCAAACACCGGTTCGTTATCTACCGCTCGGACTGTGGCGATGACTGAGGTGTTGAAAGAGAGTGCCTCGTTAGATGTCGAAAACACTTTTATTCTCTCTAGTATCGATGTCATTCACTATGTCATTTACATCTGTGAAGTTTACACTGTCACTCAATGCTACACATTCTAACGGTAAATAACAGATATTCGCTGATAGGTTTCAACTTGGGGTGTCTCAACCTGCGCTTTCATTTGATTTAAATGCTATTGAGAGCTTAGATAATCTCGTTACCCCAAGGCATGGGCAACTGTGCATTGTATTAAGGTTTGGATTTGATTCGGGTTTATAATTCTTTCAGTTTGTACTTGACTACGCGGACGCGTCTGGGGTGCCTGCAACCACCTTTAGTGCCCAAGAAGTCTAAACTTCTTGCTATCCGATGGTACACCTTACCAACGGACAATAAGCTTCTAAAGGGATCGTTTATAATTATTTCGGTTTGTACTTGACTCGCGGACGCATCTGGTGTGCCTGCAACCAATTTTAGTACCCAAGAAGTCTAAACTTCTTGCTATCCTATGGTACACCTTAACAACGGACAATAAGCTTCTAAAGTGATCAACATCAACGTCTAAGAGTTTTCGCACATACAACTAGGGAAACATTTCGGGTAACTTCTCTGTTTCATCTACCATATTGGTAAGGTCTGTTAAATTGCTGGAGTGACTAATAACAACCCTTTATTCCCATATTATCATTTCCATTCAAAACAGGAATGTAATTTGAGTGTGAGTAATCGGTGTTCCGAGCCTGTTCATTTTTACTCTTAAGTTCTATTTGAGATTGTCCTTGTGGACCACCCTCCCATTAATTAGAACCGAGGTTCCCAAATCTGCTGGTACTCTTGTTCTGAACATAACGGGGTTAGTTTGTTTCCAAGCCTTTTGATGTTTTTTCAAATACTATTTCCCCTACCTCGACCACTCTATTTTGTCTGATTCCTACAAAAGCTTAGTACTCGACGCTGTCTTTAAAAAATTTCGTTTTTTCTTGTGATACTCTCATATTAACAACACAAAGGAACTTTAGAACTGTGTCGATATGTTTCACATGATCGACCTCATTTCCTGAGAAAACTGTTACGTCATCTACATATAGGCAACCCATTGTGCCTATTTCTCTTAGAACGTAGTCTTTGACCCTTTTTATGTCAAATGGTAAACGATTGAATTCCCCGCTTACTGAAAATTATGTTTTTTTTGTTCGCGGTCTTGTTCAGCAACATATAGTTGATGGCAACCCGACTTTAGGTCTAGGGTTGTGAAAAATTTTTCCTCTTCTAAGTTCGCTAGAGTCATAGAAATGATAGGCATTGGATAGCCATTGGCGATAGCTCACTCGTTGAGCTTCCTAAATTTGATTACCAAACGTTTGTTTTTATTGTTGGCATCGACCCCTTTTTTTCGACAACCCATGTATGGCTGTTATACGTGGACCTTAATGGCCTAATTAATAGTTGTTTGAATCAATAGTTGTTTGATTTCGTCAAATCTAACCGGTTCGTTATCTACCGCTCGGACTGTGACGATGACTGAGGTGTTGAAAGAGAGTCCCTCGTTAGAGGTCGAAAACACTTTAATTCTCTCTAGTATCGATTTTGGAATTCCCTTTTAACGGAACTGGGTACCACTGTGTCATTTACATCTGTGAAGTTCACACTATCATAGTTATGGTGTCATAACTTTTGAAATATATTTTCATATTTTAGAGTGCTGTTTCGTAGATTTAATGCCACTCCTGCCCGCGTTAGCAGGTCGAAGTCTATGATGGCATCAAAAGTACTGAGCATGTAAAAAAATGGGACAACTTGCCAGAAAATATTCATCAGTTTTTTTTTATTTATTTAACTGGAGCCATATATTAAGTTCACAGTGAAAGGTTTGTCGACAGGAATTATGTTTTTTCGCTACTTTACGGGATTTGTAATTTTTAATCTTCGCCCAGCCAGCTGTCGTTCAAGCTGGAAGCACATATTAAAAATGTAACGACTCGTTAGCGTATGGAAAATCATTATCATCTTCTATATCGCTAACTGCAGATTCAGCTGCCTTTTCATTATTTTCCTCTTGAATGTCAGAGGCTTTATGAACGACGTGGTTAAGGCGCGGACGCCTTTCACCTGTCATGCGTTCAGAAGTGTTATGTCGTTGTTGGGCCGGTGCACTATTGGTCTGGAGTTTCCCGGACTCTTTGCGTTGTGGGAATTTTACTGAGGAACCTCATCCATAGGTTCAGGGGCTGGACTTTACTGTTCTCTCTTATCCTGGACGAAATGGGAATTTTTTCTTAAGCCCGTTCCTCCCTGTTTTTTTATCCATCAATCTGTGTCGGATTGACTCCATGCTACGCATTCGTCTGCAACTCCATTAAAATCGGGTATCGATTTTACTATATCTAACGGTAAATAACAGATATTCTCTGATAGGTTTCAACTTGGGGTGTCTCTATACGTAAGCTGTCAACCTGAGCTTTCATTTGATTTAATTGCTATTTGAATTTAAACTCTCGGGTATCGATATATCTAACGGTAAGTAACAGATATTCTCTGATAGGTTTCAACATGGGGTGTCTCTATGCGTAAGCTGTCAACCTGCTCTTTCATTTGATTTAATTGCTATTGGAATCTAAACTCTCGTTACCCCAAGGCATGGGCAACTGTGCCTTGTACTAAGGCTTGGATTTGATTCCGGCTTATAATTCTTTCGGTTTGCACTTGACTAATCTCGGGTTCAGCTTCCCTGCTGTATTCACCATCGTATTCAATTTTTTCTGCCTTGACACCCACACTTTGCTGCTATTAGCTTGCATAAATTTCTCTAATTTATTTTTAATGTTTATTCACATAGATAAGTTTACTAAGCTTCCCACTCCTTAAACCTAATTAGTCTGTGGTGGAGCGATCCCAGCAGCACCCTACCCCCTTCTAGCATCGCGTCTCAGCATGTCCGTCTGTTCGGCTGTCCATCTGTCTGTTTCTATGCGAACTAGTCTCTCAGTTTTAAAGCTATATTTCTAAAACTTTGTAGAAGTGCCTCTTTCTGTAGCTGTATTACATATGCCGGAGCCAGCTAGATCGAAGCACTATATTATATAGTTGCCATAGGAACGATCGATAGAAAATTAAGTTCTCGTATGAAAAACTATTTTGTTTATCAATATACCTTGACCAAACTCGGCATTTAATCGTTTTTCTATGCTCCTCATATATATGCAAAATCCTATTATAATCGGACCACTATATTATAGAGCTGCCATAGGAAAAATCGGTCTAAAATTTAGGTGCTATATGAAAAACTTTATTATTTTCAAGATATCTTAACCGTGAAAAGGTTGGGACTACAAGGAAATCCCTTCTTTCTCATTTTTATTTATTTATTTAATTTTTTTTTCCAGTAATCAATGAACGAACAAACGGAAAATGAACGTGAACTGTGTCGCAAAAGTAAAATAAAACAACTAAGATGTTCTAGTCGGGAGTTCCTGCCTAGGGGATACCCTTTTATCCCAACACCAAAAGCAGCATGCTCTACGAGCTTGCTTGAAGTAATAAAGGTAAATAAAAATAATAAAAGTTCCATTGGCAGGGTTCGAACACGGAACGTACCGAATTACTTGCTGCCGACTCTACTCAGCAGCCAAACTAGCTGAAAAAAAAATAGTTTCACCGGTAGGGCTCGAACTTGCGACAGACCGCAACACTTGTCCCTTCCTGTACTTAACAGTCACACCAATAAGTGAGTCTTACTGAGAAAAAAACGAATTAAAATAGCAACACAGAAAACAATACAATCGCAATTGCAATGCTGTTTAGAGAATTCAATAAAGACGCGCATGAATGCGTGTGTGTACATGTATACAGAAATTCTTAGAATTTGCTAACACGTGCGCAGTCAAAACAAATAACTTTTGTGTATTTCCTAACTGATCTTAATGAAGTTTTCTAGAGTAAACTGTTACGTCATCTACATATAGGTAACATAGTGTCCCTATTTCTTTTAGAACGTAGTCTTTGAGCCTTTTTATGACAAACGGTAAACGATTAAATTCGCCGCTTACTGAAAATTATGTTTTTTTGTTCGTGGTCTTGTACAGCAACATATAGTTGATGGCAGCCCGACTTTAAGACTAGGGTTGTGAAAAATTTTTCCTCTTCTAAGTTCGCTAGAGTCATAGAAATGCAAGGCATTGGCGAAAGCTCGCTCGTTGAGCTTCCTAAATTTGATTACCAAACGTTTGTTTTTATAGTTGGAATCAATCCCTCTTTTTTCGACAACCCATGTAGGGCTGTTATACGTGGACCTTAATGGCCTAATTAATAGTTGTTTGATTACGTCAAATCTGCCACTCCCTTAGGATGTGGGTGCAAACACCGGTTCGTTATCTACCGCTCGGACTGTGGCGATGACTGAGGTGTTGAAAGAGAGTGCCTCGTTAGATGTCGAAAACACTTTAATTCTCTCTAGTATCGATTTTGGAATTCCCTTTTAACGGAACTGGGTACCACTGTGTCATTTACATCTGTGAAGTTCACACTATCATAGTTATGGTGTCATAACTTTTGAAATATATTTTCATATTTTAGAGTGCTGTTTCGTAGATTTAATGCCACTCCTGCCCGCGTTAGCAGGTCGAAGTCTATGATGGCATCAAAAGTACTGAGCATGTAAAAAAATGGGACAACTTGCCAGAAAATATTCATCAGTTTTTTTTTATTTATTTAACTGGAGCCATATATTAAGTTCACAGTGAAAGGTTTGTCGACAGGAATTATGTTTTTTCGCTACTTTACGGGATTTGTAATTTTTAATCTTCTCCCAGCCAGCTGTCGTTCAATGACCGGCAGCTGGAAGCACATATTAAAAATGTAACGACTCGTTAGCGTATGGAAAATCATTATCATCTTCTATATCGCTAACTGCAGATTCAGCTGCCTTTTCATTATTTTCCTCTTGAATGTCAGAGGCTTTATGAACGACGTGGTTAAGGCGCGGACGCCTTTCACCTGTCATGCGTTCAGAAGTGTTATGTCGTTGTTGGGCCGGTGCACAATTGGTCTGGAGTTTCCCGGACTCTTTGCGTTGTGGGAATTTTACTGAGGAACCTACATCCATAGGTTCAGGGGCTGGACTTTACTGTTCTCTCTTATCCTGGACGAAATGTGAATTTTTTCTTAAGCCCGTTCCTCCCTGTTTTTTCATCCATCAATCTGTGTCGGATTGACTCCATGCTACGCATTCGTCTGCAACTCCATTAAAATCGGGTATCGATTTTACTATATCTAACGGTAAATAACAGATATTCTCTGATAGGTTTCAACTTGGGGTGTCTCTATACGTAAGCTGTCAACCTGAGCTTTCATTTGATTTAATTGCTATTTGAATTAAAATCGGGTATCGATATATCTAACGGTAAGTAACAGATATTCTCTGATAGGTTTCAACATGGGGTGTCTCTATGCGTAAGCTGTCAACCTGCTCTTTCATTTGATTTAATTGCTATTGGAATCTAAACTCTCGTTACCCCAAGGCATGGGCAACTGTGACTTGTACTAAGGCTTGGATTTGATTCTGGCTTATAATTCTTTCGGTTTGCACTTGACTAATCTCGGGTTCAGCTTCCCTGCTGTATTCACCATCGTATTCAATTTTTTCTGCCTTGACACCCACACTTTGCTGCTATTAGCTTGCATAAATTTCTCTAATTTATTTTTAATGTTTATTCACATAGATAAGTTTACTAAGCTTCCCACTCCTTAAACCTAATTAGTCTGTGGTGGAGCGATCCCAGCAGCACCCTACCCCCTTCTAGCATCGCGTCTCAGCATGTCCGTCTGTTCGGCTGTCCATCTGTCTGTTTCTATGCGAACTAGTCTCTCAGTTTTAAAGCTATATTTCTAAAACTTTGTAGAAGTGCCTCTTTCTGTAGCTGTATTACATATGCCGGAGCCAGCTAGATCGAAGCACTATATTATATAGTTGCCATAGGAACGATCGATAGAAAATTAAGTTCTCGTATGAAAAACTATTTTGTTTATCAATATACCTTGACCAAACTCGGCATTTAATCGTTTTTCTATGCTCCTCATATATATGCAAAATCCTATTATAATCGGACCACTATATTATAGAGCTGCCATAGGAAAAATCGGTCTAAAATTTAGGTGCTGTATGAAAAACTTTATTATTTCCAAGATATCTTAACCATACTCGTCGTTAACTATCATCCCCGTGCTTCTTAGATACGGGCAAAGCATTATGAGCATTGTGAAAAGGTTGGGACTACAAGGAAATCCCTTCTTTCTCATTTTTATTTATTTTTTTTTTTTTTCAGTAATCAATGAACGAACAAACGGAAAATGAACATGAACTGTGTCGCAAAAGTAAAATAAAACAACTAAGATGTTCTAGTCGGGAGTTCCTGCCTAGGGGATACCCTTTTATCCCAACACCAAAAGCAGCATGCTCTACGAGCTTGCTTGAAGTAATAAAGGTAAATAAAAATAATAAAAGTTCCATTGGCAGGGTTCGAACACGGAACGTACCGAATTACTTGCTGCCGACTCTACTCAGCAGCCAAACTAGCTGAAAAAAAAATAGTTTCACCGGTAGGGCTCGAACTTGCGACAGACCGCAACACTTGTCCCTTCCTGTACTTAACAGTCACACCAATAAGTGAGTCTTACTGAGAAAAAAACGAATTAAAATAGCAACACAGAAAACAATACAATCGCAATTGCAATGCTGTTTAGAGAATTCAATAAAGACGCGCATGAATGCGTGTGTGTACATGTATACAGAAATTCTTAGAATTTGCTAACACGTGCGCAGTCAAAACAAATAACTTTTGTGTATTTCTTAACTGATCTTAATGAAGTTTTCTAGAGTAAAGAGTATATACCTTATTGTACCATAGAATATTTGTGTATTCTTAAAAAGCCAATTGCATTTACATTGTGTCTTAAATTAGTGGGCAATATAAGTTGGGTAATTTACTTGATTTATAGCCTTGTGGTGGTAACGGGAAGGTGGAGATAGCTATAAAATAATTAACACACCAATGAACAAACGGCTAAGCTACAAGACAGACACAGAAAATTGCGCTCACTTGTGCAGACACAGACACTTGTGTCAAACAGACTCAGTTTGAATCTCCACGACAAAAAGCGCAGAGGTGTATGTATATTAAAAGTGTCAATTTATTGTTAAATTTAATATATTTTAATGTTAATTGTTTTTTGTACCTTGTGTTAGTGTCCTGAAGACGGCTTGCCGATGTGCAACCGAAATATATTAGAAACAAAATATAATAATATTATTTCCATTGTTTGATTTAAATAAACCCGGATCTCGAGCCAGCCAACTTTATAATTATATCACGCCAAAACCATCATTAAATATCGACGGAAGGCACGCCGTGTGACATAAGCTACGCAAAAATCAAAACTAAATATAAGGATTTAAAAAAAAAAAAATTGCAAATTCCAACAGACATTGGTAAAATTAAACAAACTTAAATGAAACTTAAGTCGTTTGTCAAAATATAGGAAATCGAACTTAATACCTAACTTAATAAAAAACTTGACGAAGCATTTGTCCATATGGACGAGTGACAACAAAACCCACCCTGGCATAAATAGAGCATTGACTAGAACACACACATTATTATCGCAATAAAATACTTAACTTACTTATAAAACACGACCTTTGACAAAAACACACAAAACATATGGAAACAGCAAAAAGAAACATGGAACAACTGTTGACCACAGATGACGCCAAAACGAGAGACACATAGAAAACAAAATAGCAACAACGCTTAAGAAAAAACAAGAACGAAACACGACAAGCTACGAGATAAGCGGAACCTTAATCTAGCAAACAACAACACCAAAAAAGAGTAGCATAGTATTCCAGCGACAAATAGAAGCAGGCGGCGAAGAGTTAGTTCAAACAATACGAGAAAGAACGACTATCTTCGGCGCACCGAAGATCTAATATCCTTGCAGACACAACCAATTCATAATGCTCATTGTGCTTGGCCCGTATCTAAGAAGCACAGGGAAAATAGTTAATGCCGAGCTTGGTTAAAAAATCTTGATAAACAAAAAAGTTGTTTATACATGATCCTAGTTTTCGACCGATCGTTTATATGGCAGTTATATGTTACAGAATTCAGAAGAATGAAGAGAGCATAGAGAAACCACTAAATGCCTTGTTTAATCAAAAAATCTTGAAAGACAAAAAAATTTTACATACAACAACTTAATTTTCAACCGATCGTTCCTATAGCAGTTATATGACATAGTGGTCCGATACAGCTGGATCAGGACTACCGCAGAGTTTTATAAAGATAGCTTAAAAACTGAGAGACTTTATGGGAAATGTCTCCTTCTATGCGCTACACATTTCACGACAAAATTATATTACCCTCTGCAGGGGTATAAAAATACGACGAATCTTCAGGCAATTGTTAAATTTATGTCCGATTTTATCGCCGTTCCAACAGATTCGATCTGTCTTAACTCGTTCCATTTCCTGAATCTAAGGTTCCGCTGAAACAAGCGGCAATTTACCAATGGCTTCGCCTGATAATTCCGAAATACATAATCGTTATGATCTTCCTTTAATATTCTTCCATAAAAATTCTCACTTCAACTCTAAGTTGCGACCTATTCTGAATGCTTACGTCGAGAAGTTCATGGTGCAGACTGGAATTGGAATTGCGAATCAGGAGGTCTACTATCTGTTTTTCTAAGATTCCTTGTTGCAATCTGTCAACTAGGTTTTTTTTGGTGCTTACTGTATTGAATCAAAAATAGCATACATAGCATACAGAGCATGTGGTGCGAGGCTACGGCCCGGTAGTGTAGTTGGTACTTTGGACCTGGTAAGACTGAGAGTCGTACCACGGCCAGTAGCTTCTTTCCAAGTGGCGCCCGAGCCACCTAGAGGCGTTTGGGGGCGTGGCATGTTGGCGGCTTTTATCACCGCAGGCGTGCCCAAATAAGTTTAAAAAATAAATGTATACAGGTTATTTCTAGTCGCGCACATTACACATTTCACGACAAAATTATAAGAACAAGCAGACTCTAGAAATCGTTCACAGTGATGCGGACCGATATGTACCGGTAAGAATTTTTCAGGAAATAAAACAAAAACTCTGATGTGGTTGAAGATCAAACGATCATGCCACACACAAAGAGAAAGCAAGAACCATATGACCGAGGTCATCCACAACTTTTCAAGACGGGTCACCGAGATAAACAACGAAAAGTGTTTCAACCACCAAGAGAAGAGATTGCTGACAGTGAATCTCCATCACAATTCCAGGAATACGAGATGACATTTATAGGAACGGCAGACTATCTGTTGACCCTGCAGAAAATTCAGCTGATGCTGTTAATTGGATGACAGCAGTGGAAGATGAATTAATAGCGCAATACTTGAAAAATTGTTGAGGAACTCAATGACCGTAAAGTAAGTAATTGTCAACAAAATGGTATTTTGTACTAGAAAAATGTGCACTTAGTTGCAAAGGGTTATGCGCAGAGGCCCAGAGAGGATTTCTAGAAAAGTAATCGTCTGTAGTTCACGTCAGTCAAACCTCTGACAGTCTTAGTTGTAGAGTTTATACGGAACTACACCAAATACATGTGCTAACAGCCTTTTCTAGTATGTATACCCAGCATATTGTAGTGTATCTATATAATCTATCTGAATCTAAATATACCTTGCGACACTTTGTCGCAATATTGTAATATTATCATTTTAACAATATTAAAAAAAGTTCATTTAAGCACGTCTGTGTTAAGTTATTTTATGAGAGTAATTTTATTCAATATTGAGAGCATATGCTTAGCCTATGGATACATATATATATATTTATGCTGTTATTGGTTAACAGCTACAAAGAGAGGGAGAGTGTGTAGCTTGCATATGCACATAACTAAATATATAAGCCCAACTACATATAAACATTCCAGCGCTATTGAAACTCAATCAGCCACTTATGTATGTGCAGACCAATAGAGGCGCATAAGAAACGCAGACCATGCACTTTGCCGCCAGCGACAGTGGTTGCACTATATATATATATATATATTATGCTTATGCCTTCTTCACCAAGCAAAGGGATGCACCGACGCTGAGAGCGGCGATTGTGGCGTGTTCAGCCGATGCCTATGTCCGCCCACTCACGATATCTGAGTATCGGGAACGGCAACAGCCGAAACAGAAGCCGATAACGAAGAGAGCCGCACAACGCAATAAGCTACTGCAACAACGAAAGCTTATTCTGCATCTATTGAAGACGGCAAACAACGAGGGAGAACGCAACGACTACAAGGAGCGCCTGGATCAAGTAAAGAAGACACTTTGCAGAAGAGCAAAGTAACGCAAACGGATATTTATACCAGTGCCAGTGTTTGCCAATATACATAAGCTCTAATCAAAACGTTGCATTTATTTTTGTTTGAAAATTACTACACACTGTATTACTAAGCACTGGCTATGTACTAACAAAGTGTCAGCCAAGCGTATGCTCTAACTAACAAAAATTCACTTCCTCTTAAATATTTTTTAAAGGAGAAATTTATTGTAACAAATAAAAAACGAATTTTTTAATGAAAAATTAAAAAAATATTAATATTAACAAGTTATTCGCAAAATTTTGCAATTTCGAAAATTACAAAAAAAAATATACATATTTATATATAGATAAATCATGAAACCATTATTCATTAAAATTAAAAAAAAAAAATGTTCATCATGGTTGAAGACAAAATTGATAAAATTTAAAACGGCGATCCAAACTTTCGTATGAAAGCCATACAAATTTTGCAAAGGCATAGGGAATTGATATCAGTATATGAATTTGAACAGGATTATATTAAAACATGTGGCACATAAAGAAGCCCACTCCTTAAATAGGGAAAAGAATAGTTTTGTCTACCTATTCTAGGGCCAGCAACAATTCTATTAGTAGGTCTGCACTAGTAGTATCTAATGATAGAATGATCGATAGAACCCAAGTTGCAGTTAACAAACATACTGCTAACTATACTCAAAGTAATAGTATCGGTGAACATTGTTTTGAAGATATATCTTCTTAAAAAATGACAGGAAACGTTACATGAGTATGGCTAACGACATAGACAAGGTATAAGCCGCTGCTTAGATATACATATTTCAGTAGGAATTCCACATGGAGTGGCCCCAAACAGTCGAGAAAATAAAGCTGCATAGATCCAACTTTGATAAATTGTAATTGTCTAAATAACAGAGCACCAGTATGGAGACCCATCATAATCAAACACACTGAGATGTATATGAATACAATGATATCAGGAGTTCAGTTAATGAGTGGCAACACAAACTCAAATTTTACACAAAGTACAAACTTCAGACACAACGTCTAAGGGATAATCTGGTAAAGTTAAACGATCAACGAAGAGGTTCTAGTCGGGAGTTCCCGACTAGGAAATACCCTGTACTCTCTTATTCCAAGACCAAGTAGTTATAGAGATAAATTAAAAGAAAAAAAAAAAAAGATGCATTGGCAGGGTTTAAACTCGCAACTAACCACTCTACTTGCCGGCGTCTCTACTCAACACCCAGCCACACCAGCCAAAAAAAATAATCTCCTCGGCTGGGCTCGAACTTGAGACAGACAGACCACACCAATTTCCACCGCCTCTACTCAACAGCGACACCAATCATTAAGTCATTATGAGAAAAAAACGAATTAAAATAGCGTCACAGAAAACAATCGCAATTGGAATGTTGTTGATAGATTTCGAAGCAGGCGCGCATGAATGTGTGTGTGTACCTGTACACAGAAATTCTTGGAACTTGCGCTAGTTTCGCCACGTGCTTCTTAACCGATCTTAATGCAATTTTCTACAGTATATCTTATTGTACCATAGAGTATTTGTGTATTCTCAAAGCGTACATTGTATTCAAATTGTAGATTTGTAGTGTGTTCATAAACACCTCAAATTGTAACACTCATGGTGACAAGTGTCACACAACGAGGGAAGCAAATCATTAGAACAACAATAACAACAAAGAGACGACAAAAACGCGACAACGACCATCAGTAACAAGCTACAACAGCATAGAAGCAAAAAAAAAAAAAAATACAACAAAATAAACTTGAAACTAGCCTGGTGGTGGAAAACAAAGTATACTGAGTGAGTAAGGTATTATAAAAAGTAAAGTGTGTCGCAAATGTCCATACGCATCACATTAGATGAGTATAGGGCAAGAAGATTAACAGCCAATGCCCCGGCCGTCAATCAAGAAAGCGTTGAAATTAAAAAACCAAGAAATCAAGGCGGTATACAGCTGCGTATTAAAAAACGCAAAGCTGAGATATGCCAGCTATTATATAATAGCAATAAGCCCCGACTTGGAAAAACGCGAACAGACTAGCAAGAGAGCTAGATTTCCTCACAGAAGAGGCAAAGCGACTAAGAACATATAAAACACCTTCTCTTTAAAATTTAAAAACTGTTAATAATCATACAAAACGTCCACCGCCAGAGAAAAAACAGCCGCCCAAACCAATTAAGAAGTGCCCCGAAGACTGCGAGAGACCATTATACACCCCAGCCTGTGCGCTGACCTGCACCGGCAGCGCTGACCGCCGCCAGGCAGCCAAATAAGATAAAGAAAAAATAGCACCACCCCAGCAGCAGCAGCAGAAGAAGCAGGATTAAATAAGATAATTTTACAACTGTATAACATTGTAATGACGCACACTATGTTGTGTGCTTCAATGGAAAGTACAACCGTAAAAGTTGTATGACATATTAGAGAGGAGATCACTGCGTTGATCGAAGTTGGGCTATATAATAGACACAAGCATGAAGGCCTTCTGCCTAAATATAGCTACATTAAAATAAAAGCTACATATAAAAAAAAACACAAAAGACCCACTATATAAAACCTAATGAAAATATAAAATTAACTCACTATTTAAAAAAATAAAGGAAATTTTTTCAAAATTTAAATTTAAATTAAGTGATTAATAATGTTAAAGTCATCGATCATAAAGAAAATTTAAAGAATATTACAATTTTGTTATTAATAATCACTGTCGTATCTCATATATTATTAGCATTGATAGATGAGGTCTGAATATATTAAAATTAAATAAAAGCAATCTTGAATATGTCAGATATAGACGCACTAATACGTATAGAGATTAACCAGCACTAATCGTTCTAGGATTACATAAATATTTCATAACGGTTTATGATTTTGAATACTAGTACACGGACATGTTCAATACTCCTATGGGACCATTGATACATTGTTCAAAAATCGAAAAGGGTATCATATTCAGTAATTTGCGATAAGTCTCAGTAAAATTAGTTACTGAAGAACACCCAATTTTGGGACCAGCAATCAAAAAGTTATGGAATGAAGACTAATGGCTCGACAAATAAATAGTCAAAAAGACAAATTTGACAAATCCTATAAATATATCAATAGAAATTCAGTTATAAGAGTAGAAATTTTAATAAACCACATAACTATATTGATAACACAATATAATAATTTTACAAAAACAGTCAACTCTTTCGATAGCAGGCTCTCCAGCCAACACAAAAAACAATGTCTGGAAGTAGTGAAATCCTTAAATATCAGACTGAAAAAATTGGCATTACGAATCACATCGAAATAAATGAGCCAGAAGATCTATATCTGTCCGCTGAATTTGATACAACCCAGCTTCAAGCGTTAAAGGAGAATCAACCGAATTTCTAAAGGAAAAACTTACTTGCGTAAGAAACTTGAAGTAGCTTAAATTGACGTTGGCCTAGGCCAGAAACAGAAATGGAAACGTTCCAATTACTCAAGGTAATTCGGAAAACCAGCAAGGCCCTTCAGATATTTAAAACAATTAAATAAAACTGTATACACTGTCAACCTAAACCACAGTATCTTTATTAAAATAAATAATGAAAAAACGGGCACTGCATTTACTAGATACTGGTGCAGACATATCCTTATTAAAAGAAAATTTTGATACATTTCAAAATTGTAATCCAAACATATCAACCCAAATATCTGGAACTGGTGAAGATTTAGTTTTTTTTTAAGATTTAGCATTCGTAGAATTATCTACCGGAAAATATGTCATTCCACACTAATTTCACATAGTCGGAGAAGATTTTCCAATACCTATCGATGGCATTTTTGTTATAGACTTCTATAACTTCACTAGAAAAGATTATTTTCATGCCATATCAAGAAATTGATAAAGGAAGTTTAATCGGAAATACAATTTCCAACAATCAACAAACATTTGTCCGAATATTAAACACCACAAATTCAGTAAAAATAATAAACCTTAATGACATTAAAATAGAAAAACTAAGTGGCTATGAAACAGTCCATGAAATTAGCAACGATCGCCAAGAAACGGTAATGGAAAAACTAAAATATAACTTTCCCCCATTATTCAAACACAATCATAGAAAATGAAAAAGAAAATGAAGCTACACTGTCCACATACCATGTCGAGGTCAAAAATCAAAAGACACTACTATGGGAAGAATATGGCGCGTCAAATAAAAGAGTACATACGTAGATGTCCTAAATGCCAAAAATCCAAAACAACAATACATTTAAAAACACCTCTGACAATTACTGAAACACCTATAAGTGCTTTCGACAGAGTGATAGTGGATACTACAGGTCCGCTACCAATATCTGAAAATTGTAAGAAATATGCAATCACAATAATATGCGATTTAATAAAATATCATGTAGCTATTCCAGTACCAAATAAATCGGATAATACCGTTGCAAAAGCAATATTTGAATCTTTTATACTCAAGTTCAGTCCAATGAAGACGTTAATTTCGGACATAGGAACTGAATATTTAAATTCTGTTATTACCGACCTTTGCAAATACTTAAAGATAGACAATTTAACGTCTACAGCACACCACCACCAGACAATAGGAACAGTAGAGAGAAGCCATAGAACTTTCAATGAATACATACGTTCCTATATATCAGTTGATAAAACTGATTGGGATGTTTGGCTTCAATATTTTGTCTACTGTTTCAACACGACCTCCTCTATGGCACATAACTATTGTCCATATGAATTAGTTTTCGGCAAAATAAAATAGATAATATTGACCCTATATAATATAGACGACTATGTTAAAGAATCAAAGATTAGATTAGAGCAGGCATACAAAAGAGCTAGGATGATGTTAGAAAAACATAAGGCTAAGAATAAAGAATATTACGAAAATAAGTTCATAAATTTTAAATAGGAAATAGGAGATAAGTTTTTGTTAAGAAACGATACTGGCCACAAACTGGAACCAGTTTGTTTACGTCCATATGAAGTAATAGGAATAGAAGATAGAGATAATATCATAATTAAAGACAAAAGGTAAAGATCAAATAGGTCATTAGGATAGATAGCTAGATCATAAGGATAGACATATAAATTTTCATTATGAATTTGAATTCTAACCAAAAAATAAAAATAAATATATATATACAACGGCCTGGTCAGCCAAATGAAACGAAAAAAAAATTTTGTCTAATGAAAAACATTTTGTCATATTGAATTTTAAATTTTTATATTTTTATATTTCAAATTTTTTTAATTTTTATATTTTCATACATTTTAATCAATATTTAAAATTCATTTTATTTTAAATTATTTTAATACACTTTACAGTCTTATATTTAACATAATAAAATTATATTATAATTAAATACATTATATAACTACACATTTATTATGTTACGTTATTTCTTTAAAAGCGAGGTGTAGTTTATTCATACATATTACAACATTTTAACTGATTTTTGTAGGATATTAACTAGCTTATACAGGAAAATTATTTTGGTTGGATGTTTGTTAGCAAAGACGGGCGCAAAATTGGTGCAAAGTAGAAAATGCTTGCTGTGCCAATACTTTTGTGTGTGTCTGTATGACTTGTGTGATAGAACGGCAAAGCTGCTCATTATACCCTTGCAGAGGGTATTATAATTTTGTCGTGAAATGTGTAACGCATAGAAGGAGACATCTCCGACCCCATAAAGTATATATATTCTTGATCAGCATCAACAGTCGAGTCGATATAGCCATGTCCGTCTGTCCGTCTGTCCGGCTGTCTGTTTCTATGCGAACTAGTCTCTCAGTTTTAAAGCTATCTTAATGAAACTTTGCAGAAGTCCCTTTTTCTGTTGCACGCAGCACATATGTCAAAACCAGCTGGATCTGACTACTATATCATATAGCTGCCATAGGAAAGATCGGTCGAAAATTAAGTTTTTGTATGAAAAAACATTTTGTGTTTCAAGATATCTTGACCAAACTCGACATTTATTAGTTTTACTAAGCTCCTCATATATATGCAAAATCCTATTAAGATCGGACCACTATATCATATAGCTGCCATAAGGAACGATCGGTCGAAAATTAAGATTTTGTATGAAAAAACATTTTTTTTTTCAAGATATCTTGACCAAACTTGGCATTTATTAGTTTTGCTAAGCTCCTCACATATATGCTAGATCCTATTAAGATCGGACCACTATATCATATAGCTGCCATAGGAACGATCGGTTGAAAATTAAGTTTTTGTATGAAAAAACATTTTGTTTTTCAAGATATCTTCACCAACCTCACCATTTATTAGTTTTACTAAGCTCCTCATATATATGCAAAAGCCTTTTAAGATCGGACCACTATATCATATAGCTGCCATAGGAACGATCGGTTGAAAATTAAGTTTTTGTACGAAAAAACATTTTGTTTTTCAAGATATCTTCACCAACCTCAGCATTTATTAGTTTTACTTAGCTCCTCATATATATGCAAAATCCTATTAAGATCGGACCACTATATCATATAGCTGCCATAGGAACGATCGGTCGAAAATTAAGATTTTGTATGAAAAAACATTTTGTTTTTCAAGATATCTTGACCAAACTCGGCATTTATAAGTTTTACTAAGCTCCTCATATATATGCAAAATCCTTTTAAGATCGGACCACTATATCATATAGCTGCCATAAAAACTAGGTTTTTGATTAAAAGCCTTTTTTGTTTATCAAGATACCTTCACCAAGCTCGGCATTAACCATTTTCTCGGCATTAAAAGGTTGCAAGGGTATTAGATCTTCGGCGTGCCGAAGATAGCCTTTCTTCCTCGTTTTTATTCGCTTTATTCGCTCACACTACAGCTTTGGCTCAGTGCTCTTACAATTTGTATATTTACCGTTTTACTGTCTGTGTGTATATGTGTCCGACAAGCAAAAATGCGCACAAATTCAATATTTATCAAGTGTCGGAGGCATTTCTTCCCTTTTTTGCCCGTATATATATGTTGTTTGGTAAGTGGTATGATGCCGCTTTGGCAGCCCAAGACAGCGTGAGACCGTTGACCACGGATAACCGCTGATCTTGCACTCTAGCCGCTCCGAGAGTGAGCACCCATATGTATAAGTACACCAGCTCTCTCTCCCTCTCTTTGTAGCTGTTAACCAATAACAGCATAAGTGTGTTTATGTATCCCTAGGCTAAGCATATGCCCTTTAATTTTCAATAAAATCATTTTCATGAAATAACCTAACCAGCACAGACGTGCTTAAAAATTTTGTTTAATAGTGTAATAATGATTATATTACAGCTTAAACTGTTAAACTTAAACGGCAATACAAGTTGGGTTATTAACTTGATTTATAGCTATGAGGTAGTAGCGGGGAGTTGGCGATAGGTATAAAATGAAAGATGCTTGATAAATATATACTATTCTAGAATAAACATATAACTTTTGGTGACTCTAACTCTTATTATATACCCAATTTTCTCAAAAAAACAGTTTTTCGATATTCATTTTTATCGATTGCTTAAAATTTGAGTAAGTTATCGATTATCGAAAACAAACTCAATCTGCGCATGGGCTAGGAAAACCTACAGGTAAAATTTCAGTTTCTACCTCTTATAGGTTTTAAGATTCTTGCGTTCATACAGACGGACGGATGTACAGACGGAGGGACATGGCTAGAGACATTGCACTCTGCTGTTGATGCTGATCAAGAATATATATACTTTATGGGGTCGGAGATGCTTCTTTCTGCCTGTTACATACATGTGCACAAATACATTATACCACTAACCATATAATGCATAGATACACCAAACAGCCTTTTTATCGAAACACGATTATTCGCAACGAGGGAACCCCAAGGGTGTCTGAGACCATTTTAGTGTGCCCAGATAGAGTAAGACTGCTGAGAGTGGCAGCCGAATGGCGGCCTCAAAAGCCGAACGTTCAGTATGAAGCCGTATCTCGCTCAGCGCACGACGTTGCTGCGGCTGATGCATTTTCTTAATATATGTATGTTAGTTTTAAGCCCAACTGAGTAAAATTCCTGATGCTGACCACCACCATTATGCAAGGGTGCATATGGGAGCTGAACTGAATTCAGCGCTACGTATTCTGATAAGTCCAAGGCAACCAGAGACACTACAATTCAGCGAGATTAAGGAAGTGCTAATTAATCACTTCGATGGCAAACGAAACATTTACGCAGAGAGCTTCAAATTCCGCCAACTACGCCAGGAACCAGAGGAGTCACTAGCAGCGTTTGTTCTACGCTTAAAACAGGCAGCATCATTTTGCAAGTACGACTCGTTTTTAGACAGAATGCTAACAGAACAAATGCTTTTCGGCATGCGAAATTGCAGCACTTGCGATGAGGTAATCGCAAAACAGCCAACAACATTTGCAGACGCATACGAGGCCGCATATTCCAGGGAATTGTTATTACGATCAGCAAACACGGTTAATGACAACCAAGCTACAGATACAGAGCCTACATGCAAACTGGGCTTCTCACCAATAAAGAGGAAGCCATCAAGCGGAGTAAAGCAAGGAAGCAAATGCTACGGATGTGGAGGGCAACACTTGCGCAAAGATTGCAAATTCAAAAACGAGAAATGCTACGTGTGTGGTAAAGTAGGGCATATAAGTAAGGTATGTAAAGCCAATACGAAACAGATTTCCGAGTCAACAGATTCTGACGCCCCGGAAGAAATACAATTTATTCAACAACCGAATACCAACGCCATCAAGTTAATAGGTAGAAAAATCATAACAATGAAGATTGATGGAATAAAAATACCAATGGAACTGGATACAGGTGCTCCGTGCAGCATAATGAATGAAAAGACCCTTCGGAAAATTAAACCTTTAATACGATTAAAGAAAACTGACCGCAAATTTTCGAGTTATACAGGGCATAGGATCAACTGCTGTGGACGGGCAGCTGTTAACGTGACTTATGGAAAGACTACACGAAAACTAAATCTTTATGTAGTAGAAGGAAACCTGGAGACACTGTGTGGGCGAGAATGGATCTCCCAATTCGCAAAAGAAATTGAATTTACTAGGATCTTTACAAACAATTCTGGCAACACCAACGATATAGATCTGGAAATGCTCTCGGCGAAAGGAAGCTTACTACTCAAAGTTCATACCAAATCTGTCAACCTTGGAAAGACCGCTGCGTGATATACTCAAAGGACGACAATTCTACTGGTCCGAAGAGACGGAATTAGCTTACAACAAAATCAAACAAATTCTAGTTTCACCGCAGGTGCTGATGCCTTATGACCCAACACTTCCATTAGTGCTAGCAACGGACGCCGGCAAAATTGGCATAGGCGCTGTACTATCGCATCGCTTGGAAAATGGTGGCGAACGACCAATTGCATACGCAAGCCGTACAATGAGTCCCACAGAATAGCGATATACACAAATCGACAAGGAAGCTCTAGCAATTGTATGGGCGGTACAAAGATTCTTCAAATTCTTATACGCCAGAAGTTGGACATTGGTTACCGATAACAAACCACTCGCACAAATTTTACACCCTACTAAATCACTACCGACGCTATGCATCTCTACGATGGCAAACTATGCAGATTTTTTAAGCAACTTCAATTTCACAGTAACTACCAAAACATCAAAGGAAAATGTAAATGCTGACTACTTTTCCCGATTACCACTCAACACGAGTAATGGTATCCATTCTAAGACAGCAAATCGAGACGAATTCGATAGTTTTATAATACGACAAATAAATCAGCTTCCAGTTACAGCTTCGCTGGTTGCTCGAGAAACTAGAAAAGACCAGCATTTGGGCAAAATCCTGCAAATACTGGAGAGCGGCCAATGTCTCACAAGAAATGGATACAAATCACCAGAGTGCAAGTATGAGATATCATCTGGCTGCATTACTTTCGAACATCGTGTGGTTATCCCGACTAAACTTCAAAAACTGATTCTGGACGAACTACACAGGGCCCACTTTGGTATAGTAAAAATGAAGGGTATTGCACGCTCTTTTGTCTACTGGCCAGGAATCGATAAGGACATCGAGAATGCGGCGAGAACATGCGAGTTCTGTGCAAAACATGCGCATCGACCTCCAAAATGCTCAGATCACTATTGGGAATACCCTAAGGCGCCATGGGAGCGCATTCACATCGACTTCGCGGGACCAGTTGAAGGTGCGATGCTTTTGATTGTTACGGATGCATACTCAAAGTGGTTGGACGTTAAGATCACAACAAGCGAATTACTAGATGATTTATTTGCTGGGTATGGCGTTCCCCTAATGGTAGTGTCCGATAACGGGACAAATTTCACTTCGGCCCAATTTAAGCAATACCTCACATCTGTTGGCGTCAAATACCACAAGTTATCAGTACCCTATCACCCCGCAACGAACGGTCAAGCAGAAAGAAATGTCCAAACGGTAAAAAGTGCGCTAAAGGCAATGGGAACGACACCCAAGACACTTAAAAGAAACGTAAACGAATTCTTACAGCAATACAGAAACGCTCCGCATAGCACAACTGGCGAAGCCTCAGCGAAACTTTTCTTGGGTCGAAAATTACGTACACGACTGGATTTGATCAGACCAGAAACCACCAAGGAAAAGGTGTCAACAAAACAATTTTTAAAATGCAAGCAATCGTGGCTCCAATTTGATGTTAAGGATGTAGTTTACTTCATTTCTGGAAACCCGAGAATGGATAAGTGGATACGAGGAGAGATCGTAAGACGTTTGGGTGACCTGCATTATGAAATTCGACACAACAATAAATACCATAAAAGACATATCAATCAGATACGAGGCACAGGGTGGAAGGACGGAAGACAACAACAACAAAACATAGAGGGAAGGAACCCAGAAAAGACTCCTTACTACACAGCAGTGAACATCAGCAAAACTAGAGATTCACCACCTGCTCATAACACAACAGAGCAGAGACCAAGGGAGTACAGCATTGGATCAGATGTAACGACCGACAACAGGCAGGGTGGTCATGCCGATGAAAATGATAGCCTCAGAACACCGAAAGCTTTGCGCACAACTGAAAATAATAGTTCACTAAATCAAGACGTACTTATGTCAGCACCAAGGGGATCGCCAATGTTACGGGGATCGTCACCACCAATAGAAACACCAATGCGAACAGAGCAAAGTGTACGTCGCTCAACTCGAGTAATTAAACCAAAAAGGATATTCTCACCAGTCCCTTAGAAGGGGAAGAAATGTTATGTATGACTTTAATTTAAGCTACTATCGATATATATATTCTTAGCATGTAAGTTATCGCCCAATTGAATTGCGCTCTCTAGCACCACTCTCTTATGATGAAATAGCTGAACACACTACTTGTGAAATTACCTGAATTAAATAAAGATGAATTAAGAACACAAAAACCCTTTTTAACCACTTTTAATGGGTGCAGGGTATAAAAATATAATCTTCAGTCTTCATTTACCATCGGTGTTAAAAACACCGGTAACTTTTGAACAGCCGCTCTTGACATAATCAATGAAAATAAAAAATAGAAGAGATGAACATAGTAAAAATATCTCAAGCAGTATTAGAATTTTTTAAAATTAGCCTCATCACTTGTACTTGTGTTCGATGGAAAGGCAGAGAATCTACAAATGTTTAAAGATGTATTGAACCTTAAAAAACCTTGATTCCCTAAAAAGCGAACATGAAACATCAGCAGACAATCTAATAAAAATTAGCTGAAAGGTCAGAAAATTTAATAAGTTATGAAGAAACAATTGTTCAAATAATTGACAAATAAACAGCCAAAGTCAAAGGAGAAACAATGGACGTAACTTCAGCGAAATAACTAAATTCAACAAAAAAACGAGGAAGAAAGGCTATCTTCGGCACGCCGAAGATCTAATACCCTTGCAACCTTTTAATGCCGAGAAAATGGTTAATGCCGAGCTTGGTGAAGGTATCTTGATAAACAAAAAAGGCTTTTAATCAAAAACCTAGTTTTCGACCGATCGTTCATATGGCAGCTATATGATATAGTGGTCCGATCTTAAAAGGATTTTGCATATATATGAGGAGCTTAGTAAAACTTATAAATGCCGAGTTTGGTCAAGATATCTTGAAAAACAAAATGTTTTTTCATACAAAATCTTAATTTTCGACCGATCGTTCCTATGGCAGCTATATGATATAGTGGTCCGATCTTAATAGGATTTTGCATATATATGAGGAGCTTAGTAAAGCTAATAAATGTCGAGTTTGGTCAAGATATCTTGAAAAACAAAATGTTTTTTCATACAAAATCTTAATTTTCGACCGATCGTTCCTATGGCAGCTATATGATATAGTGGTCCGATCTTAATGGGATTTTGCATATATATGAGGAGCTTAGTAAAACTAATAAATGCCGAGGTTGGTGAAGATATCTTGAAAAACAAAATGTTTTTTCGTACAAAAACTTAGTTTTCAACCGATCGTTCCTATGGCAGCTATATGATATAGTGGTCCGATCTTAATAGGATCTAGCATATATGTGAGGAGCTTATTAAAACTAATAAATGTCGAGTTTGGTCAAGATATCTTGAAACGCAAAATGTTTTTTCATACAAAAACTTACTTTTCGACCGATCTTTCCTATGGCAGCTATATGATATAGTCGTCAGATCCAGCTGGTTTTGACATATGTGCTGCGTGCAACAGAAAAAGGGACTTCTGCAAAGTCTCATTAAGATAGCTTTAAAACTGAGAGACTAGTTCGCATAGAAACAGACAGCCGGACAGAAGGACAGACGGACATGGCTATATCGACTCGACTGCTGATGCTGATCAAGAATATATATACTTTATGGGGTCGGAGATGTCTCCTTCTATGCGTTACACATTTCTCGACACTATTATAATACCCTCTGAAAGGGTATAATAAGACAGTCAATGAATACGTTCAAGAAGTAGAAAAGTTGACAAAGTTTTTGGAAGGACTAACAACTGTTCCATTGATAAAGTAAAACTAATCATGCAGGCTGTAACATTCAGCAACATGAATGGTGCTATGTAGAAATTTGTCAGTGAAAGTTGCACAGAGGCATTCGAACACTGTTTAGTTTTTTCAGCAACAGAATAACAGGGGTAACCGTGGAAATTACCGCGGAAGAGGTAATAACCACAATAATGGTTTCCGCAACTACAATAAAAACAATAGAGAACTGGGCCGATATAGAAAAAACTATAGAGGCCGTGGCAACTCGAATCGTGGCAAAAACAATATTCGAGTTACTCAAAGTAACTCGGGAAACTCCCAAACACCTTTAGATACTCAAAATTAAACAACAATAAAAACGTTCACACGATAAGCCTGAGTCTCAATAAGTTCCTAACATTAAAAAATGTAGCAACTAATACGAGGTTTACATTTTTGCTCGATACGGGAGCGGGCATTTCTCTCATTAAAGAAAAACCGAATGTCCTTGTTGACATACAAAAAGAACAAGCATTGGACAAGGTGTAACCAAATCCAGTGGACTAGTTCAAATTGAGCTACAGACATATACATAGATATATTATTCCACACAATTTCTACTTAGTTACTTCTAGTTTTGCAATACCGTGTGATGGTTCAATAACTTTAAATATCCAAATAATGTTTCAATAACATTCAGTTCTGGAAGTTATTCAGTGTTCTTCCAGCAAGATCCGAAGTTGTCCGAAATTAAGAAATAGAATAAAACAGAAGATAGTGTATTAATTCCAAATCAGGAAATTATACCTGCTATCTATGTTGCAAATACAGTAGCAACTTCAAAAAACCTTGTGGAAGGTAGCGTCGACTGGATACTTGTGAAACACTACATAAAAAATGGCATCAAACTAAGTGGAAGCGTATGATTTGCAACTATCCTAGATTATATTTGGTTTTCGCGTGTATATCTCAGATTACAGCTAGTATTTCAGTGTATTGCCAAAGATCGTTTAGTTTAGTTGAGAATATATTTCACCCGGAATGCTCTGGTTTTTCATCCTAATTTGTTTTCAAGTTATTAAAAGGGTCTTAGATAAGCGTATTTTGAAATTATAAGAACTTATTATTTTTATTAAATTATTTATATATTGATGGTTTTGGCGACCTTTCCATATTTAACAAGTAAGAGGTTCTAGTCGGGAGTTCCCGACTAGGGGATACCCTGAACCCTCCTATTCCAATACCAAATGCAGCTCGCGCTACGTGCTCGTTTGTAGTAATAAAGATAAATTAAAATAACTAGAAGTTCCTTTGGCAGGGCTCGAACTCGCAACTAACCGCACTACTTGCCACTGCCTTTACTCAAATTCCACACCTATGATTGAGTCGTCTTGAGAAATAAAAAAAAAAAACAAATTAAAATAGCAGCACATGAATGTTTTTATGTACAGAAATTCTTGGAACTGCGCTAGCTGCAAACACGTGTTTCTTAAACGAACTTAATTAAATTTTCAACCGTATATCTTATTGTACCATAAAATATTTGAGTAGTCTCAAAAAGTTAATTGCATTAAAATTGTAGCGTCAATTGATGGGCAATGCAAGTTGGGTTATTAAATTGATTTATAACTATGAGGTAGTTGCGGGGAGGTG
Organism: Drosophila kanekoi; assembly: GCA_037075305.1. Taxonomy (NCBI): domain Eukaryota; kingdom Metazoa; phylum Arthropoda; class Insecta; order Diptera; family Drosophilidae; genus Drosophila; species Drosophila kanekoi. The sequence goes on from JBAMCE010000662.1 coordinate 1,903,967, forward strand.
GCTATAGGTTTAAAAGGTAAGATACTTGATATATACATATTATTATTTTAGAGTAAACATATCACTTTTGGTGACTATAGCTCTATTATTTACCCAATTTGATAAGAAAAAAGGATTTCGAAATAGATTTTTATCGATTGATTGGAAACGGATTAAGTTATCGAATTTCAAAATAAGCACGCATGGACTCGGAGGACCTTTAGCTAAAATTCCAAGTCTCTAGCTCTTGTAGTTTCTAAGATCCCTGCGTTCATACATACGGACAGGCGGACAGACAGACGGACAAAAGGCTAGATAGACTCGGCTGTTGATGCTGATCAAGAATATACATATATACTTCATGGGGTCGGAGATGCTTCCTACTAACTGTTAAATACATTTGCACAGATACATTATACCTTTTTTACCCATTTTCAATGGGTTCAGGGTATAAAAATATTTGTTGGCTGGCTCGAGGTACGGGCTTGTAAAAGCAAACACTGAAACAATTTTATTTAATTTTTGCTTCGAATATATTTAGGTTGCACATCGGCAAACCGTCTTCAGGGCAATAACACCAAGATACAAAAAAAAAAACAAATAACAATTAGTTTACATTAAAATAACACATTATTTTAAACATTTTACATATGTACATTATTTTACACGTCTGCGCTTTTTGACGTGGAGATTGAAACTGAGGCTTTTTGGCTGTTTAAGAAGTGTCTGTACAAGTGAGCGCAATTTTATGTGTCTCTTTTGTAGTTTAGTCGATTGTTGGTGGGTGTGTTAATTATCTCTAGCATTTCCAATGTGTGACGTTTGTTCTATTGTTGTTCTTGTTGTAAGATTGTTGTTTCCTCAAAATTTGTGAAATGTGATTGCTTCTCATACAGTGGCTCATTAGTGCTGTTTTCTGTATATTAAATTTATGTCTCTTTCAAGTCCGATTTATGTTGACTGAGCCTTGTTTTTTAGTTTCGATTTTGTTGTACCTATGTAAACACTATTGCACTTATTGTTGTTTTCCTCGCCACAAGGTATTTGGTAAATTACGTTGATTTTGTCAATCAGGGTGATTTTTGATTTTATCTTGTTGAAGAACTTCTGCAATGTATTAGTAGGCTTGTGTGCTACTTTTATTTCTTCTTTGTTGTAACAGTCTGAGTTTGTGAGGCGTTCTGTTAGTCGCGGTACATATATTAGGGATTTTTACATTTTGTCAGGTTCCGTTGGCTTATTCCTTTCAAATTGTCGTCTTTTAAATAAAGTTTTGATTACGTTTTGTGGAAGTCATTTTTTGTCAATAGCTTTTTAATTTCATACTCAATATCTTTGTGGTATGTTGTATCCGATATATTAATCATTCTTTTTATACAGCCTTGTGCTGTATTGACTATTGTCGCGTGCCAAACGAAGGTGGAGTTGCAATTTGAACACTGCAAGGCTTACGCCTGGCCGCTGGCCATGTTACTCCGATGTTGATAGAGGCAGGGTAATGCAAAACGTGCTAGTGCAACTTTTTTATTCTGAATGGATTATAGAGGTTAGAACTTAGATATATATTCCTTCAGAATCTTACCGCAGTCTTTCCTCCTACGGCCTTCGAACTCACGACAATAATGAGCTTAACATTTAAGTAATGGCGGTAACAAGCCAAATACAGTGTGCCCGAACATTCAGAGGGCAAAAATACATACTTTCAGAATATACTTAATACTAAACAATCGATAACTTAATTCGTCCCGCAACAACTATCATACTCTTTGTGGTGGTGGTTTGAATTGACGTTGAGCAATTGTCCTGAGGCTATGGGTTTCTTATACCACTTGATTTTGAGTGTGTTATCTAATCTGCTAACTATAGAGTCTAAAAATGGTAATTTCCATTCCATGGTAAATTTTATATGTTTGTGAAAGGAATTCAATTCTTTTAGAATTTTGTGTATTTCTATTCTTTTTGTTATGTCAAAAAGGTCATCTACATATTTGGTCAAAAGTCTTGGTTTCATTATTAATTTATCTAAATTATTGTCAAATAGTTCCTTGTTATTATGTCTGCGAATACTGGGGAGGCCGATGATCCCATTGGCATTTCTTTTAGTTGTGTGTAGTAGAAAACAGCAAGGGAACACCAATTTCGTCTAATTATTTCAACAATATTTTAGCATTAGGGAAGGGGACAGACAGCTTTAGATATATGAAGAAAATGTAAAAGAATTATTTTGTTACTGATTTGGATATAATTTGAAATGTTCGCACTTAAATTTGTAATGGCAGTACAAAGAAGTACAGAGAATATTGCAGCTGCCATAGAGCAGGTAGATTCCTTTTGTGGAATTTGCAGCTTACCTCGTCCCAATTATTTGCTTAGTGTTCTTACAAAATACTCCAGCATGCCCTACGTGTGCAGCAGATTGTAAAACTATTTCGTTCAGCTTTACTAATAACACTTTGGCAACGGAGTTGAACTTTACTTATTCAATACCTAGCATTACAGGACAAGAAACATATAAGCGAAATGCATTAAATTAGAGAGGCATGGGGAGTAGACATAGAGGAGCTACTCCTGAGAGAGAGACTGGATGCACAAATAGAGTACCGAACCTTGGTCAGACACAAAGCAACATGTCTCTTGGCTCTCAAGTCGACATTGCTAAATATATTCAGAATATGATGAACGCTCAAGCTCTGTTGATGGACCTTATTTCGTCATATTTATCTAAAACTTTTGAGACCTCTTTTCGTAATGAACTCGCAAATTTGCACATTTCAAATAGTAATACTCCATATTCTAATGGGATAGATACTAATCTACCTCCACCAACACCTAGAGAGCATGAATTACAAATATTGATTCATAGATTAAGTAAAGCGGATGTAAGAATTAACAGAGAGAGCTGCCAAAGCTAGTGCTAATCCAAAAAAAGTATCAGGAATCATTCAGAACTATCGAATTTAATTCGATGGCACTAAGCAAGGCATGCGTATGGATGAATTTCTCTAGCGAGTGCGATCCTTAACCAAACAAAATTTGGGTAGCGACTACCAGCTTCTTAATGACCATTTATACTTACTTTTTAATGGTTAAGCCAGCGATTGGTTTCGGAAGTTCCATCGCCCAAATAATAATAACTTTAATTGGGAAACATTTTGTCAAGAGTTCTGGATTTGGATTTGGAGAATGTGACACCGATTTAGAAATTTGGGAAATGATTGGGAAAAGACGACAAGACGAGAGATAGCCTTTTTATGTCTATCAGTTTGCAATAGAAAACTTTGTTGGTAAAGACTGAGGACCCAACCAGGCTTATCGAAATACCACCTATTTTTGATTCAATACAATTAACATTAAAAAAGAAAAAAATAGTTGACAGATTGCAACAAGGAACGAGAAAACGAGAGTACACCTTCTGATTCGCCATTCCATTCCCAGTCTGCACCATGAACAAGGCATTTGGAGATTTAAGTATGCTTCTTACATTTTTGCAAAATCTTATTTACGTCGGACTACTCTATTATATAGCTGTCATAGGAACGATCGGTCGAAAACTAGGTTCTTGTATAAAAAACTATTTGTTTATCAAGATATCTTGACCAAACTCGGCAATAGCTATTTCCCTGTGTTTCTTAGATAAGGGTAAAGCACTATGAAAATTATAAAGATGTTGGGTCTGCAAAGGTATTAAATCTTCGGCATGCCGAAGGTAGCTCTTCTTTCTCGTTTATTATGGCTGGACAAAACCGATTGTAAAACGATAGCATTTGGGGAAACGCATTCGATCAGTTATTCTTAACATTATTCAGATTTACTTCTTCATTTAAGAGAATTTTATTAAGATTCTTTTAGGTTTGTTACTAAGCCCAAGCGTTCTATAAAACGATTACGTACGTTCTGGAAATTTCACCAATTTTTTAAGTTTAGATGAACGACTATACACTTCTGTTCAAATCGAAGGGAATGAGTATATAGGACTTCTGGATTCAGGAGCTACTATTAGTTGCGCAGGAGGATTAGCAGCTCAACAATTACTTAAAAATAGTAAGGCTAAGAGATGCACCGGATCTATTCGCACAGCAAATGGGACCGCTAGCAGGATTATTGCTTAATTACAGGCGCTGATTACTTATCGACAGTTAACTAGAAGTTTCGAGCTATTTATTATCCCGGAACTTAAACATACATTTGGGTATTCATTTTTGGCGGGAATTTGGTTTGTTGGGAACAATTACTAAGCATGCTGATATCTCAGAATTAGATGTTGGAGCACCAAAAGAACAAAGGGAGCTTCCTAAATTTCATCTTCTTACTAAAGAGGAGCAGAGTCATCTCGATGTCATTATAGGAGGATTCCCCTCTTAGTCTCCATTCTCAGTCTCTCCGGCCATTGAAAAACTAATGCTTGCAGTAGTTGTAGATAAGGTTAACAAGCCAGGTTAACAAAGTTACGGAAAAGAATGCCAATTCTTTGTCTCACATAGATAGTATTTTGAATAGACTACCTCCAGACAAATTCATTACAGGGCTAAACATGAAACATGCCTTTTGGCAAACACCGTTAGAGAAGAAATCATGGCAATATACCGCCTTTACAATACCCAATCGACCATTATACCAGTACAAGGTGATGCCATTTGGTCTTTGCAACGCGGCGCAAACACTTTGTCGCCTTATGTATGAAGTTATTCGTGCCCATTTGCGTTCACAAGTCTTTGTTTATTTAGACGACTAATTAGAGTTATCTGATAATTTCAACACCCACCCAATTTTCTTCAGGAGATTGCGTTATGTTTGAGAAAATCAAATCTAACTATAAACATTAATATATCAAAGCTCTGCATGCCAGAGATTAAATACCTCGGGCCTATCATATATATAGGCGTTTCGTAGAAAAGTATGCCGCCATCAGTTTTCCGTTAACAGCACTTCTAAAAAAACAAAAGTCTCTGGATTGGAATCCCGAAGCTACTAAAGCTTTCGCAATGTTCGAATCCTACTTGACTGCAACACCTATTTTAATAACATCTAATTTTTAGAAACCTTTTATCCTGATTTGCGATGCATGTGCTTACGGATTAGGTTGTGTACTAGCGCAGATTCGGGATGATTCAGAGTTACCGATCGCATATATTTTAGCATGGGGAAAACTGTAGAGAAAATTAAAGGTTACTTGTTTTGGCCAGATATTGCATTGCTAACTGTAGCATTTTTAGATCTACCAAGAGCCCAAATATAGTCCTTAAGCCACCAATGGGTAAGCCTCAGATAGGCCATTTCAAAATTATATTTCGTCCTGTTGGGACCGTATCCTCGTACAAAAAAAGGTTACATAGGGTTGTTGATCGTGGTAGATCAAAACACGAAGTTTAATTTTCTTTGCCGTTTGAAGAAGTTAACAGCTTCGACGGTGTATCGCAATTCCGATCAAGTTTCTTTACAGCATTTTCAACTCGCTTTGGAGTTCAGCATAAATGTAATGCAATATACTCGCCGCAAGCTAATGCAAGTGAAAGATTGAACCGGTCAGTCTTGGCTGTAACTCGAGCTTATCTCGGTAAAGACCACACTTATTGGGATGTGCAGCTCAGTGCAATAAGTGCATCATTAAGAGGTACACTACAAAGAAGCACAGGCTTTCCACCTTATTTTCTTGTTTTTGGCCAAAATCTGATCCTGAAAGCAAAAGATTACGCCCTGCTTAGAAACCTAAATCTATTAAGCGACGATGTTTACCTTAGCCGTACAGATACCATGCCATTAGCACGGTGGAAGGCTGAAGAAAATATAAATAATGCGAGAATTTATAATCTTCGTTGCCGAAGGGTTCCTTTAAAAGCAGGCGATTCAGTTTATGCACGAAACTTTACTCAGAGTAACGCGAGCAAAAAGTTCAGCTTGAAACTAGCAAGTCCGTTTTATTATCAATAAGTCGATGGTAATAACAAATTACTAGCAGTTTATCATCTGAAGGACATTCAAATAAAACGTAATACAACCACCTAGTCTATTTTTTAAATAAAAGCTGTTCGTAAAATCTTGTTCATTTATTTGCGTTGTAGTAGCCGAGTGGGAACAGTTCTTGGTAGTAAGAATGTACTGTTAGTTTATGTGCTACCCTCGCACTTAGCTCCCACACTTTTGCATATTCTTCTTTGATGTCTGAGTTAAGCTGAGAAGCGATCGCTGAAAGCTTTTATCACCGTTAAAATGTAAAAGCTGTAATAACGCAGACGTGCAAGTGGAGAAGTAATTTATTACCGAAGTAGCGAAATGGATTAAAACAGGTGATTTTTATATTGGCTTGGGTGTCATCAAATTGGCGTTTGACCTTTGTTCGTATTCACAGCCACGTGGCAGGAGTGCTGCCGCAAGCACTGGTTCCCTTTTTACCAATATCTTGGTGCATACATTGGCTACTCCAAGGAAATTTCGGAGCCGTGCTCCAGTTCGTCGAGACTGCTTAGGCCACTTATATAAATGGATACCGACGGCCAAGTTCAGGCCAATAAAGAAATTATGACTTATAATCTGTGTTGCGTAGTGTAATTGACTATTTCTTTTCCTTTGTGCTACATTCGTCGCTCCTATTGAAAGTATGAGAATTAGAATTGACAAAAAGTAATGCGCAGAGACAATCCAAAAGATAAAAGCAAAAACAGAAGATACCTGAACGAAATTTAAAGCACACATACATACATATTGTATGTATGTATGTACATCGCATTGAACTTGAAATTTTGTCTTTGCGATCAGCTGATGTCTACCTTATCTATTCCTATTGATCGAAGCTAAAGTAAATTAAAGGAACTAAACAAACATGAAGTAAATTGTAATAAATTGAATTAAAAACTAATCAATAGATATTAGAGTTAAGCAGCAGTAGTAAAATTCCATTTGCCCTATTAATATAATTGGCAAAGGTAAGGTTGTGATATTCTTATGCACATCAATATTTAGATATGTATATACCTACAATTAACTTTCTTTGTACAATGGCAACAATGATATACATACAATAATACACATACGCACACACAAACATCGACGACATATTGGGACCAAGTGCACGCAACGATGGAAGTATGAGTGAGTTTATAGCAGGTAGTGAGTACTATATTTGGTAAATCTGTTGATATATATATTTACGATTGGCATTGCATTAATATTTAACTTATTGCCAACGTTAGAGCGTAAGCAAAAAGTTTTCTCCAGTAAAGTTATGTTGGATAAATAAAGCCATTGTTGTTAAATCATGAATTCGGTTTTGAATATTTTCATAAATCTTCGAGAAATTCATAATTCTCGTGTTATATAATCATGGATCTTGGAATCAACAGTTTTCTTAAATTTAATGATTTTGTTATATTTTAATATGAATCGGTGAATATTTATCTTCTCTGTCGATTTTCTGGTTGCTATGGTTTCCTCCATTAGGCATATTGGGTCCTAAATTTTGTGATGTTTGTCGGAACACTTATGGAAATAAAGATAATTTTTATGATAGTATTTCATCTCGTCTTGTTTTTTTTTTTGCGAGGCGTACTTGATATTCTTCATATCAGTTTATTGGTGTTGATAGGCAGATTGGGCTAGGAAGAGCCCGACTGCCACCCCCTATACATGTGAACACTTCAATTCTCAAAAATAAACAGAAAAATTCCTGCGCAGGCGAGCATCAAGTAGATTTGCCTATGCAAACTCTTCACAACGCTTCTAAGCCCAACGTATATGAATTCATTTGTAATGTTGAAGTACGAAAAGTAGTGGCCTCGCTGATTTTAAATAATATATATTTCTTTAAACACGGAAGAAAAATATTAGCAAGAATTGATGATTGAAATAAAAATGACAAACAGTTGCAAAAGCTTTATTTGAATCTTTTATACTGAAGTTCGGTCCAAGACGTTAATTTCGGATATGGGAACTGACTATAAAAATTCAATAGTCAATGACTCATGCAAATACCTAAATATAGACAATATAACATCAACAGCACACCATCATCAAACAATTTGTACTGTTGAAAGAAATTATAGAAACTTTGACGAATCAGTCAAAGTTGATAAAACTGATTGGCACGTATGGCTACAATATTTAAACTATTGCTTTAATACTACACCATCAATGGTACATAATTACTGTTACGAGCTAGAATTTGGCAAAACTTCCAATCTTCTCAAACTTTTTAATAGTATAGATATTATAGAAGCACTTTATAACGTAGATGATTACGTTAAGGAAAATTATTATATATATATATATATATAGACACGAAATATCATATAAAAGAGCTAGGATAATGCTTGAACAGAACAAACATAGAAAGAAACTCCTATATGACAAACAGTAGTAAACTTTGAATTAAAATTAGGAGTTAAAGCTTTATTAAGAAATAAGTCGTAAGCTGGATTTTAATTATATTGGAGCATATAAGGTCAGTAGTATAGAAGATAGGCATAATATAGTAATATCAGATATCAGGGGTTCCCGACTAGGGAATACCTTTAACCCTCTTATTCCAACACCAAATGCAGCCCGCGTTACGCGCATCGAAAAACAAAACAAAAACCGATCTTATTGAAATTTTCTACAGTATAATCTTCTTGGATTATATTGTGTATTCTCAAAAAGTCAATTGCATTTAAATTATGGCTTAAATTGGTTGTCAAGTTGGGTTATTTACTTGATTTATAGCTATGAGGTAGTAATGGGTAAGTGGCGATAGAGTAGATAAATTGATGAAGCTTACAATATTTTATTTAAATTATATATTCACTAAAAAGTGATTTCTAACTGATTCATAGTGCTTTTCTTGTATTAAAGAAGCACAGGGAAAATAGTAAATGCCGTGTATGATTAAGATATATCGAAAAGCAAAACCATACAACAATTTAATTTTCGTCGATCGTTCCTATAAAAGCCATATGATATTAAAAGCATTATTCATATTAAAAACGACTAATCAGAAAGAATAGTTTCCTTTGTTTTCCAACTTTGCAACTTCTAAAGTAGGGTGATATACAACAGCAATAAGATAAGATAAATACAAGATTAAGTGTTCTATTCAAATGATTAGCATTTGTATTGATTTGAAACAATGAAAGGTCTAGCATGCAATCTATAAAGTCTTGCTGTGCTGAGGGTACTAGATAATTTTCGGCACTGAATAATAAGCAAGAGATTTAACGTAAGGGTTGTGCTATAGTATATTCATAATCTTAAGAGGTTTAAATTGTGACCCCAATCTTCGGTTGCCATCCTAGTCCAGCAGGCTTCTGCTACTTCTTCTTCTTGATTTTCTGTCGTTAACCAACCGTAGGACAATCCTCTGTGTTATTTTTGAGACAGAAGATTCAAGGGAATCTGTTACGTAACTGCCTTTTCCCTTTTGGCCCCGCCGGCTGGCTCATCGGTTCTCTAGGGGAAGCCCCATCTCTGGCCCGCAGTCCGCATAATCGATATCAACAAGCTAAAACTTCTGTAGTAAAACAGACCTACTCAACCCTATCGCATAGCAAGCTACTAAAGCGATAAACATAAAATAGCTGGAACGACGAATAAATTATATCAACAAAGGTGAGATTCTAATTTAAATTAACAAAAGACACTACTGATCCACTTGATTTTTCCAGACCGGACCAGCCCTACCTGATGTCATGCTCCTCTCTCTGCATCAGTAAACAATTAGCAGGTCATTTCTCTTACTTCAATTGTGGCGTATAATTCATGGCAGTTCCTTAAAGCTATTAACAATTAATCCATTTTCTCTTATTTCACATTTCTTTACAGAATACATTTCTACGCTTCCTTTTATAGTTCCAGGCATGCAACAATGACAATCTTTACCCCACAAGTCGAGAAATTCCCCACAAAACCTTGCTGGCCGGCGCTGAAGCATCACGCAGAAATATAATATACATATGTCTGTTTATTGATTATGCGATTTACGTAAACATGACTCACGCAGAAATATGGTATATATATCAGAAGATAAATAAACAAAATATTAAAATTACCTTACTCTATCTGTAGAGCTCTCTGGGTGAGACAAGGCGATACGTTTTATTAATACAAATTTAAGTTTTTAAGTTTTGGTTACTACTTTTTTCCTTCTATTTTATTTTCTTTTAGGGCAGGTATACATACATAAATATATATATATATTATATATATATAATATAATAAATAAAAAACAAGTAAGAGGCTAGGAAAAGTACATCTTTATCCAGAAATGGTGCAATAGATACGATAGACCTTAATTTTCTCACATTCCTGTGAGAATGAATCTTCCCGACGTTATACCAAAAGTTTAATCTCAGAACACAATTTAGCTACAACGTCGAAAACAGTGCCTCTGGAAAGAATGTTAGCTGGATTTCTGTCCAAAAAATTGAATTTAAAGGGCTCATCCCTAACCCAGGATAAAACTAGAAAGATTCCTGCGCTTCCGGCCCCATGCTTCAGATCAACCAACAGTTTCGCTTCATAGAATTCCAGCTTTGGGAAGGACAACGTTTTTAATAATGCAGACTAACTTGGAGCTGAGGATGTGACTCTCATATGTAGGACGGCAGCCAATTAGATGCTGGCTTCATAGGCTTCCACACTGGCATCGTAAAACCCATGAAAATTAACTTCAGCTTCATTGAAGGGCAGCACATAAGTAAACGATTTAATTTGAATTTTCTGAAAGGCAAGATTTCATCACAAGTCTCATGATTCTTAAAAATATAACAAGTAAGAGGTTTAGCTCCCGACTAGGGGATACCCTGAACCCTCTTATGCAGATCGCGCTTCGCGCTTGTTTGTAGCTACAAAGATATATTATTAAAAAGAAAAATTTCCTTTGGCAGGGTTCGAACTCGCAAAAAAAAATTTTTTTTCGGCTTGAACATGCGACATACTACACCACTTGCCACCGGCTCCACTCAACAGCTACACCCATTGTTGAAAAAAAAATCGACTCTATTTTGATGATGATTTATAAAACACTAGGCCGATACGCCGTAGTGAGTGAGTTAATTTATAAGCGAAGTCGCTGGGCCGATGTGCCTCAGTGAAAGCTGAATTAAAAACTAAATTTACAATTGTGTGCTTTTCACAACGACCTCTAGAATGCTTAGCTCGCGCCTCGTGCGCTGCCGTCGTGCAAGAACATCCGGCCCAGTACTATATCAGCATCTGGAGCTGGTGTCGTTGGCTTCTGTTAACTTATATATATATACTATTCTATAATAAACATATCACTTTTGGTGACTCTAGCTCTTATTATATACCCAATTTGTTAAAAAAAACTGGATTTCGATATCAAATTTGATCGATTTCTTGATAGCGGAGTAAGTTATCGACTATCGGAATCGATCTGCGCATGGACTAGGAGGACCTACAGCTAAAATTTCAAGCTAGCTCTTATAGGTTCTAAGATCCTTGCGTTCATACATACGGACAGACACAAGGACATGGCTAGATAGACTCGGCTGTTGACGCAGATCAAGAATATGTATACCTTATGGGGTCGGAGATGCCTCGAATATTGAAATCCCAAAATGACCTGTTTAATCCAAATATCTCGAATGACAAAAAAATATTTCATACAACTACTTAATTTTCGACCGATCATTCCTGTGGCAGCTGTATAATATAGTGGATATAGAGGTCCGATCTTAATATGATTTTAGATATATGTAAGAGGAGTATAGGAAAACTAAAAAATGCCGAATTTGGTGAAGATATCTTGATAAACAAAATGTTTTTTATACAACAACCTAGTTTTCTACCGATCGAACCCAACTTAATTCGATACAACAACTTTATTTTCGACCGATCGTTCCTATGGCAGCTATATGATATAGTAGTCCGATCTTAATAGGATTTTACATATATATAAGGAGCATAGTAAAACTAATAAATGTTGCGTTTGGTCAAGATATCATGATAAACACAAACTTAATTTTTGACCGATTGTTCCTTTGGCAGCTATATGATATAGTGGTCCGATCCAGCTTAAAACTGCATGCAACAGAAAGAAGGACTTCTGCAAAGTTTCATGAAGATGGCTTAAAAACTGAGAGACTGGTTCGCATAGAAACAGACAGAAGGACATGTCTATATCGGCTGGGGATGTTGATCAGGAATATATATATATATATATATATATATATACTTAATAAGGTCGGATATGTCTGCTTCTATTCGTTACACATTTCACGACAAAATTATAATACCCTATACATGTAACTCAGCGCTTAGCGTTTTTGGACTTCAATATTCAAAAAGATGAAATAGAAGAATTGCAAGTGAATTGTAAAGCTAATTCTAAACACTGTGTGCTAAATTATTTGGGTCAATTGATTTGCTTTGATACATAAAGATCGTATATGAGAACATTCCTTTGTTTCTGACCACTGGGCAATTTCGTGGTATTAATAGTGCTCACGTTTATGCCCATGAGTTTGGCTATATAGAAATTAAACAAGAATTTGACAATGACGATAGCGAAGAAGCACACTTTCACCCTCGGCTGCTAGACTATATAGAATTAGAAATGAACCCAGAACAGATACAGTCGTTAATACAAGGCACAGTCAGTGTTGCTCTCGCTGAACAAGAGCAGCGCTTAAGACAACAGTTTGCGGTGGAACTTAGCATAGTCATATTTCAAGTAGATGCACTACATATGTCTACGCCACGTGTCCAACCATCCAAATTATACAATTAATCCGAATGTTAAATGTGAAGTGAGACTTGTCATAGTGAAGTACCATCCTTCGAGGGGGTGCAGATTGAGTATGTGGCCTGGAGGCAAGCTACCTTGGACGCATATGAGATTTTCAAACGTTACAAGGGTAGTGAAGCCCGTAACGAAGACGTACCTATTCTTTGAAATAAAGGGTGCGGAGCAGCTAGATCGATCCTAACATCCCACAATACCGTATTTAACACCGACAAGATCATGGTAAGATTAGACTGTATGTACGCAGATAAGACGTCTCTACGCGTACTTAGATAGCAACTATAAATGGTCAGGCAAGGTAACTTAGGCTGTATTATGATTAGGTTGAGAAGAAGCTCACCCTCGTCACTAACAAAATTGTAACAAAAAAGAGGGTCAACCAAATCAGCCCTAACCCATGTAGGTCGGCCCCTCAATGTCCCATTTCCGACAGTCAACTAACTGGGCCCAAACCCAAAACTCTTCAAATGTTGGCAAAGCACAAGAACGGGAGAACACGTCAGAACGGGTATCTGGTCAAAGGCGTCAACGAGTCAATAATATAACCCAACAAAACGCAAATACTAATCAGCAGTACACAGCCGTAGCTGAAGCCGCAGCCACAGAAATCGATAACGATGTCGATTCAAATGACGGAAACGACATGATGAATTTTTTGGGAAACGCTCACAACTGCGGTTTATCAAACGACAGTTGGCTAGCAGAAAACTAAAAATCTTGACCGGGGCGGCGAAAAATTACCTATGACCCTATTAAAGGAAATTAAAACACAACGTAGCAGCATTTGCCGTTGTTCTTTCAGAACGTCATCAATTGCTCTTTGAAAGATGCTTCCAGCATTCTTCAAGCCAAAGGGCAATCGGCAGAATTCATATTTTCACCGTTCACTGAGAACGATGTTTTTTCACGATCCTTTTCTGCTAGGCATATCTGATGATATGCGTATTTTAGATCGCTATGACAAAAACGCTGTGACAAATTTTGCCTTACCCAGATTCGCTAGGATCATTGGTCATTGTTCGCTAGGATCATTATTTGTCATTGGGTAACGGTCGGCAACAGTTCATCCGTTTAATTTTCTTAAGTCAATGACAAGTCGTTTGTTTTTGTTGCCTTCGGCGTCAACCCGCTTTGTGTCAAGTACCCAAGTCGTCGTTCTTATAATACCGCCCTCCAATAGTTGTGAGATTTCGTTGTTGACAAAATCTGACACTCCATTTGGGAATGGGTAGAGTTTTCAATATATCGGGTCATTATCGTTACGAAATGGGGAGATTACTGATATATTGAATGCCAAGGCCTCGTTAGAGGTAGAAAATGCTTTAATTCTTTATACCATCATTTGCCTGAAGTCATCGCTTACATTTTCCAGGACTACTATGTCGTTAACTCGAGTGAAATTCACATTTTCGCTCGAGTGAAATTTTAGTGGTTCGCTCCTATTACCGTAGGTTTTACAATTGTTTTCAAAATTTAAAGTGGCACCAGCCTGCGTTAGCTGATCATAAACTACGATGGCATCAAATGTACAAAGGGAGTCTAAAATAAAAAACGACGTGATTTGTCCACAAATCTTTATTGAACATTTTTTTTTATTTCGCTAGACCCATGTATGGAGTTCACAGTGAATGGGGTGTCGACAAGTGTTACGTTTTAATTTCCTTTAAGGGTCATAGGTAATTTTTCGCCGCCCCGGTCAAGATTTTTAGTTTTCTGCTAGCCAACTGTCGTTTGATAAACCGCAGTTGTGGGCGTTTCCCAAAAAATTCATCATGTCGTTTCCGTCATTTGAATCGACATCGTTTTCGATTTCTGTGGCTGCGGCTTCAGCTACGGCTGTGTACTGCTGATTAGTATTTGCGTTTTGTTGGGTTATATTATTGACTCAAATTCTTGTTTAATTTCTATATAGCCCAACTCATGGGCATAAACGTGAGCACTATTAATACCACGAAATTGCCCAGTGGTCAGAAACAAAGGAATGTTTTCATATACGATCTTTATGTATCAAAGCAAATCAATTGACCCAAATAATTTAGCACACAGTGTTTAGAATTAGCTTTACAATTCACTTGCAATTCTTCTATTTCATCTTTTTGAATATTGAAGTCCAAAAACGCTAAGCGCTCATTTACATGTTTCTCTTTGGGAGTATTTGGGTTCTAATGTTAAAATGCATTGGGAGCCAGTTATTTCGTGTTGATTATTCCGCGACGAACTTTGCCGGTGTCACTCCAATCTAGCGGCGACTATGGCTATTCTCGCCGGGATGTAATCTTCCTTCAGCCGAAGACGTAGATTAGGATGGGAATTAGAAATTCTATTACTGGCCTTCTGGCTCAGTAAATCAGTAAATAATATTTATATGTTGACGACAATTGCCGGAGAAAGTATTTTATTGAGCAGTGAGCTCTTACAATATTCATATAAAACAAAAAACTTTAAAAACTAAGACATAAAACTTAGGTAAAGAATGTACAGTGGAAAAGTACTGGCAAGCGGATCCTCCTACAAATTCGTAGAGCTTACTCAGTAAATACGCCATAAACGGGCGCGGCCTGCATTACGACACACGAAACGTTATATGAGCGTGGGTTGCTCTATAATCTTGTCGTTCGAGCGTGCGAGGGTAGTTCGATGTCTACTTGGGTCACTCCCAACTTCCCATTTTAAATAAAACAAAAAACAAAAAACAACAAAAAAAATAGATAAAAAATAATAATATAAGTAAACTAAACTTCTAAATAACTCCATAGAATATAAGAATACAACAAAAAAAATAGATAAAAAATAATAATATAAGTTAACTAAACTTCTAAATAACTCCATAGAATATAAAGACATTTCTCTAAAAAGGGAGGTGTAGTATGTATACCCGGCATATTGTAGTGTATCTATATCAAATATACTTTGCAACACTTTGTCGCAATATACATAACTAAATATATAAAGTCAATCACATATAAACATTCCAGTGTTCTTTAAACTGGATCAGACACTTATGTGCAGACCGTTAGAGGTGCATGAGAAACGCTGAGCATGTACTTTGCCGCCAGCGACAGTGGTTGCACTATATATGTTTAAATATTATATTTATGCCTTCTGCAATAAGAACATTATGTATTTAGCTTAAGTCATTCAGTGTATCAAATAAGAATTCAGAATGAATAAAGAACTAAAACGGAGCTGATGCTCCGTCAGGTACAACACGTTTTTTCAATTCAAGTTATAACTTTGCACTATCCTAAACGGTGAGTTGGAGGAAAAGAAATATATGACTATACCGGAAAGTTTCTATGGTTCCACGCTTAAGATGGAGTCACTCATTCCAAAAGAGGAGTTACTCAGTAAAAAACGTTTTTAAAGAAACAAAGCATTGGCGCAAGTTGCAAGTTGCCCGGATATAGAGTTTAAGCAAGATAAGCCGAAACAATGTGTCTTCATTTCACAAAAAATATACATCGATTAAGATTAAAACCAGCAATTACTCCAATGAAAACGAAATCAAGCTAAAACGTCCAGCCGAAGCAAATGAAGATGAGATCGAAATAAATCCCTATCAGAGCTCTATTGGTTTTCTAATCTTTCTTGCAGTTACGTCTGAATTTTATGACCTTAATGATTTCTAGCTACGCTGTTGGGCACTAGAAGTCAGACAACCAAAGCGCACAACAATTGGTCCAAGGGCCCGGCTTCCATCGTCACGCCACATAATGATGAGTGTATACAGACGGAAGAAATGCCAGCAGACGTTCTAAAGAAAGGCCTTAGTAGCATCAATCATAATCAGTGAATTTCATCGTTGTGCGTTACATGCATACAATATTAAGTTTGCGACTTTGAAAATGTGAAAATTAGACTTAGCTCATTAGAATTCCCTTAGTTTTTTTATTCACACACTTTGCTCATGAACGTGAATGAAAAATATATTAAAGCATTAATTTCCTTATCGTGAAAATACAATACACAAGCCTAATACGAAAAAAGTCGGTTGTGAAATATGAGATAAAAGTCAAGGAAAATTTGACAATGTGTACTTTGCGATGAAATTCTTGACGTTTTAAGGTCTCGTAAGAATTTAATGGGGCTCAAAACCAATATGCGTTGTTGAAGCAAAGAACAGAAATTGTACTAAGCAACAGCCAAATAACTTTCATACAACAATATACAACTCTTGGGTAATAAACGCATTATAGCGTGTCGTTGTGAAAAGCCAATTTTTTTCTTTATTTCCCGGCTTTAGTTTTCAAAAAAGGTTTCCAAAAAACCTTGATAATTCAAGGTCTGAAGGCCCCAGAGAGGGGAAGTCCGGAATGGCTTATTATTCAATTACAAAAAAAATATATATGTATCTCATTATAATTTGTGCCGACACAATACAGATACCAAAATTTGCTTCACAATTTAACACCGAAAGACCCAACAATAATCAAGGTGCCAAGCTAGCGATTTAAAAACAACTAGTGGGCGTAGATCCAAATAAGTGGACTAGGCAGCCGACGCATTGTGACACTTGCGGAAATGCAAGGTCAGCATAGTGAACGGTGAAAATATGAATTCTGCCGATTGCCCTTTGGCTTGAAGAATGCTGGAAGCATCTTTCAAAGAGCAATTGATGACGTTCTGAAAGAACAACGGAAAATGCTGCTACGTTGTGTTTTAATTTCCTTTAAGGGTCATAGGTAATTTTTCGCCGCCCCGCTCAAGATTTTTAGTTTTCTGCTAGCCAACTGTCGTTTGATAAACCGCAGTTGTGAGCGTTTCCCAAAAAATTCATCATGTCGTTTCCGTCATTTGAATCGACATCGTTTTCGATTTCTGTGGCTGCGGCTTCAGCTACGGCTGTGTACTGCTGATTAGTATTTGCGTTTTGTTGGGTTATATTATTGACTCAAATTCTTGTTTAATTTCTATATAGCCCAACTCATGGGCATAAACGTGAGCACTATTAATACCACGAAATTGCCCAGTGGTCAGAAACAAAGGAATGTTTTCATATACGATCTTTATGTATCAAAGCAAATCAATTGACCCAAATAATTTAGCACACAGTGTTTAGAATTAGCTTTACAATTCACTTGCAATTCTTCTATTTCATCTTTTTGAATATTGAAGTCCAAAAACGCTAAGCGCTCATTTACATGTTTCTCTTTGGGAGTATTTGGGTTCTAATGTTAAAATGCATTGGGAGCCAGTTATTTCGTGTTGATTATTCCGCGACGAACTTTGCCGGTGTCACTCCAATCTAGCGGCGACTATGGCTATTCTCGCCGGGATGTAATCTTCCTTCAGCCGAAGACGTAGATTAGGATGGGAATTAGAAATTCTATTACTGGCCTTCTGGCTCAGTAAATCAGTAAATAATATTTATATGTTGACGACAATTGCCGGAGAAAGTATTTTATTGAGCAGTGAGCTCTTACAATATTCATATAAAATAAAAAACTTAAAAAACTAAGACATAAAACTTAGGTAAAGAATGTACAGTGGAAAAGTACTGGCAAGCGGATCCTCCTACAAATTCGTAGAGCTTACTCAGTAAATACGCCATAAACGGGCGCGGCCTGCATTACGACACACGAAACGTTATATGAGCGTGGGTTGCTCTATAATCTTGTCGTTCGAGCGTGCGAGGGTAGTTCGATGTCTACTTGGGTCACTCCCAACTTCCCATTTTAAATATGTAAATAGTACATTTCAAGCACAAAAAAAAATAGATAAAAAATAATAATATAAGTTATAAAGACATTTCTCTAAAAAGGGAGGTGTAGTATGTATACCCGGCATATTGTAGTGTATCTATATCAAATATACTTTGCAACACTTTGTCGCAATATACATAACTAAATATATAAAGTCAATCACATATAAACATTCCAGTGTTCTTTAAACTGGATCAGACACTTATGTGCAGACCGTTAGAGGTGCATGAGAAACGCTGAGCATGTACTTTGCCGCCAGCGACAGTGGTTGCACTATATATGTTTAAATATTATATTTATGCCTTCTGCAGAACATATGTACAGAATGCATAGAATAAGAACATTATGTTTTTAGCTTAAGTCATTCAGTGTATCAAATAAGAATTCAGAATGAATAAAGAACTAAAACGGAGCTGATGCTCCGTCAGGTACAACACGTTTTTTCAATTCAAGTTATAACTTTGCACTATCCTAAACGGTGAGTTGGAGGAAAAGAAATATATGACTATACCGGAAAGTTTCTATGGTTCCACGCTTAAGATGGAGTCACGCATTCCAAAAGAGGAGTTACTCAGTAAAAAACATTTTAAAGAAACAAAGCATTGGCGCAAGTTGCAAGTTGCCCGGATATAGAGTTTAAGCAAGATAAGCCGAAACAATGTGTCTTCATTTCACAAAAAATATACATCGATTAAGATTAAAACCAGCAATTACTCCAATGAAAACGAAATCAAACTAAAACGTCCAGCCGAAGCAAATGAAGATGAGATCGAAATAAATCCCTATCAGAGCTCTATTGGTTTTCTAATCTTTCTTGCAGTTACGTCTGAATTTTATGACCTTAATGATTTCTAGCTACGCTGTTGGGCACTAGAAGTCAGACAACCAAAGCGCACAACAATTGGTCCAAGGGCCCGGCTTCCATCGTCACGCCACATAATGATGAGTGTATACAGACGGAAGAAATGCCAGCAGACGTTCTAAAGAAAGGCCTTAGTAGCATCAATCATAATCAGTGAATTTCATCGTTGTGCGTTACATGCATACAATATTAAGTTTGCGACTTTGAAAATGTGAAAATTAGACTTAGCTCATTAGAATTCCCTTAGTTTTTTTATTCACACACTTTGCTCATGAACGTGAATGAAAAATATATTAAAGCATTAATTTTCTTATCGTGAAAATACAATACACAAGCCTAATACGAAAAAAGTCGGTTGTGAAATATGAGATAAAAGTCAAGGAAAATTTGACAATGTGTACTTTGCGATGAAATTCTTGACGTTTTAAGGTCTCGTAAGAATTTAATGGGGCTCAAAACCAATATGCGTTGTTGAAGCAAAGAACAGAAATTGTACTAAGCAACAGCCAAATAACTTTCATACAACAATATACAACTCTTGGGTAATAAACGCATTATAGCGTGTCGTTGTGAAAAGCCAATTTTTTTCTTTATTTCCCGGCTTTAGTTTTCAAAAAAGATTTCCAAAAAACCTTGATAATTCAAGGTATGAAGGCCCCAGAGAGGGGAAGTCCGGAATGGCTTATTATTCAATTACAAAAAAAATATATATGTATCTCATTATAATTTGTGCCGACACAATACAGATACCAAAATTTGCTTCACAATTTAACACCGAAAGACCCAGCAATAATCAAGGTGCCAAGCTAGCGATTTAAAAACAACTAGTGGGCGTAGATCCAAATAAGTGGACTAGGCAGCCGACGCATTGTGACACTTGCGGAAATGCAAGGTCAGCATAATGCCGGCGTCGCAGTTAAAGTGCAACAAAAGAATCGGGTCTGACCTCAGGAATATATATTTTTTTTGCATTTAGTCTATGAAAATCAATAAACCAATAAGCTACAACTGGCTCTTGATTCAATTACTTAATTGTGAAATATTTCCGAAGAAAGACATTCGTCTTTTTTCACAATTAATTAAATGAAATGATTGTGCAATAATGCTGCAGTTTGATATCAAAAATATTTTGTAAAGCAAATTCGTTTTCGTTTGAAGAATTTTTCCTGGATATATAATATTCCTGAATATATAATATAATATAAGTTTCAAGATTTGTATTTGTGATATCCAGTTTATGAGCTGGACAAAGTACAGGACCGATACCCGCCTTGACAGCAAAGACGAATAAATTTCTCTAAAAACTCCCAAAGACAAAGCTGGGACGCTTAAATTCTGCTTAAGTTGGACATTAAAGTCTGATAAAAGTTGGACATAGTAAAGTCAGTGCCCGAATTTTCATGCAAACAAGATGACTATGTTGCTTGAAGACAAGCAGCAACGGACGCATACGAAGTGTTTGAGCCATTTAACGGCAGCTCAGCACACTATCAGGCGGTAGCTATTGTTTAAATTCTAAACTCGCACAACACGGTGCAAAGCTTTATGGCCATTATCGACAACTTGAATTCTAAAAACACTCAAACATTACCCAGATAATGTTAGGCAAGGCGACATGCCCCTGATGGAGTATTATAACGTGGTTGAGAAGAGGCTTACCCTTGACACAAAGAAAATAGTGATGACACGACCGGCAGCTGCGGCTGAAATCCTCAACGTGAAGGTAAAGTCAGATGCACTGCATACGTTTGTGTTAGGTCTTGGGAGGTCCATTTCGCATTTCCAGCCAAAACACAGGATTTGCCAAGCAAGTTAGCCCAAGGGAAACGGAGAACAGCAATGAGAGAAGCGCGCACATTGAGAGCTTAGCAAAGGTCTGCGAAGAAAAGATCCACAAATTCGAGGCCGACCGGCAACAAACGCTTTTAGGGAACGCTGCCGGTTGCCCTTCATTGAGAAGCCGTTGGCGAAGTGAAAATTATGTGGCAGAAGTGCTGTCACGACAAAATTTGAATGCGCTGCAAGACGATACGAAATCGGCCGTGGCCCCCATTCATAGCGCAATCTCACTCTCGTAAATCATTGAGGCCTCAGAAAAACCATAAACTATTTTGGAAACCAGATAACCCGATTTTAAAAAGGCAAGATTACCGTTTAAACGAACACACAATATACTTTAGCATTAAAGAGAATGCCTTCGATTCAGTAAAGGAGTGTACAAAACCAGATGTACATGCAATAAATTGCGATCTTCGACATTGGCTGCCTATAGCATTAGTTAGTAAAAGATTACCCATCAACTAGATTATGATATTGCAAGAACATAGTTAACGACGTTATCGACAAGACCGAAACCCTGAAAAATCGGGAGTGAAAATCAGGGAAAAGCTTAGGGAATAAATCAGAAAAAAGAAACCACTCAGCTTGCGCAGCTTGACAGACACAACAGGTTGAAGTTGAAAAAGGTTTTGGGGAAAGTTGGATTTGTTTTAGCAGTAGGGAAGAATGATCAATAAGCTGTTGCAATTCCGCATCTGCATGTTGACTTAAAGATAGCTCCTTAAAATTTATTTGATCGTCGCTAAAGATCGCTTCAACTCTGGACAGCGTATCTGCGACGACGTTCTGTTTGCCCGCGATGTGCTGAATATCCGTTGTATATTCGCTGATAAAGCTGAGCTGTCGAGTTTGCTTAGGTGGCGGTTTGTTTGGATTCTGCTGAAAAGCAAAGGTAAGCGGCTTATGGTCGGTCAGTACAGTACAGCTGTGCCCTTCGACCATATGTGAAAAGTATTTGACGGTCAGAAAAAGAAGAAACTGAGCGGCTTGAGGGATCCGATTCGCAACTCACTCAAGGCTGCGCCCACGCAGAAGTTACTCGCGTCAACGTGCAGTATCAGTTTAGCATTTGCGGACGGATGCGCTAATGCTATCACGTGTGCCAAATTGGTCTTGCACTGCTCAAACATCTGGTCTGCCTCGGCGTTCCACACTATTGGCGTCTTGTCCTTCTTTTTGTTGCCTATGATTAGCTTTTGCAGCTGTCCTTACTTAAAAGCTGCATTAGGTAAGCATCGTCTGTACACATTTAGCATCGCTAAAAAAATTTTAAGTTCGTGCGCCAGTGTAGGTCTTATGAAATCTATGATTGCCTGTATCCGATCCTTGGTCGGAGTTATGCCGGTCTTTGTGACGTGATAGCCCAGGAAATCCGCTTGTGGTTGCCCAAAGACGCATTTTGAGGCGTTTATGCGCAGTCCATGCTTCCGTAGTCTGTCAAACACATCCTTGACGTGCTCCTCCTCATTTTGCGATGCGATGCAGATGTCATCAATGCAGACTATGACATTGTCCATATCACGAAATATTTTGTCCATTAATCGTTGAAATGTTTGGCTAACGTTACATATCCCAAATGTCATTACATTAAATTCTTATTGTCCAAACGGAGTGACGATTGCGGGTTTGCTGCGGTGTTCTGGGGCTATTGTTATCTGATGATAGCTCGTTCCAGATCAATTGTGAAGATTGACTTGGCACTGAGTTTGTATGTGATATCATGAATATGCGGCAATGGGTACCTGTCTGGCTGAGAGATATGGTTCAGCCGTCTGTAGTCGCCGCATGGTCGCCATTCGTTTTTGATCTTCTTGGGCGCCATGAGTAGGGGGCTCGCCCATTGGCTGCTGCTTGGACCGCAAATGCCCTGCTTCAGCATGTTAGTCAAATTCGCGTTAAGCTATAGCTAATTTTTGAGGGTTCAGCCGACGCGCTTTTGATACTACGGGCTGGTCCTTAGTGAAGATGTGATGCTGTACTATCGTCTTTACATCGTGTGCTGCGTATTTGCAGGGCATAGTCAAGTCGCTTTATTTGCGTAGTAGTACTTCGAAACGGTCGTTGGGCACTGAAGACATAGTGAGTAGATTTTCGAATCCCACACTGCACGTTGTGCCCCTCATGTACAGCTTTGAAGAGCTGTCCGTAAGGAGTGTTCTGCGTACGTCGTCCAGCAGCCCGTATTCGTGGAGGAAATCAGCTCCAATGATTGGATTGGTGACGTCAGCGATGACAAATTGCCAGTCCATTTTTCTGCGTAGGCCGAAGTTGACTGTGGATATTTTTGTGGCAAACATTTTTATCGGAGTACCGTTTGCTGCGTAAAGATAGCTTGTGGGCTGAGCCCTGCGATCTGTGGAATCGATCAAGTATTTAATCTAATTTAATTTTTGAAGTTTAGTCCGTTACGAATAATCGACGACTGTTAGCCCGCACTTTGCCCGCCGTCTCTGGCAGAGTGGCTTTTAGTTTTCCGGATTGAAGTCGCACGGCTCTGTGCACCTTCTGGCTTTGGCGCCAAATCTGCTGTGATAGTATCAGAACGCGGAGCGATCCGGCGACTTAGACTTCCCTCGTGCGCGATTCCCGGGCCTTGATTTCAGTTTTCGCATCTCCTTGCGCAACTCGTTGATTTCCGCTTGAAGTTTGCCAACGTTGGTGTCTTTCTGCAGTGCGCATACTGCTGAGTGGCGCTGGGCTTTCTATATTTTGTCTGCCTGCAGGGAATACTTTAGCCGAGTCGCCGTCACCTATAGATACGATAGCGCGAACATTATCTGGAAGACGTTCCGACCAAAGTGCTTTAATGGCCTCGTCGGAAATTTGTGTGCCTGCTAAGTCTTTCATGCGCTTCAACAACTGTGACGGTTTGAGATCGCCCAATTGCACTTCGCTTGTTCAATTTTCGTTGACGAGAATCAAGGTATTCTTTGATGAGAGCTGTTTTGATTGCGTCGTACTTATTGAGCTGTGGTGAATTTCGGATGATGTCGGCAATGTGCACCAAGTACTGTGGTTCCAGCGATGCGATCACTTGGTGATACTTTGTGCTGTCGGGTTGACGCCTACCTGAAAAATTTCCTGATTAGCCCTAGTCGGGGCTGTAACTTGCGTGTTCTGCCCATGAGTGTTGGCGTTGATGCCGGAGGCTGTGCTGCTTTGGCTGGCTTGCTGTTCCATTGCTGCACCGTTCCTCTCCTCTTCTTATGTGAGTTTACAGTAATAAATTCAATTTCACAATTCTTGGCAACTTGTATGTGCGTGTGTAGGCGTGCACGAATGCGTCCACCAATTTGGTAATTGCTTAGTAGCACTCTGAATGTTTTACTGAAACTTTTGCGTTTGTTCAAACGTCGGGGTCACTAATGTGCGTCTTTACTCGCATATTTTATTTATTGAAAACAAAGTATGAATATATTTTATATAATAAAGCAATTTTTATTACTGTCTCTATCTAGTAAGTAGCTTTCGGGAACCGAGAGCTGATCCAGTTCCACACTCGTTCAAGACTGAGCTATGATTTGTCGATTATAGATATTTTATTAAGGCGATGAGACTGCCACACATATATTGATGCCGCTAGTTACCTTTAGCGCTTTCCCTATTGTGCGGTCATTCGCCGGCTCAGCTTACGTACATACGCATTTTTTCGCGTTTGTCAGTATGTTGTATGCGCTTAGAGCTTAACATGATGTTCGTACCCGGCAAGGATGTTAAAGCCTTAAAGGTCGGACATTGCTCGCTTCGTTGTTGAGCTTCGATGATATTGGGCGCACGTTTCGCTATGGTTAAACCTCGCGTTCGTGTAAGTATACAGCGACGTCAACCTAGCACACCGTCCCACTAGTCGTTGGTCGTTGCCAATAAAACGCGCCTTCCCGAGCTCAAATGGCCTACGCAGCCAGCGACTATACCGAATATTCGGATTTCCTCGCGATGTTTGAGTCGGTCGTCTACAAGGAAACTGTCAAACCTTGAGTCAAGTTTTTCTCCCCCTGCGTTGGTGCAAAGTATCGTGTGGCCCTGGATATTCTTAATAAAAGGTTTAATAACAAACGTCTTGTTATTCATGCACACAGCAATGAGATTTTTGGACTTAAGAGGGTAGATTTGATGCGTGCGTTGCAGACTTTGGGCAGTTTGAAGAAATTGTCTGGATGCATAATAGTGTATACGCTGTTTCAAAAATTAGATTAGAGAATTTAGACCTAATGAGCCGGCATTGACAAGGTTCCGACAGCTGGTGAGGTCAAAAGGTGGAGAGCGCGAATCATGCCTTGTAATCCAATGTGAAAACTTCTCAGGTGGGCAAAAGGGTGATTGTAGCCGAGACTAACCAAAATTGCTGGAAATTTTATGATGCATCCGGTAACGGACTCTACACATGCAGTTAATTGGGAATTTTATATCCATCCTTTCGACAAACGGAAATTAAGAAACTAGCCCCTTCGGTTTTTCTGTAGTGGTCATTGTCGTACTTATAGAGGAAAGCATCATACCTTGCTGCACTTTAATACATTACCAGAAGCTAAAGCGTCGACACCATCACATACAAGGTCTGCATCGAGCGTTGCGGTTGGCTGCTGGCCTCGCTCTTAATTGTGATGCTGGTCAGTTGGACGTTCGCCTGAATGATTTGGTTCGACGGTTTTGGGAAATAGAAAGCTTGGCAAGGAAGAGTTTAAATGTGACAAGCATTTTGTTTATAACTTCTCCCGCTTACCTTCCTTTGAAGCGGCATGCATAGCCGTATAATTAGCATATCGGTGGTATCTCAGCCCCGTACGGAAATTACATCTGAAGGAGCAGTACTTAACCCTCATCAAGGGATGAAGGATGTAAATCACATGTTAAGAGACAGTCCAGAATTAAAAGACTGTTGCAAATATTTCCTGCCATATCATTACGTCTTGCAGTACGACAGCACCACAACCAACTTGCGTGGTGTGTTTCATGGCTCTGCGACAACTGATTCTGACTACTCTCTCAAAGATGTGCTGATGGAGGAACCAATCATTCAACCAATATTGTTCCACATCCTAATCAGATTTCGCAAATATCACTCAGTCGTTCTGACAGCTGACATTTTCAAAATGTATCGGAGTGTCCGAGTGACTTCCTTTCATTACTACCTTCAGTGCAGCGGCGACGTGCACTTTTAAATTTCACATTCAAATTGCATACTGTGTGGGACCAAATCAGCATTATTTCAAACCGTATGCGCACTGCACCAGTTGGTTATTGATGAGCGTAATGCATTTCCGATTGGATCGGATACCATCAAGCAAGAGTTTAACTTAGACGATTTCTTATCTGGGGCCAACTCAGTTGCTGAAGCCAGGGGGAAAATTTGCCAGTATATTGTCTTGTGGCAACTTCAATTTGTAAAGTAGCTGCCGAAGATAGGAAACAATGCTTGAAATTCATTGATGGAAACGAAGTCACCAAGACCCTTGGCCTTGTATGGAATCCTGCGATTGACCAGCTACTATTATCGTTTTCCATCAAAGATTTCTCTGTTAAGCCATGTAGAGCATCTGTAAGCCATTCGAGCGATCACCTTATCTGAAGTCGACTATTACGGACATATATCTATATATAAAACTGATTTTTCTGACTGGCTGACTGTCTAATTGGTGATCAACGCACAGCCCGTAAGAGCTAGACTGTAATCTGAAATTTTTGGAAATTCCACCCGCATGTTTATATTTTGTTTATCCGATCAGCCCCAATCTCATTTTCAAAGATCTTTGCTATTCATTTGAGGGGTTTTTCACACTTTTCTAAAAAAGCATTTCTCCTTGGTGGAAATGGGTGTAAAAGATTTGGTGGGTGACGTTTCAAGCTCAAATTGATTGCCAAGGATCTATATGAAAAATCGTTTGAGGCGTGTCTCACATTTTTCTCAAAATCCAGGCTTCCTCGGTGGAAAGTGCGATTCAAAGATTCAAAAAGATTATACGAAAATTGTTTTTTTACAATCCAATCGGCTTAAAAAGTATTTTCAGAGATCTTTGGTCAAATTCGTTTCATGAATGGTTCCCACTTTTTGGAAGGCGAAATCAAAGATTTGGTGATTTACGTTTCTCGGTCAAATTGAATTCCAATAATCTAAACAAAAAATCATTTGAAAGCCATACAAAACAAAACAATGAATACGTGTTTCAGCGATTTTAAAAATTGTATTCGAAAATGTGGTAAATTGGCGGTAAAAGATTCTATTAAAGTTTATTATTAGCCTCCCGTTCGGCTTTAAAATCAATTTCAAATGCGCCCTTCGTGGATGATAAATGCTAGTGAATTTCATATGTTTTTAAGCACAAGTCAGAAGTACGTACAAGTTCGCCCATCAAGTACTACTTTAGCTTTAGCCCATCCCGAGGCGGCAGTGAAGCTGGCTAAGCACCATTTTGATAGCTCTGTCGGCCTTTCATTGCTTAAGTTAGATCAGATTATTTTGTTTTTCAACTCACATCCATTGTTAATTCACTCCCATTACTCTCGTTTTCAGAGAACACAGAAGATCTAGATGTCCCGACTCCTGCCCATATACTGTTTGGTGGTCCTTCAACAATCATCATCGAGCCTAATCTCCACTTGGAAGAGGTTCAGTAATTCTGTATCGCAGGTGACATAGAGTGGGAATTTATTTACCCTTGTTCTCCACACTTTAGTGTAATATGGGAGGTGGCTGTGAAGCTGACCAACCACCATTCTGACGCTCTGTTAGCCGTCTGTCGCTTAATTTTGAAGAACTTTGCAATATTGTTTGTCAAATCACAACCATTGTTTATTCATGCTCATTATTCTCGCATTTACAGAACCCAGCAAATCTCGATGTCCTGACTCCTGCACATCTACTATTTGGTGGTCCTCCAACCATCATCGAGCCTGACTTAACAAAACAGAAATACAATCGCTTGATTTGATCGCACATCTACAATAGGTTTTCTGGGCTAGGTGGCGTTAGGAGAACCTCAGGTTTCTGCAACAGAGGGCTTAATGGCGTAATCAAACAAGTTCTGAGTCAATTGCATGGTGCTCGGCAAGGTTGAAAATCTGCGTTGGCCCATGCGATGGCCGATTTATGGGGTACTAAATCTGACTACTATCAAGGATGGACTATCTCGCAAAGCTGATCTTAGGACAACCTCTGAAATCATTTGAAGAGCCGTAAACAAGCTTTGTCGGTTGCCTAACGTGTCTGTTGAAAGTTAGGCTTCCAATGGATCAGCATGTTGGATTCTACAGTTGCATCGTATAAGCAAAAACTTTAAAAAATATTTTAAGTTAAGCATTTGAGGTTGTGATCAGCTGTTCTTTGTACACAAGGTGAGCAAGCCACTCTTGAACTTGTCTCAGCTGGTTTAAAATACATAAAGTACAGTACATGAAGCACGAACAAGGCGCATTTCGGGCTTTAATATCTGGCGTTAGAAGGAACCTTCCTGATTTTCTGTTTTCAGCTCAGCCCAACTTAAAGGAATAGAGGTATAAAGAAAAGCCAGTCATAGCCCATACTTTAAAATGAGCGAAGGGGCCCATCCCAACCCGGTAGAAGAAATGGATTTAGATCCAAACATTTTCTTAATGTCAGACAATAAACTTTCACTGGCAACGAGTCCAATAGGGAGACACTCAGGGGGTATTACAAGCGCCAGCCGCATGAACCATTAATCATCATAATGATTTACAAAGATTCAAGGGTACGGATAGAGAAACTGCTTACATGTGTCGGATAGTTAACCATTTAGGGGTTGAAAGATTGAAACGGGCCTTAACGGTGACTTAGTTCATTTCTTAGCGGAGTCTTCGTGCTTCCATTCCTTGAAAGGAACGAAGCAGAAACGACTTTAAAACTTTTAATATTATCAACGGTGTCGGTAGTAACTCCGGTAAGTTTATGATTACCATGTTCGGGATTATGCGCCAAATCATTTACCCTGAAAGCTCTCTACTTTCGATGGCTGGACTTTACTTTCTAATGCCCATACTTTAAAATGAACCAAGGGGCCCATCCCAACCCGTCCATAGATCCAAACATTTTCGTAATGTCAGACAATAAACTTTCACTGGCAACGAGTCCAATAGGGAGATACTCAGGTGGTATTAGAAGCAGCAACCGCATGAACCATTAATCATCATAATAATTTACAAAGATTCAAAGGTACGGATAGAGAAACTGCTTACATGTGTCGGATAGTTAACCATTTAAGGGTTGAAAGATTGAAACGGGCCTTAACGGTGACTCAGCTCATTTTTAAGCGGAGTCTTCGCGCTTTCATTCCTTGAAAGTATCGAAGCAGAAACGACTTTAAAACTTTGAATATTATCAACGGTGTCGATAATAACTCTCGGGGTTTATGATTACCATGTTCGGGATTATGCGCTAAATCATTTACCCTGAAAGCTTTCTACTTTCGATGGTTGGACTTTACTTTCTAATGCCACTATCGATTTTAAAAGCGGGAAATTTAACTACTGTGGCATTTCGGAAATAATCCAGTGCCACAAGCACCAAAACGTTTATTTTATAAAGATTGTTCTGCTGATTTCCGTTCGATTTGTAGAACGCTGGAATACTTTACAGAGAAAAGTCGAAATCGTACTCGGAGACTATATCGGCAAGACTTGTTAAGTCGATAATGCTATAATTTATTTTAAGAATATGCAGGAATATGTTGGGGTATTAGCGAGGTGTCAATAAGCCTCAAAGATGCTAAAATTAGAGTCGCCAAAGGAGTCACACATTATTTAAATAAAAGGGGGGAATACATGGGTTTTGGATGTCCAGTAACACCACCACTAACAAAGTAAAATTGATTCAGGAGTTTGTTTAATTATATAATGTAGTGTGTTCATGCATGCGAATTGTAACACTTTGTTACAATCAAAAACCTAAGCGCAAGTCATCAAGTGTAATATAATCAGACATGACACACATCAGACGTACGGCATAAGCGCTGACCAACTTCCCACGGGCGAATGCCACGGAACGCTATGTACAAAAAGTACATAGCTGCACGCTCACTAATACTTTAATGCAACTATACTATATGCATGAGTACGCTCTCCCTCTCATACTAAGTTAGCTTTAACATAACTACGCTAAGTTGGAATTGTAAGCTACGATAATCTCTTTTTTATTGAATAAAGTTCATTCAATGAACTGCAGCCGATGTCTTCACATATAACAATAACCCTTACAAACCCTTACACGACAAGATTATTAAGATAACTTCTATTTGCCTGTGTTAAAGCTCGGAGTGTCTTTTCATCTCGCAAGGATTGAAATTTTAGCTGTAGGTCCTTCTAGTGGCCACGCAGATTGAGTTTGTTTCCAATATTCGATTAATTGCTCCGTTTCCAAATAATCGATAAAATTGATATTGAAACATTTTTCTGGACAATTTTTTATGCTTTCCACCAAAATAAGCCACAATTTAAATGCAATTGACTTTTTGATAATTCACGTATATTCTATAGTACAATTAAATGTGATATTTCATCTCGATCGGTTAAGAAAGCAATCGCAAATTCCAATTCCATTCTGCTTTGAATTCTATCAACAGCATTGCATTTGTGACTGTATTGTTTTCTGTGCTGCTATTTTAATTCTTTTTTTCTCATTAAGACTCAATTATTGGTATGGCTGCTGAGTAGAAGCGGCGGCAAGTAGAGCGGTCTGTTGCGAGCTCGACGACCATGTCGAGGAAACAATTTTTTTTTAAATAAATCCTTATTACTAGAAACGAGCAAGTAGCGCGAACTGCATTTGGTGTTGGAATAAGAGTGTTCAGGATATTCCCTAGTTGGGAGCTCCCGACTAAAACCTCTTACTTGTTATTTTTCACGATATACTAAACAAAAATGACATTTATGAGCCCAATCTTATCAACATTGAAAATATACTGATCTGTCTAAGAAGAACCGACCAGTTAATCAAATGAATAAACATATCTTCCGCAAACGCTAAGAAGGTTTATATGAATATATTCTAAAATCTCTAGTGTTAAAAGCGATACAAAGTAGAACACAGGTTAAGTTATAAATGTTTGACTCAACTTTGATAATAATAATTTGTATTTGCTTATTTTAATTAATCTGTAACTACTAACATTTTTCTTTAAAAGATAAGATAAAATTGGAGTAATATACTAACCTCAAGATAATTTTCATCAATTTTACTCTCATCACCATTATTAATGGTACCATAATTTACAGATGCGCTGTCTAACTGGTGTTTTTCTCTTTTCCGTGAAGTGGAAGAAAGCGCCCAAAGCGGAATTTCAGTAAAGCTGGTTATCGTAAATGTTACACAGGCGATGAAAATAAATGTAATAATAGTGAAGACTGCCTTGACATGTCCTCCTAATCGTCTACCTGTACGTATTTATTAGTCTTATATGTTTAAAAATGAGAGGAACTTACCAATTTCGGTTTCATCCCAGTTTAAGCCACCCATTGAATAACCAAAAAATCCTCCAAGGCCAGCCATAATAGTGAATGTAGATAGCCCCTTGGCATGATCTGCTGGAATGCACACATCCAATAGGTAAGCCCTGGATGGACTTTGACAGGCATCGGCATCAAAGTCAAGTAGCACAGTACCTAGCACGGTAAAAAAAATTCCCCAAGGATGTGATGTCTTAGAATAGATTTCGCTCTCTGACTTCGACGCAGTCGTTTTATGAGGTATAATATTTAAATAATTATACGTTATATTATACGTCGTATTCATTGCAACAGCCTGCAAATGTGGGTCTACATCTCCGAACCAATATCCTAAGGTCTCCCCATTTGGTACCAATAATAACCCTACATGATTATTAAACATTAAAAAGTGGGATTACAAAATTATATTTTAATAAATATTATTATTTATCAATTACCAAGAAAAACACCTATAGACAAAATAATTATAAACGGGCGCCGTCGTCCCATATTTAATTTGCAACGATCTGAAAATGACCCCAAAATAGGGCACAGGAAAAAGCCGACTAGAGGTGAAAGAGCCCAAACCAATGTCATGTGCTGATGCTCCACGCCAATTTTAAGCAATGTTGGTGACACAAATGCTGTTTCCGCGGCATATGAAAACTCAATCCCCATAACTGCAGCGGATACTCGTACTAGTTCAGCACGGGTTTTGTATCTGCAATTGAAGAATAAAATCCATTTACTGAGTTTGCTTAGCGGTTTGATTCAAATTCAATGGCTACTTGCCCTTCGTACCTATTCTCTTATTCTAATCAATGTTTAACAATGCTGATATTAGGAACAGCACCTTGCCTTCTTATTCATACTTATGTCACTTAAAACTACCAAAACAATGAAACGATATATCTAGCGGCTCCTTGCCGTGAAACAGAATTGTGGGGTGGTCACTCAGGGTAGCCATAACAACCAACAACAAAAATATTCAAATCAAACGACTCGGCAATAAATGCTATGCCTATAATTCGCAGTCATGTCTTATTTTAAACTCGTTTTCAACTCGCAAGCAGCTCGGTAGATTTTAATCTTTTTTCATTTTTCAACCAGCAAGGCACCCTTTCTCAAAATAGAGTATTTTAACTATTCATAAGTGGTGTAACCAAATAGCACAAACCTTCTTATATATACATTTTTATCCAATGTCTGAGAAAAATATAATTTCGTATTTAGTGTGCAAATATTGGTACAATTTTTGTTTTCTTTCAACATAATATACAATTTGTATAAATAAGGGTATTAATGCCGCGACCCGCCAAATAGTCGTTGTATGTGTGTCTCATCTCTCACATATTGGTGCAAATCTGCATAGTGTGTCTGCCTACGGGTTTTTTATGTGCAATCATTCCGTTATTAAAATTATTACATATGTTAATAAATTATTTACTTTAAAGGACCCTATTCATAACTTATTTTAATGTACATAATAAAGGTTGGAATATATACTAGTTAAGACAAGAAATAAAATTCTATAAAATGTGACGTCATAATTTTTTATGTTAACCGTGTGCTAGCCCCTTTAACTTGGTGGCACTCGAATTTTCTACCTACTTGGGCCGTGACTCAACTCTGCAACAACAATTTAGCACCCAAATTGAGTTGTTGTTTCTACGCGCTGCCTTGTAGGATCGACAGAGACCTATGATTATGACCTGTTTCGTTTCTTAGTAGGACCTTAAATCGTATGACTACTTATTCCATATTATATTTTCTTCAATCATTACTCATGCTAATCTATATTTACTTTCCTTTACTGAATTAAAATACGATATCAAATTACTTTGTTTGCCGAAAACTAACTCATTTGGACAATAACTATTTGCCACTGAGGGGGTTGTGTTGAAACAATAAACGAAATATTGAAGCCAATATGTTCGTTAAAAGTTCTATGTCGAATGTCTATTGTTCCAACCGTCTGGTGATGATAATGGAAGTTATATTTTCTGCGTTCAAATATTTGCACAAGTCATTGTTAATCGATTTTTTATATTCAGTTCCCAAGTCCGAAATAAAAGTCTTCATTGGGCGAACTTCAGTATAAAAGATTCAAATATCGCTTTTACAATTGCTTTTACATTTTTATTTGCTATTTGAATCGCAACAAGGTATTTTGTTAGGTCTTATACTGAAGTGGTTGCGTATTCATTACCATTTTCTGATTTGGGTAGCGGACCTATAGTATCCACTATCACTCTATCAAATGCAAATATTGAGGTGTCTTTAATGGTTAAGGGTATCTCAGTATGTTTTATCGTTTTTGACATTTCGGACAACTACGTAAGAATTTGGTTATATGAAGGGTCATATTTTTCCTGCAGTATTGTCTTTATATTTTAGCTAGAGTTCTTGAAATGGCAGTATGACCTCCTTGAATGAGATCGTCATGATATGTATACAGTATCGCTTCTTGATCTTTTTCATTTTCTGTTTTGGTCACCGGCTTGAGTAGCGCTACTCGTAATGATTTAATATTTTGTTGCCCATATTTTTAAAAAATTGAATTGAAATTAATTCAAATATCTTTTCCACAATGTCACTTTCATCGAATGCTTCATATTAAAGTCAACTGTGCGATTCTTCAATTGTCGAAATGAATCCATGCAATGTTTGCTTAAACAACCCAAAGTCCGTTTTATTGCGCCCATGTAATCATGTACAAATTAGTATTATTCAGTGTTCCAATACTGGCCTTGTGGCTCAGCAATAAAAGATCGACTGTTTAATGATAACGGCCAAGTGCCGGAGTAGAATATATTTTTGCTTGTGTCATTCACAGAGGCCATTCAGAACTAAGAACATGCGATACAATTGTTAGGGCTTAAAGCCAACAGAATATGATTCGTAAATTATTTCTTCGTTCATAGCGGCCACGCAAATATGCTGTGTCTGCCGGCCATGCAACGACATCCGGCCCAATGCTTATTCAGCAATTGTGGCCGGAGTCATATTCTGGCCAACCGTTCGTTGACTCCGCTTAACTGCTCCCCCTTTAAGACCAAGGCCGCCCTCGGTCGATCCTATTTCTGCGATCACTTCTCATAATTGTAGCGCAGACTTTCTGGCGCTGGTGATTCGCCAAAACGCAAGACCGATGCCGATGAGCAAAACGCATACCACTCCCACGATGCATATTATCTGGTATACGTCTTTGCTACCGAGGTCCTCTTTGAACTTCTGGATCTCCTCCACTTTCACTCAGTCGGTGAAGGTACGGAAGACTGAGGATGTCCCGGCTGGCCGTGATATTTAGTAAGGGGGTGTTAGCAGTACCCGGGACCTTATTCTGCACGTTGTTATGGTTAATGAATAAAGTTCCTAACACCGCAGATCGGTCGATGAAGGTGATGAGGTGCGTGCCATGTACCCAGATTTCGGTGCCGTTGTCCACTTGCACTTTCGCTGGTCTGTCATTTACGATGAGGATTCCGTCATCTACGAAAGTGATAGCGTCTAAATTGCTTGGTTGGATTTCGCAATTCGCTATCCCGCCTGCGTGGAGCTCTGTGGCGTATGAACTCCCGGATGCTAGATGACAAAATGTGGCAAAAATCGTGACCTTTTTGCAAACAAATTTAATTTTCGAAAATTTAATAATAAAATAAAGGGTGTTAACGGACTGTAAAACTTTCACGGACGCAACGGACATAAGATCCCTTATGGGAGTATTAGTGGGTTCCTCCAGCCAAACTGATGCCAAATCTGAATGATCGAGAATGTTTGGGCTAACAATGTTAACCTTTGCAAGAGTTATTGCCAGCATTAGATTTTGCAACTCCATCATTAATATTCGATTTCTGGCTAGCAATGTCTCATATAAATGGCCAGTATCGGCTTGAGTGTCCTTAGCTGTTTTGAGAATTTGATTGACTGTAGAAGTAAGTTGATTAATTTGTACCTGGATTCTTCTGTTAATTTCTATTTGCTTATTGTATGAATTAATTAATTGTGCCTCAATGAACCGAGTTTTTTCTAAATCACCGGCATCCGTTGGGCCTGCCACAACCTTCAACTTGGAACCTAAAAAGTCTAAGCTCCTGGCCACTCTGTGGTGCGCGCCCAACGCCTCTAGTAAATCTCGGAGGTGATCTGCATCCACGCTCAGAAGATTTTTCATATGCAACTTAATATAAAATGTTATGAACTAAATAAGAATTGCGCCAAGTGGCTTATAAAAGAATAAAAAATGTATGCAAGGACTCGTTTGCTGGAATTATTTCAAATTACCTGTGTGGACCATCCTCTTATTAATGAGGACCGTGGTCCCCAAGTCCGCTTGTACAGTTCTTTCCTCGCACAATGGCGTGATTTTATTTCCAAGCCTTCGGTTGGACTTGACTAAA
The DNA here is from genome assembly GCA_037075305.1 of Drosophila kanekoi. NCBI lineage: Eukaryota > Metazoa > Arthropoda > Insecta > Diptera > Drosophilidae > Drosophila > Drosophila kanekoi. Next base: position 1,939,916 of record JBAMCE010000662.1, read on the forward strand.
ACCTTTTCACCGACCTCAAAGACTCTATTCTGCCGGGAGGCGTTCTCTCTAGTTCTAAGCGTGATCTATGCATCTTTGATTTTGCGTTGTATTTCTTGTTGAGGCTCATCCGGATGTGCTTGAACAATGTCAACTGGTCTTTTGTTAATGACCGAGTGGATTGACTTGTTGTACTCAGCAGTTGCCAGTAAAATGACCTCAACGGTGTCGCTTATGTTCTTTTCGATTTTTAAACATCCGGCAAGCTCTAACATCGTGCTATGAAAGCGCTCTACTTGTCCATTCGACACACTATGCAAGAGTGGCGCGTTTGACATATTCACTCCAAAATTATTGTACAGCATATTTGAAATCGTCTGTGAATTCAATGCTGGTTCATTGTCACAGTATATCGATTTTGCTTTTGGAAAAAAGTTCATGAGCTGAAGCAATGCTGGCTTCAGGTCCTCAATAGTCCTTGAAGAGATAGGCTGTACGACAGCGAATTTTGTCTTCTTTTGAGAAGATGTCTATGTGTAGCATCTCTCCAACATGCGACGGGATTGGTGTTTCACCCAACTCTTGTTTTCTAAGGTGTCTATCGTATTTGGCCTTAGCGCACGTTTTGCAGTTTTGCACAATTGCGTTCGCTAGTTTTGCCATTTTCGGGAAGTAGTATTCGGAGAGAACCTGTTTCAAGTTCTCTTGAGCAGTCCTGTGTGCCCTATTGTGCTCAGCTGTGAGGATTTCTCTTCTTTTCCCAACCCCGAATATGTCAACCACACGATTCTTGCAGTGCCAGAATATTGTAGCTGGAAACTTTCGAACCACTTCGTCATGTATCATCGCGAGAGTGTGCAAGTCGCAGTGAAAAGCGCTTACACCTCTTGGTATGATTATGTCTCCCAGCTCATCTAATAAGGACTCCTTGCATGTAAATCTTATCGAGTGGTGCCTCTTGTTCCCAAACAGTATAAAACTGCGCTTCAAAGGAAAGCGCGCCTCCTCCAATACTATCTGATTTTGAAAGCAGTTCAGAGGCTTATCTGTTGTTTCAATGGTGTGAGTCAAAGAAACTTCACTGTGGATCGTTGCCGCACAAGACTCGATTTCTTGTCCTTCTTCATAATTGAGTTGTTGTCTGGACAAAGCGTCTGCAACCAGGTTTTCTTTGCCAGGTTTGTAGAAAATCCGCGAATTCGACTCATCGATGCGCGCTTTCCATCGTTTAATCTTCGCATTAGGGTTTGATTCCGATACTGCGAAGGTTAACGGGTGGTGATCGGTGAAAATGTTTATATCTTTGACCCCATACAGATAATGTCGCAACTTGGCAAGCGCCCATATAATAGCCAACAGCTCCCTCTGGTTGGTAGCATAATTGACTTCTCTGTCTTTCAAGGTTCGTGAAATCAGTGTAATCGGACGCCCCTCTTGGGAAAGAACATTGCCTATGCCATAGGCCGAAGCATCGGTTGTTAAATCGAATGCTTTTTTATAGTCGGGATACCTCAGCATGACATCTTCTAATGCCAAAATGTTACATAGCTTTTGAAACGCACGTTGTTGCGTTTCGGAGAACTGCACCTGAATGTTTCGCGATCTATGCTTACTGACTGATCCATTTTCCCCTTTTAGAATTTCCGAAATAGGCCTTGCTATTGCTGCGAAGTCTTTTATGAAACATCTATAATAACTTGCGAGACCCAGAAATGACCTGACTTCGAATACCGTTTTCGGCTCTGGGAAGTCGTGTATGGCTTTCACTTTTTCTGGGTCTGTTGTCGCGCCGTTGCAAGTGACTATAAACCCAAGGAAGTTCACACTTTTCTTAAAGAAGCGAGATTTTTCTACTGACACCCTCATATTTGCCTCATACAAGCTCTTCAGGACCCAGTCTACGTGTTTGACATGTGACTCTTCATCTTCAGAGAAGATAATCGTCATCCACGTAGACATTGCAAAATTTGCCGATCTGCTCTAGCAAGATATCGTCAATGGTCCTCTGAAAGATGCTGGCTGCATTTTTCAGACCGAACGGGAGTCTTCAAAACTCATACTTCCCTCCATTTACTGAGAAGGAAGTTTTCTCACGATCGCGTTCTGCGAGCATGACTTGATGGTAGCCAGACTTGAGGTCCAACGTCGAGAAAAATTTCGCTTTTCCCAAGTTTCCCAATATCATTGAGATATTTATCGGGTATCGTTATCTCGTTAAGTTTGCGAAAGTCCATGACTAATCGCATGTTTCGATTACCTGCCTCATCTGTACCTTTTTTATCCACAACCCAAATAGGATTATTGTAGGGAGATACTGATTTTTGTATAATGCCATTTTTCAGCAGGTTTTGAATCTCTTTATTGAGGAAGTCAGCTGCCCCCATAGGATATGGGTAAAGTTTTGCATAAATGGGTTCCTCATTTATTGTTCTTATGGTGGCCACCACCGACGTATTGTATGGTAAGGCCTCATTGGGGTCTGCAAGGGCCCTTTTCCCGTCTTTTAGCAGTTTCAGGAATTTGTTCTTTACTAAAGGAGGTGCATCTGAGCAATCTACGTTAGTGAAATTGACATTAGTGCATGTGTGAAAAGAAATTTGTTCAATTTCTGAACCCCATTTAAGCTGACCTGACGCTAAGCAAAGCGATGCCTCTGCCTGTGCTAACAGGTCGAGGCTTATTATTCCATCGAAAGTTGACTGGTCCGATAAAAGAAAAAATGTTGCCTTTATGTTGAACATTGAGACAAAACATTTTTGCGTGATTCTAGTTGTACCATGAATCGAGTGGATTGTGAATGGACAATCTACTGGTCGGACGCCTTTTAACCATTCATGTGGTCTGATAAAGTTTTTAGACGCGCCCGTGTCTATGAGGAACTTCATATCGGCCCCTGCTACTCTTCGCCCGATGACGGGCAACAGGGTTCTACCCCTAAAAAATTAACAGCATCTGAATCATAGCTAGCGCTCGCGTCATCCTCAATTTGCACCTCAGCGCTAGAGGCGGCATTAGCATATATTTGCGACCCTTGTTCCTCGCCCTGCGTTACATGATTCACCCTTTGTTCCTTTTTTTGAAAGCCCGTGCGATCAGATGTTGCCTGTTTTCTATTCAGATACCCCGGTGCCTGTGTGGGTTGGAGGATCCTTGAAAATGAAGGATCTACCTCCATGGGTTCCTGTCCACCATTATTGTTTTGCTGCCGACCACTTCGTTGATCGGACTGACCCTGTTGTTTCTGCTGTTTGTTGAAATGAGGGTTTTTTGCGCCATTTGTCTGTGGCTCAGAATGTCTATCTTGCTGTCGGCCCTGTGTCTTTGTATTCGGCCAATGCTCTTTTTCTTCTTGGCTTTTGGCAAAATTAGCCGCGAAAGCATATCTTTCGTGTTTCGATTCCACATCCTGAGCAAGCGCCAGTGCCGAAGGCAGATCTCTAGGCTTGGCTGCGAAGAGTACATCCGTGAGATTACGCTTAAGCCCCGATATGAAAACGCGCAACGCGTCGTCACGGAACTTCTCACAAAGATCTTTTGCCATAACGGGCTCGTAAGACATATTGACCTTGTTGGTCAGTAGAGTTAGTTTTTTCTCCACTTCGTCATAATACTGGAGTAGGGGCAAGCCACCCTGCCTCAAGGTGCCTAACTCTTGTGCAATTACATGGATCGGCCTTTTGCCACTGTATGTGAAATCAAGGCGATTTATTATCGCATCAAAATTTAACACAGTGCCAAATGAGGCCGGCACCGCATTCGCGGGGCCCCTAATTTTGCTTCTTATAATTATAACGGCCTGATAATGCCGAGAACTGCCATTATATGGCTTGAAAATGTGGTAGGCGTCTAATGCCGCTTGCCTCCAAGAAACACAAGATTCCTGTATTCCTGCAAACTCAGGTAAGCATTTGACAGCGTCTAGTGGCTCGTCGCAGCGTATGTAATTTCTAATCTCAATAGCAGCATACGCTAGTACTTGTGGGGCAGCAACGATTGCTGGTGCCATTTGTTCAGATAATTCATTAATTCTCTGCCCTAATAGCTGCTCTCTTTGCTGGTTTGCATTGGCTTGTTTTGTTAGGGCATTGCTTATGGCCAGTAAAAGCAAAAACAAATAAATGCACGCGTGGTCTACCGGACGCAAAAACAAAACAAAAAGTCGGAAGATGGGTCGAATTACGCCTCAGCTCTGAACCAGGAGAAGCGTATAAGCAAGAAAGTATGTGCCGTTGCAGCACAATTTTTAGAGTGGCATAAAAGTAAAATAAAGTAATTTTTTGTCTTATTTTTTTTAATTTTTTTTTAACAAAATTTGTTTACTGCTGTCAAATCAAATTCCCAAAAACTTTTGTTCTTATTCTAGCAGATAATTTGTTGCAAAATATAACGCATGCAAGATTTCTCCTCGCTTTGTTTCTTTTGTTTTTGTTTTTTCTTTTTTTTATAAAATTTGATCAGATTTAATAACAGATTTGGCTAAAGTGCCCACTTACATGATTTTTATGATTTATTTTAGTCACTACACCAGCCACGTTTGCGGGTCCAACGCCGCAGTCAGGCACTTGTTATTCGTAGTCGCTCCCTTCGCCGCAGTCTCCGCTGCCCGAAGAGCTCCAGCGGCTTCGGTGTAAAAATATATGTAAATCGCACTGCGCTTGAGTGCACCTTTGTGTATCACGAGATTATGATCGCTAATTCACTGTAACTGCAGCTTATTGTTTCTTGTTGTAGTGTTCACTGCGTAACTGCATTTGTTAACTCACTACCATTATTATTATTATTAGTGATTAGCTTATTATTTTTATTATTTTATTTTAATATTATTTTTTTTGTAATGTAATGTTCACTGTTGGTGTGACCGCAACTTAATGTTCACTTTGTAAGAATTTTTTTTTTTTTTAATTCGCCTGGGTAATCGTAACTACCACTAGCTGGGCGCCAATTAGTATCATTCAGTGTTCCAATACTGGCCTAGTGGCTCAGCAATAAAAGCTCAAATATTCAGTGATAACGGTCAAGTGCCGGAGTAGAATATATTTTTGCTTGTGTCACTCAGAACTAACTAATTCAGAAGTAACGAAGAAGAAAGGCTATCTTCGGCACGCCGAAGATCTAATACCCTTGCAACCTATTATTGCCGAGAAAATGCTTAATGCCGAGATTGGTGAAGGTATCTTGATAAACAAAAAACGCTTTTAATCAAAAACCTAGTTTTCGACCGATCGTTTCAATGGCAGCTATATGATATAGTGGTCCGATCTTAAAAGGATTTTGGATATATATGAGGAGCTTAGTAAAACTAATAAATGCCGAGTTTGGTCAAGATATCTTGAAAAACAAAATGTTTTTTCATACAAAATCTTAATTTTCGAACGATCGTTCCTATGGCAGCTATTTGATATAGTGGTCCGATCTTAATAGGATTTTGCATTTATATGAGGAGCTTAGTAAAACTTATAAATGGCGAGTTTGGTCAAGATATCTTGAAAAACAAAATGTTTTTTCATACAAAAACTTAATTTTCGACCGATCTTTCCTACGGCAGCTATATGATATAGTGGTCCGATCCAGCTGGATTTAACATATGTGCTGCGTGCAACAGAAAAAGGGACTTCTGCAAAGTTTCATTAAGATAGCTTAAAAACTGAGAGACAAGTTCGCATAGAAACAGACAGCCGGACAGACGGACAGACGGACATGGCTATATCGACTCGGCTGTTGATGCTGGTCAAGAATATATATACTTTATGGGGTCGGAGATGTCTCCTTCTATGCGTTACACATATCACGACAAAATTATAATACCCTCTGCAAGGGTATAAAAACATGCGATACAATTCTTAGGGCTTAAAGCTTACAGAATATGATTCTTAAATTATTTCTTCGTTCATAGCGACCACGCAAATATGCTGTGTCTGCCTGCTATGCAACGACATCCGGCCCAATGCTTTTGTGGCCGGAGTCATATTCTGGCCAACCGTTCGTTGACTCCGCTTACATATACATATAAATATACATATACATATACATATACATATACATATACATATACATATACATATACATATACATATACATATACATATACATATACATATACATATACATATACATATACATATACATATACATATACATATACATATACATATACATATACATATACATATAAATAAACTTATACATATACATATACATATACATATACATATTCATATACATATACATATACATATACATATACATATACATATACATATACATATACTTAAACATATACACATACATATACATATACATATACATATACATATACATATACATACATATATACATATACGTAATTGTATACATATACGTATACACATGCATATACATATACATATACATTAATTTGTACCTGGATTCTTCTGTTAATTTCTATTTGCTTATTGTATGAATTAATTAATTGTGCCTCAATGAATTTTTCTAAATCCAACGCCTCTAGTAAATCTCGGAGGTGATCTGCATCCACGCTCAGAAGCTTTTTCATATGCGACTTAATATAAAATGTAATGAACTAAATAAAAATTGCGCCAAGTGGCTTATAAAAGAATAACAATGTATGCAATGACTCGTTTGCTGGAATTATTTCAAATTATCCTTGTGGACCATCCTCCCATTAATGAGGACTCAGCAGTTGCTAGTAAAATGACCTCAACGGTGTCGCTTATGTTCTTGTCGATTTTTAAACATCTGGCAAGCTCTAACAACGTGCTATGAAAGCGCTCTACTTGTCCATTCGACACACTATGCAAAATTATTGTACAGCATGGTTGAAATCGTCTGTGAATTCAATGCTGGTTCATTGTCACAGATTTCGCTTTTGGAAAAAAGTTCATGAGCTGAGGCAATGCTGGCTTCAGGTCCTCAATGGTCCTTGAAGAGATAGGCTGTACGACAGCGAATTTTGAAAACTTGACGATGCAAGTAAGAAAAATTTGTTGGTCAGTCGAGAAGATGTCTATGTGTAGCATCTCTCCAACATGCGACGGGATTGGTGTTTCACCCAGCTCTTGTTTTCTAGGGTGTCTATCGTATTTGGCCTTAGCGCACGTTTTGCAGTTTTGCACAATTTCGTTCGCTAGTTTTGCCATTTTCGGGAAGTAGTATTCGGAGAGAACCTGTTTCAAGTTCTCTCGAGCAGACTAGTGTGCCCTATTGTGCTCAGCTGTGAGGATTTCTCTTCTTTCCCCAACCCCAAATATGTCAACCACACGATTCTTGCAGTGCCAGAATATTGTAGCTGGAAACTTTCGAACCACTTCGTCATGTATCATCGCGAGAGTGTGCAAGTCGCAGTGAAAAGCGATTACACCTCTTTGTATGATTATGTCTCCCAGCTCATTTAATAAAGACTTCTCTTGTTCCCAAACAGTATAAAACTGCGCTTCAAAGGAAAGCGCACCTCCTCCAATACTATCTGATTTTTAAAGCAATTCAGAGGCTTATCTGTTGTTTCAATGGTGTGAGTCAAAGAAACTTCACTGTGGATCGTTGCCGCACAAGACTCGATTTCTTGTCCTTCTACATAATTGAGTTGTTGTCTGGACAAAGCGTCTGCAACCAGGTTTTCTTTGCCAGGTTTGTAGAAAATCCGCGCATTCGACTCATCGATGCGCGCTTTCCATCGTTTAATCTTCGCATTGGGGTTTGATTCCGATACTGCGAAGGTTAACGGCTGGTGATCAGTGAAAATCTTTATTTCCTTGATCCCATTCAGATAATGTCGCAACTTGGCAAGCGCCCATATAATAGCCAACAGCTCCGGGAAAGCTCAGCATGGCATCTTCTGATGCCAAAATGTTACATAGCGATCTATGCCTACGATCTATGCCTACTGACTGTTCCATTTTACCCTTTTAGAATTTCCGAAATGGTTTTGCTATTGCTGCGAAGTCTTTTATGAAACATCTATAATAACTTGCGAGACCCAGAAATGACCTGACTTCGAATACCGTTTTCGGCTCTGGGAAGTCGTGTATGGCTTTCACTTTTTCTGGGTCTGTTGTCGCGCCGTTGCAAGTGACTATAAACCCAAGGAAGTTCACACTTTTCTTAAAGAAGCGAGATTTTTCTACTGACACCCTCATATTTGCCTCATACAAGCTCTTCAGGACCCAGTCTACGTGCTTGACATGTGACTCTTCATCTTCAGAGAAGATAATCGTCATCCACGTAGACATTGCAAAATTTGCCGATCTGCTCTAGCAAGATATCGTCAATGGTCCTCTGAAAGATGCTGGCTGCATTTTTCAGACCGAACGGGAGTCTTCAAAACTCATACTTCCCCCCATTTACTGAGAAGGAAGTTTTCTCACGATCGCGTTCTGCGAGCATGACTTGATGGTAGCCAGACTTGAGGTCCAACGTCGAGAAAAATTTCGCTTTTCCCAAGTTTCCCAATATCATTGAGATATTTATCGTTAAGTTTGCGAAAGTCCATGACTAATCGCATTTTTCGATTACCTGCCTCATCTGTACCTTTTTTATCCACAACCCAAATAGGATTATTGTAGGGAGATACTGATTTTTGTATAATGCCATTTTTCAGCAGGTTTTGAATCTCTTTATTGACGAAGTCAGCTGCCCCCATAGGATATGGGTAAAGTTTTGCATAAATGGGTTCCTCATTTATTGTTCTTATGGTGGCCACCACCGACGTATTGTATGGTAAGGCCTCATTGGGGTCTGCAAAGGCCGTTTTCCCGTCTTTTAGAGGTTTCAGGAATTTGTTCTTTACTAAAGGAGGTGCATCTGAGCAATCTACGTTAGTGAAATTGACATTAGTGCATGTGTGAAAAGAAATTTGTTCAATTTCTGAACCCCATTTAAGCTGACCTGACGCTAAGAAAAGCGATGCCTCTGCCTGTGCTAACAGGTCGAGGCTTATTATTCCATCGAAAGTTGACTGGTCCGATAAAAGAAAAAATGTTGCCTTTATGTTGAACATTGAGACAAAACATTTTTGCGTGATTCTAGTTGTACCATGAATCGAGTGGATTGTGAATGGACAATCTACTGGTCGGACGCCTTTTAACCATTCATGTGGTCTGATAAAGTTTTTAGACGCGCCCGTGTCTATGAGGAACTTCATATCGGCCCCTGCTACTCTTCGCCTGATGACGGGCAACAGGGTTCTACCCCTAAAAAATTAACAGCATCTGAATCATAGCTAGCGCTCGCGTCATCCTCAATTTGCGCCTCTGCGCTAGAGGCGGCATTAGCATACATTTGCGACCCTTGTTCCGCGTCCAGCGTTACATGATTCACCCTTTGTTGCTTTTTTTGAAAGCCCGGGCGATCAGATGTTGCCTGTTTTCTATTCAGATACCCCGGTGCCTGTGTGGGTTGGAGGATCCTTGAAAATGATGGATCTACCTCCATGGGTTCTTGTCCACCATTATTGTTTTGCTGCCGACCACTTCGACACTGCCGACCACTTTGTTTCTGCTGTTTGTTGATATGAGGGTTTTTTGCGCCATTTGTCTGCGGCTCAGAATGTCTATCTTGCTGTCGGCCCTGTGTCTTTGTATTCGGCCTACACTCTGTTTCTTCTTGGCTTTTGGCAAAATTAGCCGCGAAACCATATCTTTCGTGGTTCGATTCCACATCCTGAGGAAGCGCCAGTGCCGAAGGCAGATCTCTGGCCAACTACACGATTTGGAACCAAAAGATTATCAGTTTAAAATGAAATTACAATAACTGCGAGCGTAGTTACTTGCATATGAACGTGTACAAATGCATTCATGCATATGAGCATACAGACATATGTATATATAAACGTACTCCTGTGGTAGTATGTCGTTTTCAGACCGGCGAAATTATATCGTTTTAAAGCGACATAATGCCGAGGTGTAGACAACGGCGGGGTTATGTAGTTTTCAAACGTCATAATTTCGCAAGAAAAAATAAGACATAATTCCGCCGGCAAAATGTACTGGGCGGAGATATGTCACTATGCCATGAAAGATACTTGATCTGTATATTATTCTTTAAGCGTCATATCAAGTTTGGTGACTCTAGCCCAAGAGATTTTACTGAAAAAACAAGATTTGGATATAGATTTTTATCGATTGCTTGGCAAGTTATCGAAATTCAGAATCAAACTCGTACTGCGCTGGCACAAGGAGGCCCTACGATCCAAATTTCAAGTCTATAGATCTTATAGGTTCTGAGATTCTTGCGTTCATTCATACATACATAGATCGTATATTACACTTGTTTTGTCATATACCTCAGATTATGTTAAGACTATGCCAGTTCTCTTTAACAAATGCAATTTAATGCCATAAGCACACACACATGTACAAAGTTTCGGTCTTGTTCGAACTCTGTTAATTGATCTGACCCTTTAATCTTATGTTTTGTTACTGATATAGTAAGGTACGCATTACGATTGAAGCCAGTTCGTGTCAGTCAGCAACTTTATTACACTTAATTCAAACTTCTTACCAGCTACACACGTCTTCTTGAGATAAGATTCTTCAAAAGAACAGAAAAACGTTGAAGTCCAACATTTTGGCGGCCAGCGTGAGGCTAGTGTTTGGAACTTGAAAGATGAAGTTTTAACAAAAAATTCAAAAGCACTGTCGCATATAATTTGAAGTGCTGCACTTTAAACATATCGTTGCGGCACATCAGTTGATTGGAAGCAACATTTGGCCAACTGCATTATCATTCGGCATTCTGGAGCCGTTACTCTTAATATTCCTTCATTCGTGCTGTTTTTATACCCTGAACTAAAAAGGGTATAATGTTTATTTGCAAATGTATGGGTATAAAATGAAAGCTACATGATATATATACTATTCTAGAATATATATACTTTATGAGGTCAGAGATGCTTCCTTCGCCTGTTACACTCATTTGCATCTTCATTTCGTTGAAGAAAAGCTCTCGCTCTCTCACCGATGAGCGTGACATTTACCAGTCATTGTAATTCTTTTTTTAGAAATCAGCTTTTCAGAATTGTACTTATTACCATTGTCATTGGATGATGTTCAGATATTGCCAAATCCTTACTAATATGTATTGCCAAAGGAAAATGTGAACAGCAAACTCATAATAAAATGAATTGTGCTCATTTTACAACCATTTTGGAACGTATTTGTTAGTTTCTGCAATCAAGCGGAATCGCATCATATCGAATTTCTAATTCTTCGAAACAAAGGCATATAAACAAGCCTAGCAAGAATTGGCATTTGTTATCACTAACATACATTGCATCCACCATAAAATTGAACAGCGACTCTCAGTTTTAAGACATGAGTCCTTAATTCATGTTTGAGTCGTCAAAAATGTCGAAGTCCTAATAAATTGTCTAGAGCCAGGACATCGGATGGCGCAATGTTCTTCTAATAATTGGTATCGAAGCTGCAAGCATCTCCATTATTCGCTGCTGCACTTTGGACAATCGACTGCATCTATAGCGCAAATATTTTCATCAACGCATCAAATCGCATATAAATCAATCGCCAGGCGGGCACATCAGTCACTTAATTTATTTAAATATATATTGATGGTCAACAAAAATGATTGTCTTTATAATTATAGAAAAACCCTAGTTAAAATACACAATGTTCTAATAGTCTCAACGACCGATGGATGTGTTTTATTTGCCCGTCCGGCCAGCTATGCCCCTTTTCACAGTTGTTTCACATCGTAAGTACACGGATATGTGATATAAACGAGGGGAGAATAATTTATAAAAAGAGTAAAGAATAAAGGTCCAAGGTGACTACAATAAGGAACACCAGAAGTAACGATAACCTGTTTACCTGTTTACCTTTTAAAAAATAATTAATTCAAAGCAAAAGAGACGGAGGAAAACCTAATCGGTCAAGTTTGTGGCGATCTGGCAGCACAGAAATTGATACATTTTAAGTTTTTTGACTTTGTTTACACTCTTTTGTTATTTTACGATATTACAAAAAGTATGTACACTTCCTTCTAGCTCGAGCTCTCTAACCATCAACATCTACGCTTACTAATATTCACTTTTTTGGTGTCTAATAAATAAAGCTACTATTGCTAAAATCGAAATATTATTACTTGTGTTAATGGATGTTGAATTTGACTTTTAAGTTCCATTCATATAACCAAATTGGTGACCCCAGACAATAGCCAAAGTGTGGCTCGAAGCTAAGCCAAACTTTGTGCGCAACTCAAATTGCAATCATCACCAAAAGGAATACTCCACGATCATACTGAAGTTTTCGCCAATTTAATTTAGTATTTAAAGCCAAGGGACACACTCATATAGCTTTGCTGCGACATACTCACACAAACAAAGACTTTCTGCACAGTTCCACGAAATACATGACGCTTAATATACAAAATGGAGGACGAAAATAATGCTAGCGCTCACATTGAGAACAGCAATGCAGGAGTTGCAGACAATGTTAATTTCTATTTTCGTCAAGAAGCCATTTCCTCAACTACACACGGTTACAAACATTCAAATGTAATGTAATGGATACACTCAGTTATACTGCATGTGATAACGTCGCAGTGCTTTCACGTAACAACACTGCAACTGAGCATCTAATTGACACCCGCATCACTAAGATAGAAAAACGTCTGGATGCCCAGGACATAATTTTTCAAAAGCTCAATGCAAAACTTGGTCAGCTGCTCAACAGCAATAACAAAAACGGAAATCGACGCACTCGCAGTCGCAATCGATCACAGAGCAACCGCAGCAATACACCGATCGTACATGCCGATTCAAATCAAAATTGCTGGTATCATAACAAGTGTGGCTGCAGTGCCCAACACTGCATTGCACTATGTTCCTTTAATCAAACCAACAATCCAAAAAACTAGCAAACACCGTCAAAGAAAATCAAATTGGCAACTTCGACGGCCAATCTGTTCATGCCATAAACAATTTTTTCAAGCTTAGTATAAACGTTCACAGTATAACAACCTCTAATCGACTATTTATTCCAGATACAAAGTCTGGTAAAAAGTAAACCGACGTTTCTTAGCCAGTGGCGAAAATCCCTTTTTTGCTGCTAATGGCACTACCATTAAAAGATATGGTTCAACCCGCCTCACTCTTGATCTTTGGTTACGTCGTCCATTCACATGGAATTTTATCATTGCTGACACAAAATTTCCAATCATTGGATCAGATTTTCTACAGAACTTTAACCTTCTTGTCAATATCAAAGCTGGTAAATTAATCGACGCTCAAACTTTGATAACACATCAAGGTGTCTGCAGCCTTCGATCATCAACAACATTGAAAACGTTTAATGCATCCTCTGAATTCGCCCGACTGCTGGAGGAATTCAAGGACATCACACAACTCAATGCCTTAGCACTGAAGCACACAAAATCTAGTGTAACTTACTGCATTGAGACAAAAGGCCCACCAACATTCGCAAGACCTCGTCGACTCACGCCAGACAAATTCAAGGCTGCCAAAATGGAATTCGAGTTATTGCTTAAAATAGGTGTGTGCTGATAGGTGTGGTCCGCAAGCCAACAGGTGAATGGCGACCATGTGGTGATTACCGCGCCCTTAACGCACAAACTGTTCCGGCTCGGTATCCACTTCCACACATACAAGACTGTACACACATATTTCATGGCAAGAAAATATTCTCAAAAATTGATCTTAACCGTGCATATCACCAGATCCCCATCGAACCAGGCGACGTCCCAAAAACTGCAATAATCATACCATTTGGATTATTTTAGTTTACACACATGACATTTGGATTGTGCAACGCTGCACAAACTTTCCAAAGGTACATGCATTCCGCACTGAAGGATTTAGACTTTGTTTTCGTCTATATTGACGATATCTCCGTTGCATCAGACAATATGAAGCAACACCAAATCCACCTTCGGCAAGTGTTTGAACGACTTCGACGTTTTCATCTCAAAATCAACTCTAGCAAATGTTGTTTCGGTCAAACATCAATCGAGTTTCTTGGTCATTTGATCGATCATAGTGGCATCAAACCATTACCAGACAAAGTCAAAATCATCGTCGAGTCTCCCTTGCCCAAAATCGCAAAAGAACTGAAACGTTTTTTGGCTATGATTAACTTTTATCGAAGATTCCTGCCAAAAGCAATTACTCACCAAGCACCAATAGTAAAATTAATACCGGGTAACAAAAAAAACGAGTCACCTGTCCAAGTTATTGGACAGGTGACACGCTAAAACATTTTGAGGAATGCAAGCGTTCCCTAGCTGCAACAACACTTTTGGTACATCCTGCTCCTGATGCCCAGTTATCACTCAGCACGGACGCAAGCGATACAGCCGTTGGCGCTGTACTGCACCAGATCGTCAACAATGAACTTCAGCCAATGGGATTTTTTAGCGTTAAACTTACTGACGCACAACGCAAGTACAGTACTTACGATCGGGAGCTTCTTGCAATTTACCTTAGTATCAAGCATTTCCGTTATATGCTCGAAGGTACAATTTTTGAAGTCCACACTGACCATAAACCATTAGTATACGCTTTTACTCAAAAATCAGAAAAAGCGTCTCCACGTCAGCTTCGACAGCTAGATTTTATCGGGCAATTCACGACATCGATTCTGCACATAGCAGGTGTCGATAACATTACTGCTGATATACTCTCTCGCATCGAAATTATTGAAGCCAACATCATCGACTACAATAAGATTGCTGCTTCCCAAGCAAGTTGTTCAGAGCTGAAAAAGCTACTTAATGAAACACAACTTCACTTCAAATCAAATCTATCAACTTACCGCAATCAAGTACTCCAATCTTGATACATGGCATTGCCCATGGAGGAGTTGGTTCAACAATTAAACTCATCAAACAGCGCTTTGTGTGGCCTTGTATAAGGATATAGCTCACTTCGTGAAACACGTGCATCCCTTGCCAAAAATCTAAAGTCACGCGACACGTTCATTTACCACTCCAACAATACACTCTGCCTTCACGCAGATTTGAACATATCAATGTAGACCTCATTGGACCATTGCCCCAATCTGGTCAATTTAGATATTGTCTCACGATCATTGATCGCTATACGCGATGGCCAAATGCAGGCGCCATCGAGGATATCCAAGCTGAAACAGTAGCCACATCACTCATCAACACATGGATTTCTCGCTTTGGAGTTCCAGCACCCATTACCACGGACCAAGGCATACAATTTGAATCCAGGTTATTTAGCGAGCTATCGCGCCTCCTTGGCATTGACCATTTACGAACAATTGACAAATTACGAACCGCCTACCATCCACAGGCAAACGGAATCATCGAACGTTGGCACCGCACGATTAAGGCAGCTATAATGTGTCACAACAGGATCGGCTGGCCATCCAAATTGCCAATGATTCTCCTCGGCCTACGCTCAGCATATAAGCCGGACATCCAAACAACAGCAGCACAGCATGTTTACGGCACAACTCTTCGTCTTTCTGGAGAATTTTTCAACAACTCCAGTCAATTTCAACTGGAATTCAACAATGATGCGCGAAATCCGACCAATTCAAACTTCCAACCACGACTCATCAAAGCCTTTCATCTTCAAGCAATTAGCTGATTCAACTCATGTTTTTCTGCGTAACACTCACGGTACGTGGATCGCTTCAGACGCCCTACGGCGGCCCATTTGAAGTAAAATCAAAACAAAACAAAATTTTTCAATATACTTATCAATGGTCATGATACCAAAGTATGAATTGATCGCCTCAAACCTGCTTTCATGGAAACACAACAATCAATGACAATACTCAGAAGCAACATCGCCATTAGGTCAACAATAAGACGCATTCAAGGATACTCCCAACAGACCTATACTGCTTTAACAATCCACAAGGCCTCGCCGCACAATTAGACTCCCCGTTCGTTTCACAACTTCAAGTCTAGAAGGGGGTACTGTGGCGATCTGGCAGCACTGAAATTGATACATTTTAAGTTTTTTGCCTTTGATAAGTTTGGTTACACTATTTTGTTATTTCACGATATTACAAACAGTATGTAGACTTCCTTCTTGCTCGAGCTCTCTAACCATCAACATCTGCGCATCTTAATATTCACTTATTTGCTGTCTAATAAATAAAGCTACTATTGCTAAAATCGAAATATTATTACTTGTGTTAATGGATGTTGAATTCGACTTTTAAGTTCCATTCATATAACCAAATGTAAAATATCATGGTTTACAGAGTCAAATGCGTTACTGAAGTCAGCGTAAATGTCGTCAGTTTGCATTTTAAAATGGAAAGCATCATTTACCATGGAAGTAAACTCTAGCAGATTGGTCGTAGTTGAGCAACTCCAATTCATGTTGAACAGGGATTCTGTTCTGATTTGCAGAAATGCTGCGAAGTGATTTTTTTTTTCAAATGGGATAGCGGACAGTTTTACTAAATTAAATTACTAGAAATATTGTCAGGCCCAGGAGAGTAAGCAGATTTTAAAGAATTTACAGCAGAAAAGACAGAGTAATGGGAAATAATATGAGCAGGTATAAGACCAGAAGAAGTAATATTGTAAGGGAAGAATTATTATTAGGACAGACGGAAGAGAAAATTGATTGGAAAATGATAGCATAGAGGTTAGCAGACTAATGGACTACTGTGTAACACTGATGCTCTACAAAGTTCTCCAAAATCAATCAATCCGGAATATTAGCTCTGTTAAGAAATTTTTTTTGTTGTTTCTTTTTTTTAATATAATTATTTATTTAATTTAAAATCTGCCCCTTATTGGGCAATAATTAAATTTTTTCTGTGAACCTTGGTTGTTAAGTATTGCGTGTATCTATGTGTGTATCTAGTGTCTGCCGGCAAGATTATTTGGGTGGTTGCCTAGTCTTGCTATGTAACGATCGCTCAGTTTGGCAATAACGACTTTTACCCAAGGAATCTTTAACTGGCTATGAATGACCTTATTTTCATGGTAAATATGCGATTGGATATGTATTCAAGGATGACAAAGATGGACAACGTCACGATTGTTGTGCGTCTACCTTTCAAGGGAGATCTTCTAATTCAAACGATGTTGCAAGTCGTTGTTTTTTATCCATCGATAGGCGTCACAGTCAGCAGACTGCGGCTTAATCGCAAAATTTCAGTGTCAATAATAGGAGGAGCCACACTTTAACATACATCACCATTTTTTTTTTAACCCAGGAGTGTATCAACGAAGTTTTGAGTCGTGTTTGATGCCTCGTGCACTACATCATCCCAGCATTCCTTGAATGATTTGCTTCTCGTTGAGCCAACGCTGCAAGAAGAACTGTACATACTTCATCATTTTCGATTGGTTCGTGACACCATCACAGACGACATTACGAGAATGTATAGACAAGTCTTAGTCAGCCCAGTCCATCGAAAATATAAATATGTATTTTTGAGAGCATCACCTGGTGCTGATTTGCTGACCTTTAAGCTAAATACAGTGACAAATAGAACGTCCTCGGCACCACAATTAACAGTTCGGCGCTTGCAATATCTAGCAGATCTAGTAGATGCATGTGAACCGATTTCCCATTGGCGTATCAATTGTAAAATCATCGTTTTATCATCGTTTGTTGATGATTTGCTGTACGGTCAAACGAGCTCATCGAGTTGCAGAACAACAACCACGAGGTCAAAGAGATACTTCGCTTAGGACACTTCTCATTGGTTAATTGGCACTCTTATCAAACCCGCCGTCAGAGACGACAAATCGCTAAAGTATTTAAGCTTGGAAATGTAATTTTGTATTTTGAAATTAAGCCCATAAAATTGTACACCACAGCCGCATAGAGGAATATTTTCTCGTCTGCGTCTTCTTTGTTCGATCTATGAGGATTGCTGGCACCAATCATAATCGTATCTAAAATCATCACACAGGAGCTATGGCTGCTAAAACTCGCCTGGGATGAATCTCGTTGCTTGCAGTATTTGAAAGCTAAGCACACAGACAGACATACAAGAGTATGCATTCTGTGATGGGTCAATACATCCATACGGATGTTGCGTGTATGTGACTTCCGTATGGCAATATCAGCTTCTAACTGCTTACACCCGGGTGGCGAAGTTGCGCGGAACTCAACTTCTGACTAAGTCGGCAACCCGCACCGAGCACATTTCTGATCTGAATCGCAGATTATCTTGCACTGGAAAACAGAGTATCCATTATACAAGATCTGAACGTTTAGACATGTACCCTCAAAATTGACCCCGCTGACATCGTGTCACGTTGATTACCAGCTTATGAGCTCCAGCAATCAATTTGGTTTACTTCACCAGCGTTTCTGCGTGATTCCGAGACTCAATGGCCGTCGGCAGGGCCACAATGATGGTTATGGACATAATCGATACGGAGCAACAGAAGTCTACACTTGCCGCAATTATCGAAAGTAATTATATGCTGGACTGGCTAAACGTAACTTGTTGAAGGTTGGCGGCAATCTTGAACATGCTGATATCCCCTCTCGTCAAAGGCACCCCTTACTCTTGCCAAAGGAATCGCAATTTTCCCACAACTATGTTCGGTATCTACACTTACGTAATTACCATGTAGGACCAAATGCATTAGTCGGACTGTTACTCAGCGTTGTAAGGTCTTGTGCACATACAAACTATTTAGCCACGTTTGAGTTGACTTTTGCGGTCCAGTGAACACCGATCTTCGAATACGTGGCAAAGGTCCCACATAATCATATATCGCCATATTTGGCTGCGTATAAAGCTCACATCGAAATTGTGTCAGATCTTCTATCGAACAAGTTTTTGGAATAATTGAAACGAATAAGTGCTAGTCTTGCACCTGTATTTCACATTTATTGTGACAATGCCACAAATTTTGTCGGAACATCCAACAAGCTACTCGAGTTGAACCCTAGTACTCAAGATGCCATTCGATCATATTGTTCTTCTGAAGAAATAACTTTGCATTTTATTCCACCTTGGGGCCCCTCACTTTTCGCCAACCCCCAGCTCACCTTTGAGGAGCTGAAATAGTCGTTGAGATGGAATCATCACTTTCATCCGATAGCAACGACGTAAGCGCTCTCACTGTAGGACACTTTCTAAATAAGGATGCACCGCGAACGTGATGGTGAGATTATCACCAACAACTTCTCCAACTTAGATCATTATGATCAGATCTCATCTGTCAAATAGCAATTTTGGTCAGCGGAATGTGTGAACGAGCGTAGAGCTTGAACAAAGTGGACTTCGGCGTCCCAAAATCTCACAGTTGGCTGTATGGTCATCATACACGAAGACAACACCCCGCCTTCGCGTTAATTAGAACGTGTTAAGTCCGTTTTGAGTGGCTGGGATGACAGTGACACACATTCGCGCTGCCTTTAGACTCTGTTGTCGCCGAGGGCATAAGCTGTCTGTTTTACTCGTATCTTGAAAGATAGATCTTACAAGGCGGCCGGGATGTTTCATGTACCTCATATGCATAATAGTCAGGGTATCAAGGCATGCGTAAACTCAATCAGCTGTTTCAGCTGTTACATATGCAATTAAATGCCATAAGCATTTCTTTTTCGAACTCTGCTTATTGCTCAGACCCTTTAATATTAAATAATGTTAATAAATCTGTACTGTACGCATTACCATTGACGGGCAGCTATTATTTAAAATTGATTAAAACTTCATACAGGCCACACGCCCACTTGCAAATATATTCTCAAAAGATAAAAAAAAACGCCTTTGATCCAACAACATTGTAAAACCCTATTTATTTAAAGAATATAAAAATCGCATTGTATTGAGAAAGTATGCATTTTCATTCCTTCAGATTTATTTGAAAAATGAAGCAATGGACAAAAAGATGCACTTGTTGTAAACTACGATAAGCCCCTGTTTGGCACCATGTTTTGCATTAAGGCATTGTTAAGAATTACCAAGCTTCTGCTAAGTACACATCAAGATTGAAGGATTCATATATTCATATGCCGACGACACTTGCGCGTCGTAACAGTTTATTATTTAAACAGGTATTGCAGTTTACTTTATAAGCTTACTTTTTCAAGCTTATTTGGTGGTCTTAGAGCGTCGTGATGCGTTGCCATAATTAAGAGGTCTTACAGTACATTAGCAGATAAGTAGCGACAGGCGTAAGGTAAACACGAAAAAAATCAATGCAAACTGTTTTCATCGCGTATCAAAAATTGTACTAGTTCGTAGCAGAAAAGCTCAAAAAACCAAAACAAAGAATGTTTGGAGTCAGGAGGTGCCACAGCTCACTTATCATGTGAGAGTTCCCGCTTCATAGAAAAAAAAAATATCCAATAGGACTTCATATCTGACTCAAAAGCAATCTAAAAGGTGCTAAATTTGAAATTTACATTGTTGGTGAAGAATTTTGGGCAAATTCCATTAATACGGTATTGAATATACGGAATCGATCTGAGACGTCTAAGCTAACACATCTGACGTCTGAAGTCTGAGAAAAAGTCATTTGTAAGCCACCAAAGAGACCTTGGTGCTGATGAATGGCTTCTTTAAGACAGAAAAGGCATGCCGATTGTACTAACCAAGAACAAGAAGGTAAAAGCGCGAGAAAAATTTTCCATGGGGGATAAATTTTACGAGCAGTGCGAACTTTACAGGTAATACTGGTAAAATTGGTCATGTCTAATAGTGCGTGCTATGCTGTAGGCAAAATTAAGGACCTTGCATAGCCTGAACGAAACTAGTTTAAAGGGCACATCCTTAGTAAAGCTAAATTTGGGAACTTTTTAACATGATAGGTACGCAATTAATATGTATTGTACGAAATTTTGATATAACTAATATACTTTTAATTGGAATTTTTGAAAGGAGACATCCTGCGCTGAGAATAAGTGCTAGAAATTTATATATATGTTGGACTGTGACCAATTACACACGCACACAATTAATTAAATTGCGGCAGTGCCCCAAAAGTGCATGCATCCATTTTGATATGGCCAGTGAAAGAAAGATTGTTAAGAGTGACAGTCGAATCGCGCTCAGTGCACAACGTCGCTGCGGCTGATTTTATTTGTTGTATGTATTTATGTTTGTTTTGAGTTCCTGACTATTTTGCAACATGTGTATGTGGGTGCACCGGCGCACAAGAGAAAGAAATAATTTCAACAGTGGGTGCGCGAATTTCGAGAGGCTCTGTATTTTGTTTTAGACTTATGTACAAATAATTAAATTTTGAAAAGCAATTTCATTTCTGCTGACTACTGCTGGAACTTATTTTGTTAAAAACAAGCTCCCGACTAGGGAATTCCGTGAATCCTCTTATTCCAACACCAAAGTTGGAGCTCGTTTGAAATAATAAAGATATATTAAATCAAAAAAAGTATCATTGGCAGGGTTCGAACTTGCAACTGACCACATTTCTTGCTGCCGACTCTACTCAGCAGCCAGACCAGCCAAAAAAATAAAGTAGTTTCCCGAAGGGCTGGAACTCGAACCCGCACCACCTGACACTGCCTCTACGTAACAGCCACACTAATAGTTGAGTCTTATTGAGAAAAAAAAAAAAACCAATTAAAATAGAAGCGCTGAGAACAATACAATGGCAATTGCAATGGTGTTGATAGATTCGAAGCAGACGCGCATGAATGTGTGTGTGTACATTAATTCTTGTAATTTGCGTGGCAAACACGTGCGCAGTCAAAATACCGAACAACAAACAAAAACCGATCTTATGAAATTTTCTACATTATATTTTATTGTACCATAGAATAGTTGTGTATTCTCAAAAAATCAATTGCATTTAAATTTTGGTTAAAATTGGTTGGCAATAAAAATTGGTATATTAACTTGAATCATAGGTATAAAATGAAAGATAATTGAGAGAAAGTTATCGAGTAAGATCTACGTAGCCACTAGGAAGACCTACAGCTAAAATTTCAAGAGTTTTAGCTCTTATAGGTTCTGATATTCTTGCGTTCATACATACGGAGAGACGGACGGACTGACGGACAGACGGACGGACATGACTAGATCGATTCGGCTATTGATGGTGATCAAGAATATATATACTTTATGGGGTCGGAGATGCTCACTTCTGCCTGTTACTTACATTTATGGACAAACACAATATACCCTTTTTCCCATTTTCCATGGGTTCAGGGTATATAAATACTTTAACGCTGATTATTAGACTACAGCACTTTTCAGTATTTACTTTAAACCTTAAAATGTAACAAGAAAGAGCCTCTAGTCGGGAGCTCCCTACTAGGGAATACCCTGAATCCTTTTCTAACAACACCTAACTCGCTCTATGCGCTCGTTTGCTACAGCACGCATAAAAATAAATGTAAGAAAAAGTGTTTCTCGATAATTCTCGAACTCGTAACAGACCATATTATTTGCAAACGCCTCTACTCAAAAGCCACACCATGAATTGAGTCTTAATAGGAAAAAACGGGGAAAAAATAGCAGCACAGAAAACAATATAATCGTAATAGCAGAGCTGTCGATAGAGTTTAGTCAAGACGCGCGTGAATTTGCGTGTGTACATGTATACAGAAATTCCTGGAATTTGCGCTAGCTGCCGCAAGCACGTAGGCAGTCAAAACACCGAAAAACAAAACAAAAACCAATCTTAATGAAACTTTCTACATTATGTCTTATTGTTCTCTAGAATATTTGTTTATTCTCAATTGGTGGGCAATACAAATTGGGTTAGGGGTGGCGATAACTACAGAGTGGAAGATACTTGATATATTTATTCTATTCTAGAAGCTAGATGTCAAGTTTGGAGACGTTAGCTCTAAAAACCTAAGGGATCTACTACAAAAATAGAATTTCTATAGCGATTTGTATCGTTTACTAGGAAACGGGGCCAGCTATCGAAAATCGAAAGCAATCTGGTTCTACTAAAATTTCAAGTCTCAAGCTATTCTAGGTTCTGAGATTTTTTTCGTTTCATCTGCACAAAAACTTTTAACCCATTTTAATGGGTTCAGGGTATAAAAAATGGGGCATATTTATTAAAATAGCAATGTGTTAGATTAAACATCAAACTCATTGTTATTTTAAAATTTAAATTAAAACAATTAACAGTCAAATATACACTGAACTCTTTATTTTAGTTTTAGTAAAGCAGCTGTAGGAAACGTTTAGTTGTTAATAGTTAAGCTATAGTTATGGGTTGTTTGAAATACAGAGACAATTTCATTTAAGTATATATATAAATATATTTATCTAAAGTAGATAAATGATACTCATAGTCAAAGATAATGCAAGACAACATTTAAAACGGGTAACTACTTTCATTTTTGTAACGAAGTTTTAAGGCATTAAAAGAGAAATATCCGCGACCCTACAATACATTTATATGTGATCAGTATCAGCAGCATCAATACTGACATAAAAGTCTGTTTAATACATACCCTGATTAGATAAAGTGAAAATTGGCACATTTATAAAGCTAAAGTGGCCAAATAAAATGGATTGATAATTAATGTTGAGCTTCTCTGAAGATCGATACATAATGGCATGTCGGCGCTCATTTCTGAAATTGTTCGTAGTTCATTTCTGAATTGTCTCAAAGTAAGCACACTAACGTAAATTAGAAAATTTGCGAATGACATAGTCATTCATTCCCTTTGAAAGGGAAGATCTCAAGATATCAATGAGACAGTTGTGCCAAAAACTGTACTCCTTCTCTCTCTCTCTTGTTCTTTGCGAACGTGAGAAACTTACGGTGCTGAGCAAAAACTAAATTAATGTGGGACCTACAGATTTGAAAAATATGCATCTTTTATTAATATAGAATGAGCTTGTTTCAAATAATCCAAAAATTAGTTTTCAATAGAAATGGGGCTGATGAAGAAAAAGAAAACAACTGCACCGAGTGTGCTTTTGTGTGTATGTTGTCGATAACTTACTCCGTTTCCAAGAAATCGATCAAAATCGATATCGAAATCCTGTTATTTGAGCAAATTGGGTAAATAATAAGAGATATAGTCACCAAACTTGACATGTAGCTTCTAGAATAGTATATATATCGAGTATCTTTTATTTTATACCTATGGCCACCTACCCGCTACCACCACAAAGCTATAAATCAATTTAAAAACAAAACTTGTATTGCCAACCAATTTAAGCCACAATTTGAATGCAACTGATTTTTGAGAATACACAAATATTCTATGGCTCAATGAGATTTAATGGAGAAAATTTTATGAAGATTGTTTGCTGTGCTGCTATTTTAACTCGATTTTTTTTTCCTCAACAAGACTCAATTGTTGGTGTGGCTGTTGAGTAGCAAGTAATTCGGTCAGTTACGAGGGAACGGCTAACGGAAGTTTTTTATACCCTTGTAGAGGGTATTATAATTTTGTCGTGACATGTGTAACGCATAGAAGGCGACATCTCCGACCCCTTAAAGTATATATATTCATGATCAGTATCAACAGCCGAGTCGATATAGCCATGTGCGTCTGTTCGGCTGTCTGTTTCTATGCAAACTAGTCTCTCAGTTTTAAAGCTATCTTTCTTTGCAGAAGTGCCTCTTTCTGTTCCACGCAGTACACATGTCGGAGCCAGCTGGATCCGACCACTATATCATATAGCTGCCTTAGGAACGAGCGGTCGAAAATTAAGTTGTTATATGAAAAACATTTTTGTTTATCAAGATATTTTGACCAAGCTCAGCATTTATTAGTTTTACTATGCTCTTCATATATATGCAGAATCCTATTAAGATCGGACCACTATATCATAAAGCTGCCATATGAACGATCGGTCGAAAATTAATTAATTGTTGTATGGAAAATTTTTTGTTTTTTAAGACATCTTCACCAACTATTAGTTTTAGTATGCTCCCTCCATATATGTATGCTAAATCTTATTTGCATCGGACTACTGTATCATATAGCCATAGAAAAGATCGGTTGAAAAAAAAGCTGTTGCATGGAAAACTTCTTTATTTTTCAAGATATCTTAACCATACTCGGCATTCACTATTATCCCTGTGCTTCTTAGATACTGACAAAGCACTATAAGCATTTTGAAAAGGTTGGGTAGGGTATAAGGATTTGAAAGGGTATTATCTTCTTTTTTAAGTTATCTTTATTACTACAAAAGAGCGCGATCTGCATTAAGTGTTGGAATAAGAGGGTTTAGGGCATTCCCTAGTCGGCAGCTCCCGACTAAAACCTCTCACTTTTTTATATTTTAAACGAGATTAATATATACATACCCGATTATGAACAAACAACAATCTTTTTAACTTATACTAAAAAATAGCTGTATCAAATTGTCGAAACATAATCTTACCTATAAATATGTGAGTAGTCCACGTTCGCACTTGCATTACCTTTAAGTTGATCCATAGCAGTACTTTTAGCTTTTTCAAAAATGTTTGTAGAACTTTGATTGTTTATTGAAGTATACTTTTCTTTAAAATTATCCCTCCATTGGTGCAGACGACCGGTTAGCCCTTGATACTCATGCAATTTTTCCATTTTGGTATATTGATTTACTTTCGATTAATAGTTCGTTATAAAATAAAATCGAAGCAGTTTGTCCAACTAAGTATTTCTAAGGCTTCACAATAAGCACACCATTCACCGAAGTCGGCATTCAAAGGGCAAATAAGTTCGGATTTTACAAATGAGCTACCGAACATCTAATTGGCAGCAATAACATTTCGTATCGGGTACGAGCATTTCCATTGAATTTCATCGAGCATGCGTTGGCGCTCACCAAGTTTTACCCTTGCAGAGTGTATTCTAATTTTGTGATGAAATGTGTATCACACATAGGAGACGGTAAAAAATGTGTATATGTAACTTTTTAATTTTTGTCTGTCTATCTTCGTACAAATTTAGTCGAAGTTGCAAAATTGATAAGGAATTTCGCTTTATATGAAACCTAGTTTAATCTTTCACAATATCACACATTTTTCCAAATCACATATTTCTAAAAAATTTTAAAATTACTGTGATACAGTTTTAATATATTCTCGCTATGATCCTAAAATATGGACAAAAATCTTATTAACAGCGGACAGTGTATAGTAATAAAAGTTTTATATTTCAGTTCACCTTTGTATCCAAAAGGGTGTTTAATCTTCGACGATTAAAATTAGTAAAATTTGTTAGAATAAGTAAAAAGATCTCTTATGCTCGACTAGAATGTACACTTTAATTTACTAAAAATTAGAAGTCAAAATAGTGATAAATTTAAACAAAAATTAAAATAAATATAAATAAAGTAATATGTATTGAATATATGGTATTATTAATGAACATTATCGCTTCTTAAGCAGTAAAAAAATGAATACGAAATTCTTGCAATTTAAGCCAGCTGCCGCAATCACGTGGAAATATAAGCAGAAGTTTTCTTTAACCGATCCTAATGAAATTTAAGCAGTAGATCTAATTGGGCGCTAGTATATTTATTTAAAATTTAAATTAGTGGGAGTAACAATTTAATTATTTATTTAATTTATAGCTGGAGGTGACTGTATATAAAGTAAAGAGTATATATAAATAAAATTGTATTTAATTTACATGTCAAGTTTGGTGACTCTAGCTCTGACTCTAGGTTCTGTGATCCTTGCGATCATACATACGGATGGACGGACGGTCAGACAGGCGAACATGCCTAGATCGACGCGGCTATTGATACTGACCAAGAATACTTTAACTTTAAGATGTCGGGTATATATGCACCGGAATATTACATACATTTTCACAAAAACATTATACTCATTTTACTCATTCTTATTGGGCTTAGGGTATAACAAGTTAGAGTGCTACAGTTGAGTGCGCATGCCATAGAATTACCTAATATACAATTTGTATTCATTTCCCATGAGCAACTAATTTTTCGCATAAGTACGAATTTATTTGATATAAGTTGAAATGAATAACTTCAATAATACATGCATTATAATACACACATACATACATACCAACAAACACTTAAAGCAAAAGAGATATGAGCAGACAAAAGGCACTTTTCGAATCTTTGCCAATATAATGGATGAGAGAGGAATTTTATAAGAAGATTTTAAATGATTACCTCAGATGGTTTGAAACTTGCACCCCGAACTGAACGTACTAATTGCCATTGACTCACATCGTAACGTTATGCTTACATTGATTTTTAGAGGGAAAATTATTCAAAAAAGCAACACACTACAGAATTAAATAAAATCGCAATTTCAATTCTACGCATATAATTCAAAGAAGAACACACCTATTAATGTATATGTACACCTGTAAGTATTTCAAAACTTCTGCGCTACTTGCTTAGTATCTTGCAAGAATAACGATACATTTTTATTAAAACTTGTGTATATCTTGCATGACAATTTTTTGTTTTTAGGAGATCTTTACCAAACTTAGCACAATGCTCCTAGTATATGTATAAGCAAATTCTTATCATCACTATATTAGATAGCTATCATAGGAACTTAAGATCGAAAATAAAGTTCTTGCATGAACTACTCTTTTGTTTTTTAAGATATCTTTACGATCTTGATCTTGTGATGGGCTGATTAGTTTTCTTTTTATACTCTGAAGCTATTGAAAATGGGTAAAAAGGATATAATGTATTTGCGCAAATGTATGTAACACGCGGATGGAAGCATCTCCGACCCCATAACGTACATATATTTTTTATCAGCATCAACGACCGAGTCGATCTAGCCATGTCCGTCTGTCTGTCCGTCCGTCTGTCCGTCCGTCCGTATGTATGAAAGCAAGGATCTTAAAAACTATAAGAGCTAGTGACTTGAAATTAGCTGTAGGTCCTCCTAGTCCATGCGCAGATCGAGTTTGTTTTCGATAATCGATATGTTTACTCTAGAATATTATATATATATCTTTTTGAGAATACACAAATTTTCTATGGTACAATTAGATGTACCGTAGAAAATTTCATTAAGATCGGTTAAGATACACGTGGTTGCAGCTAGCGCAGTTCGAAGAATTTCTGTACACACACATTCATTCACATTCTCGTCTGCCTCGAATTCTATCAACAGCGATAGTATAGGATTTTTGGTGTGGCTGTTTGTTAGAGGCGGTGGCAAGTGGTGTGGTCTGTCGCGAGTTCGAACACTGCGAAAGGGACTTTTTTTTATTTATTTATCTATGTTACTACTAATTTATTGACGGTCTGACTGATGAGTAGAGGCAGCAGAAAGTAATGCGTTCAGTTGCGAGTTCGAACCCTTTTTATTTATCTATGTTACTACTAATTAATTGACGGTGTGACTGTTGAGTAGAGGCGGCAGCAAGTAACGTGGTCAGTTGCGAGTTCGAACCCTTTTTTTATATCTATGTTACTACTAATTAATTGACGGTGTGGCTGTTGAGTAAAGACTGGGGCAAGAAGTGTGGTTGGAATAAGAGGGTTCAGGGTATCCCATAGTCGGTAGCTCCCGTCTAGAACCTCTTACTTGTTGTAAATGTAAATATACATTGCCATTGGCATGATTAGCTGATCGCAATCAACGTCGATGGGCAGCATTGCACCATAACATTCATGCAATTACATATGATCAACTTAGGTTTATAACATAACCAGAGTAACCATGACCTATGTAGATTGTCTTGGATGTATGCATATTTTTATGGATGTATGTATATTATTTGCCGTTTTTAATTTTGGTGTGGCATCATTCTTTCCATTTTACTCGCCAACTTGTGTAGTCGCATTAGATTGGGTTAAAAATTATATATTTTGGTTTTTCAGGTGGGCGCAATAAACCCACGTGCATCGGCATTCAAAGTCAAGGACCCTGGGAAAAATAAAGAGAATAAGGTAAATATAGATATTATGCGCTCCCGAGCGCTTAGCTATAACCTTTCACCGGAATAAACGAAAAAAATTTCAGAATTCGGACATTGAGAGATCTTCACTAAGGGATCATACTGGAGTCGAGGTGTGCCACACCTGTGTGCTGGCGTCATAGGAAGGTGCAGGAAAAATCGTTGCGTTATTGCGTGGCAAATAAGAAAAAAATTACGGATAAGTCGTAGCCCTTGTCGTAGCCAAGGCCAAAGCAAAAGCCCAAAACTCCAAATAGCGACAATCTACACTGGAAGCAGGGAGTGAATTTCCCAAGGCCGGTCCAAGATTTCAGCATTGTCTTATTGCCTGAATTGAACCTCGCTACCCCTTAGTTCTTGTTGCATGCACAGGCAGACCAACGTGACCACGTGTTCGACGCATTGATTCCCGGGCAGAACTGGTGGATAGCTAACCAGTGCGCACACTCACTCGGACTTTCAACATTTAATATAATTGTTAAACGGCATACTGGCCGTAGGTTTAATCGAAGGGCATAAGTATACGTGAAATATAAATTGCATTTATTTCCGTTTCATATCACTGACATTATCTCTCGATCCTGATTTGGTGTATATATGTCGCTGACTACTATATTTCTACGCTCATACAATTCAATTAAGATACCACAGCACATCATCGTCGTCAACAGACCTGCTTTTTGAATCCTTCAGATCAACGGCGATTTAAATTAATATTAGTTTTGAAGTGTAATCTCATCCATGTATGCTTATGCCCAGATTTAAGTTTAGTTAAAAAAAAACGTTATACTTTTAGCGTTATGTAAAATGAAGTACGACTATGAATTTAAATTTTCCTTGAAGACAATCATATGATAAAGTAAAATAAATAAGGAAATAATATCGCATATAAAGGGTAGTTGCAATGACAACGCAGATGCAGTTACAGGTAGGGTGGGTGAAGACCAAGGGTAGCCAACATCTTAGCTCCTCGGCTCTATAAGATATATTCTTCTTGCAGATCGTAGTCGCTCCTTATATATCTTGGTATTCCGACATACCTTAACTCTGTCTACTATTTTTTTCTTCTATTTATTGAACTTGCCGCGTAGAGGGTATTAGGGAGCAAGAACCCACGCCACTTCCCCTGAGCACGGTCGGAACCCGTAGACGGAGTACGCCAATGCACAATACGAGTGTTAGGCGAAAAGCGCCCAGAGTAGCCGTCGTGTTCGTTACATAATATAATAATATGAAAAATGGCAGGAAGGGGGGAATGAGTGTGGGGGTGGGGGGATGGGGTATTTTTAATCAGGACTTTTAGATCTGATGTTGAGTCGGTTCACTACCCAGTTAAAAAAGGTTGGAAGGGCATATCAACATTCCGTTTGTTTTAGTTGAATTGGGAATTATTCTGGTTGGACTATTTTGACTCGTCCCTCTTCAAACTAGATCAGACAACTCAACACTGATTAGGTAAAAAGTTTGTAAGCTTTTCGTAAGAAGATATATCAAATATAGATTTAGATTATGCGATGTATTTACCTAAGGATAAGTCCCATGTTATAATATGTTATAATATTGTTATATTAATATCGAACTACCTTAAACGTTTCCTTTATGCCATAAAACCGTTTCCGATTCTCGTAATTATCACTCATTATCGCTTTTCGTATATATCTTAAAATTAAAATCCTTTTGGTATTCATTTCTTTTTAACTCGTATACCAATTATAATCGATTTATTGATTTGGCTATCGTACGTAGTCTGGAAAATTTAGCTCTCAACGAGGCACCTACAGTTTGTACTATTTGCAATGAATCATCGCTTGAAAATTATTCGAAGATAGCAGTTAGATAGCAGTTTGTTTCACAAACACCTACTAACACGGGTGCCGTTCCTCGCTGAATCGCGTGGTATGTCAGAATCGCGTAGTATCAGCAAGACACTGGAAACCCGTAAGGCTGAAATAGAGTCCTATTTGTCCGAAGAATTAAATGCTGCAGATTTGCAGGCTCGGATAATGATATCCCAGTTGATGACCTTATATTACGCATAAATTACTTGACCTCACAATGTTTAAATTACAATTTTAGGTTGTCATATCAGTTTGCCAATTTGCTGTTTGCCGGATCAGTTTTGAATTTTTTTTGGAGATATCAGATATCGTACGACTGACCAAACAGGCTGATTTAATTTGTACACGTGCATGCGAGAAAGATATAAAGACCGAAGACATAAAAGACATGGTAAGAAGACGCAAACAACGAGGTTCCGAAAGTTTTGACGAATTATCAGATGCGATTCTTGCCTTGTCAGCGTTACGGGAACCAATGTCAGACGCAGAGTAAGTAACCAATGTCAAGCGTAACCAAAAACCAGAATTAAGACATGAACTACTTCATGTAAATACTCCGAATCTTGACATTACGCGAGGAGTGTCACTAGCATGAAGACGCCTATTCGTATTATCTTTCCAAGCCAATTTCTCGATCAACTAAACCACAACGCGTAGTCAACGAGGTAGTCCATGACGATACAATAAGGACGGACTTGACGCAGAACTGGATATAAGATGGACATATAAATGCTATACATTCTCCGGAAAAATTGATTTGCAGGAACTGCGGGGAAAAGGGACACTGATATCAAGAATGTTTAAAAGCTCGTCGAGTATTTTGTTACGGCTGTGGTGCCGTTGACACCTTTAAACCCACTTGTAGAAAGTGTACCCCTGTTTCGAAAAACTCTCCAGAGGACCTTCGTCGCCTATTAAACGCGAATGTTAGACTTAACTAAATATACCTTAACATCTGATTTTACCTTAAAACCAGACTTATCAAAACCATTTTAGACCAAACTTAAGCCTTACCACGTCCGCTTACACGAATATTTAGACCGTAGAGCAACTATTTTCGCTTCAGAACATAAAGTTGAATTTAAACCTTGTTCGTCAGAGAGACTAAGAAATCCATGTACTCAGCGACGCTCGTTTAATAAGCCCCGTGTTTCAGCAATTGTTCATTGTCAAACGATGTGCGGCCGTTTACGAATTTGGAAATATTCAATCAGCATTTCTTAGCCTTGTTAGATAGAGGGGCTACGATTGGAGGGAGCTAAGCAAATAAAATTCTCGATACTAAGCTTGACTTTAATAAAATAAAAGGCGATGTAAGAGCCGCAGATGGACAAAAACAACATGTTTTAGGTTTCATATCAATTCCTATCGTGTATAACCATTGCAAATAATTTCGAATTTTTTATTGTCCCGTCTATCAAGGAAAATGTTCTCTATCGAATAGATTTCTGGAGAGCATTTGGCATTTCAGTACATCATTCGAATACCCTGAATTCAGTTCGAAGAAGTTGATTAGAATCAGTTATCGTTAACACTAGCCCAAAAGATACGCTTACCACCCGTTATCACCTCTTTTCCTTCGTTTGAAAGGGATGGCGAAAATCGACTTAAAAGATGCCTTTTGGCAAATCTGCTTGGATGAGTCATCGCGGACAAAAACAGCATTCACTATCCCGAACAGGCCGTTATATCAATTTAAGAGGATGCCATTCGGATTGTGAAATGCACCGCAGACCATGAGTCGATTGATGGACCAAGTAATGCCCTACGACATGAATGGTCATGTTATGGATTATTGGGATGATTTATTTGTATTATCGCAAAGTTTTGATGAACATTAAATTCATTTGGCTGAAATATCCGCGCGATTGAAGAAATCGAAAGCAAATTATCCCCAGCACCATTCTTGATAAACGCAAACTATGAGAAGCCGTTTATAGTCCAATGCGACACTTCCATGCAATGTGATGCGTCAGGAATCGTACATTTAAAAAAAAAAACTAAAAAAAAGTGCAATTATTCCGTTACGGAACTCGAATGTCTTGCCATTGCATTGGCTGTAGGAAAATTTCGCATGAACATTGAAGGACACGATTTTAAAGTCGTGACTGATCAAGCAAGTTTACGTTGGCTAATAAACCAAAAAGATCTAAGTGTTAGACTTGCTAGATGGTCATTTAAATTGCAAGGATATAATATTTCTATCGAACATCGCAAGTGTAGTGAAAATGTGGCCGCAGACACGCTTTCCCGTGCCTTTGACCCAGCAGACGAAGTAGCTGCGGTGGACCTAGAAGTGTACCCTGACCTCGACTTGTCTTCGGAGACGTTTCGATCCAACTAATACTGCCAACTTGCCAGATTTTCGAGTTGTAGATGATTAAATATTTTATCGAAATCAATTCATAGCTAGTAGCTTAGACGTGAACATGAAGAGTTGGAAATTATAGGTGCCGTCTGAATTACGATTAAATGTTATGAAAGCAGAACATGATCAACCAACATCTGCTCATTGTGGGATGGCCAAATGTTTGGAATGTATTCACAGACATTTGTACCGACCGAAAATGGTGGTTGATGTACGCGAGTACATACTCCACTGCGAGCTCTGCCAATCGTCGAAAGTTACGATTCGTTGCCTCAAGCCAACCATGGAAAACCAAGCGGTCAGCGAAAGGCCTTTCCAAAGGTTAGATGTCGACACTGTTGGTCCGTGCCAACCAAACAAAAAAACGAAACATTGATATATTCATCATTCTTGATCACTACTCAAAGTTCACATTTCTCATGCCAATAAAAAGGCTCAATGCCAAAGTAGTGTTAGATATACTGCAAGAAGATATTTTTGACTGTTTTGGAGACCCCTCACCACAGGCAAACGCGGTTGAAAAAGTTAATCGTTCGGTTAATGCTGCTTTGCGCACATATATTCGGCCCGACATATACGAAGCACCATACATCAGTCTATTAGAATTTCGCCATACTTCGCTGTTTGGGCAAAATACGATTAAGCACGGCAATGATTACAAGCTGCTCAAAAGCCTGAACATGCTGAATGAAGGGCAAATCAAACTCGACGAATTTCCCTTACGTTTTAATAGTCAAATTGCTATAAAACGCAACTTCGATATAAGCAATTTGGCTAAGCACTTCAATGCAAAACTTGCACCAGTTGGAACTAAGGCACGTATCAAACGAAATATTGGTAATTGTAAATATTTGTTAGGAGACCTCAAGGGAAAAACTTGGTCATTAACATGCTAAACACATTTGGGAATGTAAGTAATCACCCCTTTTTCAGTTTTTATCTCAGTATTAGTTAATCCTTTCAATTAAAACTATGTTGTGATGGGGTGATAAGTTTTATTTTTGGAAATGTAAGTATATGTTGCCGTTGGCATGATCAGCTGATCGCAATCAACTTCAATGGGCAGCATTGAACCATAACATTCATGCAATTACATTTGATCAACTTAGGTTAACAACATAACCATATGAACATCACCAGAGTAACCATGACCTATGGATGTATGCTTATTTGCCGCTTTTAATTTTGGCATGGCATCATTCTTTCCATTTTAATCGCGAACGAGTGCAGTCGCATTAGATTGGGTTAAAAATTATAAATATCAGTTTTTCAGGTGGGAGCAATAAACCCACGTGCATCGGCATTCAAAGTCAAAGTCCCTGGGAAAAATAAAGAGAATAAGGTAAATATAGACATCATGCGCTGCCGAGCGCTTGGCTTTAACCTTTCACCGGAATAAATAAAAAAATTTCAGAATTGAGACATTGAGAGATCTTCACTAAGGGATCATACTGGAGTCGAGGTGTGCCTCTCATGTGTGCTGGAGCCGTAGGAAGGTGCAGGCAAAATTGCGGCGTTGCGTTATTGCGTGCCTAATAAGAAAAAAATTACGGATAACGCTTAGCCCTTGTCGGAGCCAAAAGCTACAATCTAGACAATCTACATTGGTAGCAGGGAGTGAATTTCCTAAGGACGGATCAAGATTTCAGCATCGTCTTATTGCCTGAAGATAAACATTGAACATCGCTACCCCTTAGTTCTTGTTGCATGCACAGGCAGACCAACGTGACCACGTGTTCGGCCCATTCATTCCCGGGCATTCTTAAGCGCAGAACTGGTGGATAGCTAAACAGTGCGCACACTCACTCGGACTTTCAACATTTAATATAATTGTTAAACGGCATACTGGCCGTAGGTTTAATCGAAGGGCATAAGTATACGTGAAATATAAATTGCATTTATTTCCGTTTTATATCACTGACATTATCTCTCGATCCTGATTTGGTGTGTATATGTCGCTGACTACTATATTTCTACGTTCAAACAATTTAATTAAGATACCACAGCACATCATCATCGTCAACAGGCCTGCTGACATCGTTGGATTATGCTAATGTAGGGAGTACTGTGTAAAAGAACAAAAAGTAATAAGCCAACTTATCAAATTTTACATACTATTTGAATCGCGGTTATAGTCAGCGGGTGTACAACTAATCAGCTAATGATTAGCTGATCGCAATCAACGTCGATGGGCAGCATTGCACCATAACATTCATGCAATTACATATGATCAACTTAGGTTAATAACATAACCAGAGTAACCATGACCTATGTAGATTGCGCCGTTGCGAATGAAAATATCGTGTCTTGGATGTATGCATATTATTATGGATGAATGTATATTATTTGCCGTTTTTAATTTTGGTGTGGCATCATTCTTTCCATTTTACTCGCCAACTTGTGTAGTCGCATTAGATTGGGTTAAAAATTATATATTTTGGTTTTTCAGGTGGGCGCAATAAACCCACGTGCATCGGCATTCAAAGTCAAGGACCCTGGGAAAAATA
Source organism: Drosophila kanekoi (assembly GCA_037075305.1). Classification (NCBI taxonomy): domain Eukaryota; kingdom Metazoa; phylum Arthropoda; class Insecta; order Diptera; family Drosophilidae; genus Drosophila; species Drosophila kanekoi. Next base: position 1,975,379 of record JBAMCE010000662.1, read on the forward strand.
AAGAGAATAAGGTAAATATAGATATTATGCGCTCCCGAGCGCTTAGCTATAACCTTTCACCGGAATAAACGAAAAAAATTTCAGAATTCGGACATTGAGAGATCTTCACTAAGGGATCATACTGGAGTCGAGGTGTGCCACACCTGTGTGCTGGCGTCATAGGAAGGTGCAGGCAAAATCGCGGCGTTGCGTTATTGCGTGGCAAATAAGAAAAAAATTACGGATAAGTCGTAGCCCTTGTCGTAGCCAAGGCCAAAGCCAAAGCCCAAAACACCAAATAGCGACAATCTACACTGGTAGCAGGGAGTGAATTTCCCAAGGCCGGTCCAAGATTTCAGCATCGTCTTATTGCCTGAATTGAACCACGCTACCCCTTAGTTCATGTTGCATGCATAGGCAGACCAACGTGACCACGTGTTCGACGCATTGATTCCCGGGCAGAACTGGTGGATAGCTAACCAGTGCGCACACTCACTCGGACTTTCAACATTAAATATAATTGTCGCTGACTACTATATTTCTACGTTCATACAATTCAATTAAGATACCACAGCACATCATCGTCGTCAACAGACCTGCTTTTTGAATCCTTCAGATCAACGGCGATGTAAATTAATATTAGTTTTGAGGTGTAATCTCATTCATGTATGCTTATGCCCAGATTTAAGTTTAGTTAAAAAAAAACGTTAAACTTTTGACGTTATGTAAAATGAAGTACGACTATGAATTTAAATTTTCCTTGAAAACAATCATATGATAAAATAAAATAAATAAGGAAATAATATCGCATATAAAGGGTAGTTGCAATGACAACGCAGATGCAGTTACAGGTAGGGTGGGTGAAGACCAAGGGTAGCCAACATCTTAGCTCCTCGGCTCTATAAGATATATTCTTCTTGCAGATCGTAGTCGCTCCTTATATATCTTGGTATTCCGACATACCTTAACTCTGTCTACTATTTTTTTCTTCTATTTATTGAACTTGCCGCGTAGAGGGTATTAGGGAGCAAGAACCCACGCCACTTCCCCTGAGCACGGTCGGAACCCGTAGACGGAGTACGCCAATGCACAATACGAGTGTTAGGCGAAAAGCGCCCAGAGTAGCCGTCGTGTTCGTTACATAATATAATAATATGAAAAATGGCACCCAACGTGGGGCCCGAACTGCCTCACCCTCAGCCCGAGCTTCCGCTCTTCCGCTTCTCCTCCCGAAATACGTAATTGGCCCACAAGAACTTTGGAGAGAGCCGATAGCATTGTTCGTAACATGATTTGACACGAACCAATGTGGACAATCCTACTTTAAGCCCATGCTGGCTCCCATCCTTGTTCCTATCCTTATCACAATATACCATCCAAATAATTTTAGTTTCCGTACAGATATTTAACTTCGCTAGGAAGTTCTGGTATTCTGATGCCTTTTGTTGGAGTCAGACCAGGAAGTAAATTGTCGTGCGAATATTTAAGGGGATTAGTTATATTGTTCCACTTGAAATCTTATCATGGTTTCGCCACTTTTGATTCACTCAGGACTTTTAGATCTGATGTTGAGTCGGTTCACTACCAAGTTAAAAAAGGTTGGAAGGGCATATCAACATTCCGTTTGTTTTAGTTGAATTGGGAATTATTCTGGTTGGACTATTTTGACTCGTCCCTCTTCAAACTAGATCAGACAACTCAACACTGATTAGGTAAAAAGTTTGTAAGCTTTTCGTAAGAAGATATATCAAATATAGATTTAGATTATGCGATGTATTTACCTAAGGATAAGTCCCATGTTATAATATGTTATAATATTGTTATATTAATATCGAACTACCTTAAACGTTTCCTTTATGCCATAAAACCGTTTCCGATTCTCGTAATTATCACTCATTATCGCTTTTCGTATATATCTTAAAATTAAAATCCTTTTGGTATTCATTTCTTTTTAACTCTTATACCAATTATAATCGATTTATTGATTTGGCTATCGTACGTAGTCAGGAAAATTTAGCTCTCAACGAGGCACCTACAGTTTGTACTATTTGCAATGAATCATCGCTTGAAAATTATTCGAAGATAGCAGTTAGATAGCAGTTTGTTTCACAAACACCTACTAACACGGGTGCCGTTCCTCGCTCCCTAATTATTACCTGAAGTAATTCTCGAAATACTGCTAAAGCCGCCAGAGATCGTCTTAGTGGACCGACTAACTCACGGGTTCAAGCGGGATCTCGAAATTCTAACACCCAACCTTCTAGGGAATCGCGTGGTATGTCAGAATCGCGTAGTATCAGCAAGACACTGGAAACCCGTAAGGCTGAAATGGAGTCCTATTTGTCCGAAGAATTAAATGCTGCAGATTTTCAGGCTTGGATAATGATATCCCAGTTGATGACCTTATATTACGCATAAATTACTTGACCCCACAATGTTTAAATTACAATTTTAGGTTGTCATATCAGTTTGCCAATTTGCTGTTTGCCGGATCAGTTTTAAAATTTTTTTGGAGATATCAGATATCGTACGACTGACCAAATAGGCTGATTTAATTTGTACACGTGCATGCGAGAAAGATATAAAGACCGAAGACATAAAAGACATGGTAAGAAGACGCAAACAACGAGGTTCCGAAAGTTTTGACGAATTATCAGATGCGATTCTTGCCTTGTCAGCGTTACGGGAACCAATGTCAGACGCAGAGTAAGTAACCGATGTCAAGCGTATCCAAAAACCAGAATTAAGACATGAACTACTTCATGTAAATACTCCGAATCTTGACATTACGCGAGGAGTGTCACTAGCATGAAGACGCCTATTCGTATTATCTTTCCAAGCCAATTTCTCGATCAACTAAACCACAACGCGTAGTCAACGAGGTAGTCCATGACGATACAATAAGGACGGACTTGACGCAGAATTGGATATAAGATGGAAATATAAATGCTATACATTCTCCGGAAAAATTGATTTGCAGGAACTGCGGGGAAAAGGGACACTGATATCAAGAATGTTTAAAAGCTCGTCGAGTATTTTATTACGGCTGTGGTGCCGTTGACACTTTCAAACCCACTTGTAGAAAGTGTACCCCTGTTTCGAAAAACTCTCCAGAGGACCTTCGTCGCCTATTAAACGCGAATGTTAGACTTAACTAAAGATACCTTAACATCTGATTTTACCTTAACACCAGACTTATCAAAACCATTTTAGACCAAACTTAAGCCTTACCACGTCCGCTTACACGAATATTTAGACCGTAGAGCAACTATTTTCGCTTCAGAACATAAAGTTGAATTTAAACCTTGTTCGTCAGAGAGACTAAGAAATCCATGTACTCAGCGACGCTCGTTTAATAAGCCCCGTGTTTCAGCAATTGTTCATTGTCAAACGATGTGCGGCCGTTTACGAATTTGGAAATATTCAATCAGCATTTCTTAGCCTTGTTAGATAGAGGGGCTACGATTGCAGGGAGCTAAGCAAATAAAATTCTCGATACTAAACTTGACTTTAATAAAATAAAAGGCGATGTAAGAGCCGCAGATGGAAAAAAACAACATGTTTTAGGTTTCATTTCAATTCCTATCGTGTATAACCATTGCAAATAATTTCGAATTTTTTATTGTCCCGTCTATCAAGGAAAATGTTCTCTATCGAATAGATTTCTGGAGAGCATTTGGCATTTCAGTACATCATTCGAATACCCTGAATTCAGTTCGAAGAAGTTGATTAGAATCAGTTATCGTTAACACTAGCCCAAAAGAAACGCTTACCACCCGTTATCACCTCTTTTCCTTCGTTTGAAAGGGATGGCGAAAATCGACTTAAAAGATGCCTTTTGGCAAATCTGCTTGGATGAATCATCGCGGACAAAAACAGCATTCACTATCCCGAACAGGCCGTTATATCAATTTAAGAGGATGCCATTCGGATTGTGAAATGCACCGCAGACCATGAGTCGATTGATGGACCAAGTAATGCCCTACGACATGAATGGTCATGTTATGGATTATTGGGATGATTTATTTGTATTATCGCAAAGTTTTGATGAACATTAAATTCATTTGGCTGAAATATCCGCGCGATTGAAGAAATCGAAAGCAAATTATCCCCAGCACCATTCTTGATAAACGCAAACTATGAGAAGCCGTTTATAGTCCAATGCGACACTTCCATGCAATGTGATGCGTCAGGAATCGTACATTTAAAAAAAAAAACTAAAAAAAGCGCAATTATTCCGTTACGGAACTCGAATGTCTTGCCATTGCATTGGCTGTAGGAAAATTTCGCATGAACATTGAAGGACACGATTTTAAAGTCGTGACTGATCAAGCAAGTTTACGTTGGCTAATAAACCAAAAAGATCTAAGTGTTAGACTTGCTAGATGGTCATTTAAATTGCAAGGATATAATATTTCTATCGAACATCGCAAGTGTAGTGAAAATGTGGCCGCAGACACGCTTTCCCGTGCCTTTGACCCAGCAGACGAAGTAGCTGCGGTGGACCTAGAAGTGTACCCTGACCTCGACTTGTCTTCGGAGACGTTTCGATCCAACTAATACTGCCAACTTGCCAGATTTTCGAGTTGTAGATGATTAAATATTTTATCGAAATCAATTCATAGCTAGTAGCTTAGACGTGAACATGAAGAGTTGGAAATTATAGGTGCCGTCTGAATTACGATTAAATGTTATGAAAGCAGAACATGATCAACCAACATCTGCTCATTGTGGGATGGCCAAATGTTTGGAATGTATTCACAGACATTTGTACCGACCGAACATGGTGGTTGATGTACGCGAGTACATACTCCACTGCGAGCTCTGCCAATCGTCGAAAGTTACGATTCGTTGCCTCAAGCCAACCATGGAAAACCAAGCGGTCAGCGAAAGGCCTTTCCAAAGGTTAGATGTCGACACTGTTGGTCCGTGCCAACCAAACAAAAAAACGAAACATTGATATATTCATCATTCTTGATCACTACTCAAAGTTCACATTTCTCATGCCAATAAAAAGGCTCAATGCCAAAGTAGTGTTAGATATACTGCAAGAAGATATTTTTGACTGTTTTGGAGACCCCTCACCACAGGCAAACGCGGTTGAAAAAACATCAGTCTATTAGAATTTCGCCATACTTCGCTGTTTGGGCAAAATACGATTAAGCACGGCAATGATTACAAGCTGCTCAAAAGCCTGAACATGCTGAATGAAGGGCAAATCAAACTCGACGAATTTCCCTTACGTTTTAATATTCAAAAATTCGTGGATAAAGCATATGAAAAAAATTTGGGATCGTATAACTCACGCATACGAACTCTTTCCTCGGTCAAATTGCTATAAAACGCAACTTCGATATAAGCAATTTGGCTAAGCACTTCAATGCAAAACTTGCACCAGTTGGAACTAAGGCACGTATCAAACGAAATATTGGTAATTGTAAATATTTGTTAGGAGACCTCAAGGGAAAAACTTGGTCATTAACATGCTAAACACATTTGGGAATGTAAGTAATCACCCCTTTTTCAGTTTTTATCTCAGTATTAGTTAATCCTTTCAATTAAAACTATGTTGTGATGGGGTGATAAGTTTTATTTTTGGAAATGTAAGTATATGTTGCCGTTGGCATGATCAGCTGATCGCAATCAACTTCAATGGGCAGCATTGAACCATAACATTCATGCAATTACATTTGATCAACTTAGGTTAACAACATAACCATATGAACATCACCAGAGTAACCATGACCTATGGATGTATGCTTATTTGCCGCTTTTAATTTTGGCATGGCATCATTCTTTCCATTTTAATCGCGAACGAGTGCAGTCGCATTAGATTGGGTTAAAAATTATAAATATCAGTTTTTCAGGTGGGAGCAATAAACCCACGTGCATCGGCATTCAAAGTCAAAGTCCCTGGGAAAAATAAAGAGAATAAGGTAAATATAGACATCATGCGCTGCCGAGCGCTTGGCTTTAACCTTTCACCGGAATAAATAAAAAAATTTCAGAATTGAGACATTGAGAGATCTTCACTAAGGGATCATACTGGAGTCGAGGTGTGCCTCTCATGTGTGCTGGAGCCGTAGGAAGGTGCAGGCAAAATTGCGGCGTTGCGTTATTGCGTGCCTAATAAGAAAAAAATTACGGATAACGCTTAGCCCTTGTCGGAGCCAAAAGCTACAATCTAGACAATCTACATTGGTAGCAGGGAGTGAATTTCCTAAGGACGGATCAAGATTTCAGCATCGTCTTATTGCCTGAAGATAAACATTGAACATCGCTACCCCTTAGTTCTTGTTGCATGCACAGGCAGACCAACGTGACCACGTGTTCGGCCCATTCATTCCCGGGCATTCTTAAGCGCAGAACTGGTGGATAGCTAAACAGTGCGCACACTCACTCGGACTTTCAACATTTAATATAATTGTTAAACGGCATACTGGCCGTAGGTTTAATCGAAGGGCATAAGTATACGTGAAATATAAATTGCATTTATTTCCGTTTTATATCACTGACATTATCTCTCGATCCTGATTTGGTGTGTATATGTCGCTGACTACTATATTTCTACGTTCAAACAATTTAATTAAGATACCACAGCACATCATCATCGTCAACAGGCCTGCTGACATCGTTGGATTATGCTAATGTAGGGAGTACTGTGTAAAAGAACAAAAAGTAATAAGCCAACTTATCAAATTTTACATACTATTTGAATCGCGGTTATAGTCAGCGGGTGTACAACTAATCAGCTAATGATTAGCTGATCGCAATCAACGTCGATGGGCAGCATTGCACCATAACATTCATGCAATTACATATGATCAACTTAGGTTAATAACATAACCAGAGTAACCATGACCTATGTAGATTGCGCCGTTGCGAATGAAAATATCGTGTCTTGGATGTATGCATATTATTATGGATGAATGTATATTATTTGCCGTTTTTAATTTTGGTGTGGCATCATTCTTTCCATTTTACTCGCCAACTTGTGTAGTCGCATTAGATTGGGTTAAAAATTATATATTTTGGTTTTTCAGGTGGGCGCAATAAACCCACGTGCATCGGCATTCAAAGTCAAGGACCCTGGGAAAAATAAAGAGAATAAGGTAAATATAGATATTATGCGCTCCCGAGCGCTTAGCTATAACCTTTCACCGGAATAAACGAAAAAAATTTCAGAATTCGGACATTGAGAGATCTTCACTAAGGGATCATACTGGAGTCGAGGTGTGCCACACCTGTGTGCTGGCGTCATAGGAAGGTGCAGGCAAAATCGCGGCGTTGCGTTATTGCGTGGCAAATAAGAAAAAAATTACGGATAAGTCGTAGCCCTTGTCGTAGCCAAGGCCAAAGCCAAAGCCCAAAACACCAAATAGCGACAATCTACACTGGTAGCAGGGAGTGAATTTCCCAAGGCCGGTCCAAGATTTCAGCATCGTCTTATTGCCTGAATTGAACCTCGCTACCCCTTAGTTCTTGTTGCATGCATAGGCAGACCAACGTGACCACGTGTTCGACGCATTGATTCCCGGGCAGAACTGGTGGATAGCTAAACAGTGCGCACACTCACTCGGACTTTCAACATTAAATATAATTGTCGCTGACTACTATATTTCTACGTTCATACAATTCAATTAAGATACCACAGCACATCATCGTCGTCAACAGACCTGCTTTTTGAATCCTTCAGATCAACGGCGATGTAAATTAATATTAGTTTTGAGGTGTAATCTCATTCATGTATGCTTATGCCCAGATTTAAGTTTAGTTAAAAAAAAACGTTATACTTTTGACGTTATGTAAAATGAAGTACGACTATGAATTTAAATTTTCCTTGAAAACAATCATATGATAAAATAAAATAAATAAGGAAATAATATCGCATATAAAGGGTAGTTGCAATGACAACGCAGATGCAGTTACAGGTAGGGTGGGTGAAGACCAAGGGTAGCCAACATCTTAGCTCCTCGGCTCTATAAGATATATTCTTCTTGCAGATCGTAGTCGCTCCTTATATATCTTGGTATTCCGACATACCTTAACTCTGTCTACTATTTTTTTCTTCTATTTATTGAACTTGCCGCGTAGAGGGTATTAGGGAGCAAGAACCCACGCCACTTCCCCTGAGCACGGTCGGAACCCGTAGACGGAGTACGCCAATGCACAATACGAGTGTTAGGCGAAAAGCGCCCAGAGTAGCCGTCGTGTTCGTTACATAATATAATAATATGAAAAATGGCACCCAACGTGGGGCCCGAACTGCCTCACCCTCAGCCCGAGCTTCCGCTCTTCCGCTTCTCCTCCCGAAATACGTAATTGGCCCACAAGAACTTTGGAGAGAGCCGATAGCATTGTTCGTAACATGATTTGACACGAACCAATGTGGACAATCCTACTTTAAGCCCATGCTGGCTCCCATCCTTGTTCCTATCCTTATCACAATATACCATCCAAATAATTTTAGTTTCCGTGCAGATATTTAACTTCGCTAGGAAGTTCTGGTATTCTGATGCCTTTTGTTGGAGTCAGACCAGGAAGTAAATTGTCGTGCGAATATTTAAGGGGATTAGTTATATTGTTCCACTTGAAATCTTATCATGGTTTCGCCACTTTTGATTCACTCAGGACTTTTAGATCTGATGTTGAGTCGGTTCACTACCAAGTTAAAAAAGGTTGGAAGGGCATATCAACATTCCGTTTGTTTTAGTTGAATTGGGAATTATTCTGGTTGGACTATTTTGACTCGTCCCTCTTCAAACTAGATCAGACAACTCAACACTGATTAGGTAAAAAGTTTGTAAGCTTTTCGTAAGAAGATATATCAAATATAGATTTAGATTATGCGATGTATTTACCTAAGGATAAGTCTCATGTTATAATATGTTATAATATTGTTATATTAATATCGAACTACCTTAAACGTTTCCTTTATGCCATAAAACCGTTTCCGATTCTCGTAATTATCACTCATTATCGCTTTTCGTATATATCTTAAAATTAAAATCCTTTTGGTATTCATTTCTTTTTAACTCTTATACCAATTATAATCGATTTATTGATTTGGCTATCGTACGTAGTCAGGAAAATTTAGCTCTCAACGAGGCACCTACAGTTTGTACTATTTGCAATGAATCATCGCTTGAAAATTATTCGAAGATAGCAGTTAGATAGCAGTTTGTTTCACAAACACCTACTAACACGGGTGCCGTTCCTCGCTGAATCGCGTGGTATGTCAGAATCGCGTAGTATCAGCAAGACACTGGAAACCCGTAAGGCTGAAATAGAGTCCTATTTGTCCGAAGAATTAAATGCTGCAGATTTGCAGGCTTGGATAATGATATCCCAGTTGATGACCTTATATTACGCATAAATTACTTGACCTCACAATGTTTAAATTACAATTTTAGGTTGTCATATCAGTTTGCCAATTTGCTGTTTGCCGGATCAGTTTTGAAATTTTTTTGGAGATATCAGATATCGTACGACTGACCAAACAGGCTGATTTAATTTGTACACGTGCATGCGAGAAAGATATAAAGACCGAAGACATAAAAGACATGGTAAGAAGACGCAAACAACGAGGTTCCGAAAGTTTTGACGAATTATCAGATGCGATTCTTGCCTTGTCAGCGTTACGGGAACCAATGTCAGACGCAGAGTAAGTAACCAATGTCAAGCGTAACCAAAAACCAGAATTAAGACATGAACTACTTCATGTAAATACTCCGAATCTTGACATTACGCGAGGAGTGTCACTAGCATGAAGACGCCTATTCGTATTATCTTTCCAAGCCAATTTCTCGATCAACTAAACCACAACGCGTAGTCAACGAGGTAGTCCATGACGATACAATAAGGACGGACTTGACGCAGAATTGGATATAAGATGGAAATATAAATGCTATACATTCTCCGGAAAAATTGATTTGCAGGAACTGCGGGGAAAAGGGACACTGATATCAAGAATGTTTAAAAGCTCGTCGAGTATTTTATAACTGCTGTGGTGCCGTTGACACTTTCAAACCCACTTGTAGAAAGTGTACCCCTGTTTCGAAAAACTCTCCAGAGGACCTTCGTCGCCTATTAAACGCGAATGTTAGACTTAACTAAAGATACCTTAACATCTGATTTTACCTTAACACCAGACTTATCAAAACCATTTTAGACCAAACTTAAGCCTTACCACGTTCGCTTACACGAATATTTAGACCGTAGAGCAACTATTTTCGCTTCAGAACATAAAGTTGAATTTAAACCTTGTTCGTCAGAGAGACTAAGAAATCCATGTACTCAGCGACGCTCGTTTAATAAGCCCCGTGTTTCAGCAATTGTTCATTGTCAAACGATGTGCGGCCGTTTACGAATTTGGAAATATTCAATCAGCATTTCTTAGCCTTGTTAGATAGAGGGGCTACGATTGGAGGGAGCTAAGCAAATAAAATTCTCGATACTAAACTTGACTTTAATAAAATAAAAGGCGATGTAAGAGCCGCAGATGGACAAAAACAACATGTTTTAGGTTTCATTTCAATTCCTATCGTGTATAACCATTGCAAATAATTTCGAATTTTTTATTGTCCCGTCTATCAAGGAAAATGTTCTCTATCGAATAGATTTCTGGAGAGCATTTGGCATTTCAGTACATCATTCGAATACCCTGAATTCAGTTCGAAGAAGTTGATTAGAATCAGTTATCGTTAACACTAGCCCAAAAGAAACGCTTACCACCCGTTATCACCTCTTTTCCTTCGTTTGAAAGGGATGGCGAAAATCGACTTAAAAGATGCCTTTTGGCAAATCTGCTTGGATGAATCATCGCGGACAAAAACAGCATTCATTATCCCGAACAGGCCGTTATATCAATTTAAGAGGATGCCATTCGGATTGTGAAATGCACCGCAGACCATGAGTCGATTGATGGACCAAGTAATGCCCTACGACATGAATGGTCATGTTATGGATTATTGGGATGATTTATTTGTATTATCGCAAAGTTTTGATGAACATTAAATTCATTTGGCTGAAATATCCGCGCGATTGAAGAAATCGAAAGCAAATTATCCCCAGCACCATTCTTGATAAACGCAAACTATGAGAAGCCGTTTATAGTCCAATGCGACACTTCCATGCAATGTGATGCGTCAGGAATCGTACATTTAAAAAAAAAACTAAAAAAAAGTGCAATTATTCCGTTACGGAACTCGAATGTCTTGCCATTGCATTGGCTGTAGGAAAATTTCGCATGAACATTGAAGGACACGATTTTAAAGTCGTGACTGATCAAGCAAGTTTACGTTGGCTAATAAACCAAAAAGATCTAAGTGTTAGACTTGCTAGATGGTCATTTAAATTGCAAGGATATAATATTTCTATCGAACATCGCAAGTGTAATGAATATGTAGCCGCAGACACGCTTTCCCGTGCCTTTGACCCAGCAGACGAAGTAGCTGCGGTGGACCTAGAAGTGTACCCTGACCTCGACTTGTCTTCGGAGACGTTTCGATCCAACTAATACTGCCAACTTGCCAGATTTTCGAGTTGTAGATGATTAAATATTTTATCGAAATCAATTCATAGCTAGTAGCTTAGACGTGAACATGAAGAGTTGGAAATTATAGGTGCCGTCTGAATTACGATTAAATGTTATGAAAGCAGAACATGATCAACCAACATCTGCTCATTGTGGGATGGCCAAATGTTTGGAATGTATTCACAGACATTTGTACCGACCGAACATGGTGGTTGATGTACGCGAGTACATACTCCACTGCGAGCTCTGCCAATCGTCGAAAGTTACGATTCGTTGCCTCAAGCCAACCATGGAAAACCAAGCGGTCAGCGAAAGGCCTTTCCAAAGGTTAGATGTCGACACTGTTGGTCCGTGCCAACCAAACAAAAAAACGAAACATTGATATATTCATCATTCTTGATCACTACTCAAAGTTCACATTTCTCATGCCAATAAAAAGGCTCAATGCCAAAGTAGTGTTAGATATACTGCAAGAAGATATTTTTGACTGTTTTGGAGACCCCTCACCACAGGCAAACGCGGTTGAAAAAGTTAATCGTTCGGTTAATGCTGCTTTGCGCACATATATTCGGCCCGACATATACGAAGCACCATACATCAGTCTATTGGAATTTCGCCATACTTCGCTGTTTGGGCAAAATACGATTAAGCACGGCAATGATTACAAGCTGCTCAAAAGCCTGAACATGCTGAATGAAGGGCAAATCAAACTCGACGAATTTCCCTTACGTTTTAATATTCAAAAATTCGTGGATAAAGCATATGAAAAAAATTTGGGATCGTATAACTCACGCATACGAACTCTTTCCTCGGTCAAATTGCTATAAAACGCAACTTCGATATAAGCAATTTGGCTAAGCACTTCAATGCAAAACTTGCACCAGTTGGAACTAAGGCACGTATCAAACGAAATATTGGTAATTGTAAATATTTGTTAGGAGACCTCAAGGGAAAAACTTGGTCATTAACATGCTAAGCACATTTGGGAATGTAAGTAATCACCCCTTTTTCAGTTTTTATCTCAGTATTAGTTAATCCTTTCAATTAAAACTATGTTGTGATGGGGTGATAAGTTTTATTTTTGGAAATGTAAGTATATATTGCCGTTGGCATGATCAGCTGATCGCAATCAACTTCAATGGGCAGCATTGAACCATAACATTCATGCAATTACATTTGATCAACTTAGGTTAACAACATAACCATAAGAACATAACCAGAGTAACCATGACCTATGGATGTATGCTTTCCATTTTAATCGCGAACGAGGGCAGTCGCATTAGATTGGGTTAAAAATTATAAATATCAGTTTTTCAGGTGGGAGCAATAAACCCACGTGCATCGGCATTCAAAGTCAAAGTCCCTGGGAAAAATAAAGAGAATAATGTAAATATAGACATCATGCGCTGCCGAGCGCTTGGCTTTAACCTTTCACCGGAATAAATAAAAAAATTTCAGAATTGAGACATTGAGAGATCTTCACTTAGGGATCATACTGGAGTCGAGGTGTGCGTCTCATGTGTGCTGGAGCCGTAGGAAGGTGCAGGCAAAATTTCGTCGTTGCGTTATTGCGTGCCTAATAAGAAAAAAATTACGGATAACGCTTAGCCCTTGTCGGAGCCAAAAGCTACAATCTAGACAATCTACATTGGTAGCAGGGAGTGAATTTCCTAAGGCCGGATCAAGATTTCAGCATCGTCTTATTGCCTGAAGATAAACATTGAACATCGCTACCCCTTAGTTCTTGTTGCATGCACAGGCAGACCAACGTGACCACGTGTTCGGCCCATTCATTCCCGGGCATTCTTAAGCGCAGAACTGGTGGATAGCTAAACAGTGCGCACACTCACTCGGACTTTCAACATTTAATATAATTGTTAAACGGCATACTGGCCGTAGGTTTAATCGAAGGGCATAAGTATACGTGAAATATAAATTGCATTTATTTCCGTTTCATATCACTGACATTATCTCTCGATCCTGATTTGGTGTATATATGTCGCTGACTACTATATTTCTACGTTCATACAATTCAATTAAGATACCACAGCACATCATCGTCGTCAACAGACCTGCTTATTGAATCCGTCAGATCAACGGCGATGTAAATTAATATTAGTTTTGAGGTGTAATCTCATTCATGTATGCTTATGCCCAGATTTAAGTTTAGTTAAAAAAAAACGTTATACTTTTGACGTTATGTAAAATGAAGTACGACTATGAATTTAAATTTTCCTTGAAGACAATCATATGATAAAGTAAAATAAATAAGGAAATAAAATCGCATATAAAGGGTAGTTGCAATGACAACGCAGATGCAGTTACAGGTAGGGTGGGTGAAGACCAAGGGTAGCCAACATCTTAGCTCCTCGGCTCTATAAGATATATTCTTCTTGCAGATCGTAGTCGCTCCTTATATATCTTGGTATTCCGACATACCTTAACTCTGTTTCTCTATTTATTGAACTTGCCGCGTAGAGGGTATTAGGGAGCAAGAACCCACGCCACTTCCCCTGAGCACGGTCGGAACCCGTAGACGGAGTACGCCAATGCACAATACGAGTGTTAGGCGAAAAGCGCCCAGAGTAGCCGTCGTGTTCGTTACATAATATAATAATATGAAAAATGGCACCCAACGTGGGGCCCGAACTGCCTCACCCTCAGCCCGAGCTTCCGCACTTCCGCTTCTCCTCCCGAAATACGTAATTGGCCCACAAGAACTTTGGAGAGAGCCGATAGCATTGTTCGTAACATGATTTGACACGAACCAATGTGGACAATCCTACTTTAAGCCCATGCTGGCTCCCATCCTTGTTCCTATCCTTATCACAATATACCATCCAAATAATTTTAGTTTCCGTACAGATATTTAACTTCGCTAGGAAGTTCTGGTATTCTGATGCCTTTTGTTGGAGTCAGACCAGGAAGTAAATTGTCGTGCGAATATTTAAGGGGATTAGTTATATTGTTCCACTTGAAATCTTATCATGCTTTCGCCACTTTTGATTCACTCAGGACTTTTAGATCTGATGTTGAGTCGGTTCACTACCAAGTTAAAAAAGGTTGGAAGGGCATATCAACATTCCGTTTGTTTTAGTTGAATTGGGAATTATTCTGGTTGGACTATTTTGACTCGTCCCTCTTCAAACTAGATCAGACAACTCAACACTGATTAGGTAAAAAGTTTGTAAGCTTTTCGTAAGAAGATATATCAAATATAGTTTTAGATTATGCGATGTATTTACCTAAGGATAAGTCCCATGTTATAATATGTTGTAATATTGTTATATTAATATCGAACTACCTTAAACGTTTCTTTTATGCCATAAAACCGTTTCCGATTCTCGTAATTATCACTCATTATCGCTTTTCGTATATATCTTAAAATTAAAATCCTTTTGGTATTAATTTCTTTGTAACTCTTATACCAATTATAATCGATTTATTGATTTGGCTATCGTACGTAGTCAGGAAAATTTAGCTCTCAACAAAGCACCTACAGTTTGTACTATTTGCAATGAATCATCGCTTGAAAATTATTCGAAGATAGCAGTTAGATAGCAGTTTGTTTCACAAACACCTACTAACACGGGTGCCGTTCCTCGCTCCCTAATTATTACCTGAAGTAATTCTCGAAATACTGCTAAAGCCGCCAGAGATCGTCTTAGTGGACCGACTAACTCACGGGTTCAAGCGGGATCTCGAAATTCTAACACCCAACCTTCTAGGGAATCGCGTGGTATGTCAGAATCGCGTAGTATCAGCAAGACACTGGAAACCCGTAAGGCTGAAATAGAGTCCTATTTGTCCGAAGAATTAAATGCTGCAGATTTTCAGGCTTGGATAATGATATCCCAGTTGATGACCTTATATTACGCATAAATTACTTGACCTCACAATGTTTAAATGACAATTTTAGGTTGTCATATCAGTTTGCCAATTTGCTGTTTGCCGGATCAGTTTTGAAATTTTTTTGGAGATATCAGATATCGTACGACTGACCAAACAGGCTGATTTAATTTGTACACGTGCGCGAGAAAGATATAAAGACCGAAGACATAAAAGACATGGTAAGAAGACGCAAACAACGAGGTTCCGAAAGTTTTGACGAATTATCAGATGCGATTCTTGCCTTGTCAGCGTTACGGGAACCAATGTCAGACGCAGAGTAAGTAACCAATGTCAAGCGTAACCAAAAACCAGAATTAAGACATGAACTACTTCATGTAAATACTCCGAATCTTGACATTACGCGAGGAGTGTCACTAGCATGAAGACGCCTATTCGTATTATCTTTCCAAGCCAATTTCTCGATCAACTAAACCACAACGCGTAGTCAACGAGGTAGTCCATGACGATACAATAAGGACGGACTTGACGCAGAACTGGATATAAGATGGACATATAAATGCTATACATTCTCCGGAAAAATTGATTTGCAGGAACTGCGGGGAAAAGGGACACTGATATCAAGAATGTTTAAAAGCTCGTCGAGTATTTTGTTACGGCTGTGGTGCCGTTGACACCTTTAAACCCACTTGTAGAAAGTGTACCCCTGTTTCGAAAAACTCTCCAGAGGACCTTCGTCGCCTATTAAACGCGAATGTTAGACTTAACTAAATATACCTTAACATCTGATTTTACCTTAACACCAGACTTATCAAAACCATTTTAGACCAAACTTAAGCCTTACCACGTCCGCTTACACGAATATTTAGACCGTAGAGCAACTATTTTCGCTTCAGAACATAAAGTTGAATTTAAACCTTGTTCGTCAGAGAGACTAAGAAATCCATGTACTCAGCGACGCTCGTTTAATAAGCCCCGTGTTTCAGCAATTGTTCATTGTCAAACGATGTGCGGCCGTTTACGAATTTGGAAATATTCAATCAGCATTACTTAGCCTTGTTAGATAGTGGGGCTACGATTGGAGGGAGCTAAGCAAACAAAATTCTCGATACTAAACTTGACTTTAATAAAATAAAAGGCGATGTAAGAACCGCAGATGGACAAAAACAACATGTTTTAGGTTTCATTTCAATTCCTATCGTGTATAACCATTGCAAATAATTTCGAATTTTTTATTGTCCCGTCTATCAAGGAAAATGTTCTCTATCGAATAGATTTCTGAAGAGCACTTGGCATTTCAGTACATCATTCGAATACCCTGAATTCAGTTCGAAGAAGTTGATTAGAATCAGTTATCGTTAACACTAGCCCAAAAGAAACGCTTACCACCCGTTATCACCTCTTTTCCTTCGTTTGAAAGGGATGGCGAAAATCGACTTAAAAGATGCCTTTTGGCAAATCTGCTTGGATGAATCATCGCGGACAAAAACAGCATTCACTATCCCGAACAGGCCGATATATCAATTTAAGAGGATGCCATTTGGATTGTGCAATGCACCGCAGACCATGAGTCGATTGATGGACCAAGTAATGCCCTACGACATGAATGGTCATGTTATGGATTATTGGGATGATTTATTTGTATTATCGCAAAGTTTTGATGAACAATTAATTCATTTGGCTGAAATATCCGCGCTATTTAAGAAATCAAAAGCAAATTATCCCCAGCACCGTTCTTGATAAACGCAAACTATGAGAAGCCGTTTATAGTCCAATGCGACACTTCCATGCAATTTGATGCGTCAGGAATCGTACATTTAAAAAAAAAACTAAAAAAAGCGCAATTATTCCGTTACGGAACTCGAATGTCTTGCCATTGCATTGGCTGTAGGAAAATTTCGCATGAACATTGAAGGACACGATTTTAAAGTCGTGACTGATCAAGCAACTTTACGTTGGCTAATAAACCAAAAAGATCTAAGTGTTAGACTTGCTAGATGGTCATTTAAATTGCAAGGATATAATATTTCTATCGAACATCGCAAGTGTAGTGAAAATGTGGCCGCAGACACGCTTTCCCGTGCCTTTGACCCAGCAGACGAAGTAGCTGCGGTGGACCTAAAAGTGTACCCTGACCTCGACTTGTCTTCGGAGACGTTTCGATCCAACTAATACTGCCAACTTGCCAGATTTTCGAGTTGTAGATGATTAAATATTTTATCGAAATCAATTCATAGCTAGTAGCTTAGACTTGAACATGAAGAGTTGGAAATTATAGGTGCCGTCTGAATTACGATTAAATGTTATGAAAGCAGAACATGATCAACCAACATCTGCTCATTGTGGGATGGCCAAATGTTTGGAATGTATTCACAGACATTTGTACCGACCGAACATGGTGGTTGATGTACGCGAGTACATACGCCACTGCGAGCTCTGCCAATCGTCGAAAGTTACGATTCGTTGCCTCAAGCCAACCATGGAAAACCAAGCGGTCAGCGAAAGGCCTTTCCAAAGGTTAGATGTCGACACTGTTGGTCCGTGCCAACCAAACAAAAAAACGAAACATTGATATATTCATCATTCTTGATCACTACTCAAAGTTCACATTTCTCATGCCAATAAAAAGGCTCAATGCCAAAGTAGTGTTAGATATACTGCAAGAAGATATTTTTGACTGTTTTGGAGACCCCTCACCACAGGCAAACGCGGTTGAAAAAGTTAATCGTTCGGTTAATGCTGCTTTGCGCACATATATTCGGCCCGACCAAAGTCTATGGGATGTATACATATACGAAGCACCATACATCAGTCTATTGGAATTTCGCCATACTTCGCTGTTTGGGCAAAATACGATTAAGCACGGCAATGATTACAAGCTGCTCAGAAGCCTGAACATGCTGAATGAAGGGCAAATCAAACTCGACGAATTTCCCTTACGTTTTAATATTCAAAAATTCGTGGATAAAGCATATGAAAAAAATTTGGGATCGTATAACTCACGCATACGAACTCTTTCCTCGGTCAAATAGCTATAAAACGCAACTTCGATATAAGCAATTTGGCTAAGCACTTCAATGCAAAACTTGCACCAGTTGGTACTAAGGCACGTATCAAACGAAATATTGGTAATTGTAAATATTTGTTAGGAGACCTCAAGGGAAAAACTTGGTCATTAACATGCTAAACACATTTGGGAATGTAAGTAATCACCCCTTTTTCAGTTTTTATCTCAGTATTAGTTAATCCTTTCAATTAAAACTATGTTGTGTTGGGGTGAAAGGTTTTATTTTTGGAAATGTAAATATATATTGCCGTTGGCATGATCAGCTGATCGCAATCAACTTTAATGGGCAGCATTGAACCATAACATTCATGCAATTACATTTGATCAACTTAGGTTAACAACATAACCATAAGAACATAACCAGAGTAACCATGACCTATGTCAATGACGCCGTTGCGAATGAAAATATCGTGTATTGGATGTATGCTTATTTTCCGCTTTTAATTTTGGCATGGCATCATTCTTTCCATTTTAATCGCGAACGAGTGCAGTCGCATTAGATTGGGTTAAAAATTATAAATATCAGTTTTTCAGGTGGGAGCAATAAACCCACGTGCATCGGCATTCAAAGTCAAAGTCCCTGGGAAAAATAAAGAGAATAATGTAAATATAGACATCATGCGCTGCCGAGCGCTTGGCTTTAACCTTTCACCGGAATAAAAAAAAAAATTTTAGAACTGGGACATTGAGAGATCTTCACTAAGGGATCATACTGGAGTCGAGGTGTGCCTCTCATGTGTGCTGGAGCCGTAGGAAGGTGCAGGCAACATTGCGTCGTTGCGTTATTGCGTGCCTAATAAGAAAAAAATTACGGATAACGCTTAGCCCTTGTCGGAGCGAAAAGCTACAATCTAGACAATCTACACTGGTAGCAGGGAGTGAATTTCCTAAGGCCGGATCAAGATTTCAGCATCGTCTTATTGCCTGAAGATAAACATTGAACATCGCTACCCCATAGTTCTTGTTGCATGCACAGGCAGACCAACGTGACCACGTGTTCGGCCCATTGATTCCCGGGCATTCTTAAGCGCAGAACTGGTGGATAGCTAAACAGTGCGCACACTCACTCGGACTTTCAACATTTAATATAATTGTTAAACGGCATACTGGCCGTAGGTTTAATCGAAGGGCATAAGTATACGTGAAATATAAATTGCATTTATTTCCGTTTTATATCACTGACATTATCTCTCGATCCTGATTTGGTGTATATATGTCGATGACTACTATATTTCTACGTTCAAACAATTCAATTAAGATACCACAGCACATCATCATCGTCAACAGGCCTGCTGACATCGTTGGATTATGCTAATGTAGGGAGTACTGTGTAAAAGAACAAAAAGTAATAAGCCAACTTATCAAATTTTACATACTATTTGAATCGCGGTTATAGTCAGCGGGTGTACAACTAATCAGCCTTCGTAATTACAGATGATTTTTTAGAATCCTTCAGATCAGCAGCAATTTAAATTAATATTAGTTTGGAAGTGTAGTCTCGTTTATGTATGCTTCGCACAGATTAAGTTTAGTTTTAAAAAAATGTTATCCTTTTAACCTTATATATAATGAAGTACGACCACGAATTAAAATTTTCCTTGAATACAATCATACGATAAAACGAAATCATAATTTTTTTTTGGGCACCTTAAGTAAATAATATCGCATATAAAGCGTAGTTGCAATGACAATCGCAGATTTTTTTCTATTTATTATGCTTGAAGCGTATTAGGTTGCAAACGAAGCCACGCCACTTCCCCTGAGCACGGTCGGAAGCCGTAGACGGAATACGCTCCCAATGCACAACACGAGTGTTAGGCGAATCGCACTCAGCATGGCCGTCATGTTCATTACAATCTCAAAATCAATAAGTTTTACTTTGCTTCCTACAGCCACCAAACTTGACATGTATCTTCTAGAATAGAATATATCAAGTATATTTAATTTTGTAGCTATCAACTCTTTGCCGCTGCCACTTCATATACGGTTTTTATACCCTGAACCCATTGAAAATGGGTTAAAAGGGTTTAATGTTTTTGTGCAAATGTATGTAAGGAGAGAAGCATCTCCGACCCCATAAAGTATATTTATTCTTGATCAGCATCAGTAGCCGAGTCGATCTTGCTGTGTCCGTCTGTCTGTCCGACCGTCCGTATATATTAACACAAGGATCGCAGAACCTATAAGAGCTAGAGACTTGTAATTCAGCTGTAGGTCCTCATAGTCCATGCGAAGTACGAGTTTGTTTCCGATAATCGATAACTTACTCCGTTTCCAAGCAATCGATGAAAATCGTTATCGAATCCTGTTTTAAGATCGGTTTTATCGGATCGTATTTTCAGATAGGTTAAGAAACAAACAAAAGTTGTGTTTTTGGCTGCGCACATGTTAGCAACAAACAGCGCAAATTCCAAGAATTGATGTATGCATGTACACACACACATTCATGCTCATCTGCTTTGAATTCAATCAACAGCATTGCAATTGCGATTGTATTGTTTTCAGTACTGCTATTGGTGTGGCTGATGAGTAGAAGCGGCGGTAAGCTGAACGGTCTGTTGCGAGTTCGAATCGTACCGAGGAAACTATTACTTTTTTGTTGACTACTATGGCTGTCGAGTAGAGTCGACAGCAAGTAATGCGGTCAGTTCCGAGTTAGAAACCTGCCTAGGGAACTTTTTTATTTTAATTTATCTGTACTTCAGTTGGTGTTGGAATAAGACAGTTCAGGGTATCGCCTAGTCGGGATCTCCCGACTACAACCTCTTACATGCTAAATTTTTCTTTAGCTCAGCTGCATGATCCATGCATGACAACTGCTGTGTTCCCTTTGTCCACTATTATGACGATGCCGTTTCCAAGCTCCGTCCATGTGGGGTGATCCTGGCAGAAGAAACACGATCTCTAGTTCCGGCACTGTCACTCGGTTAGCGCAGGTTAAATGCGTTTAATTTTACCTTTTAGTATTCTGCCATCTCTGCGCGTCATTGTCCTTCAGTATGTGGCGAGGGTAGTCGGTCTTGCCACGAAACACTACCGCACACATATGGGTGAGTAGGTTGCTAACAACGAAGCTATATCTAGGTGCACGGCGCGCACCGCAAGACATGTAAAAAAATCGTAAGGTGCCAAGGAATCGACCCCTGTATAAGTGAACGCTGTAGTATGGGGCTATTGGCACCTCGCCCATCTCTGCCGGCTTTGGGCGGGCGGTTCGTTTGACGCACACTGGAAAAGCATTGGAAACGATATCGATTTGTAGTTTATGGTATCCGCGGTGACATAAACTCCTGATGGTCGAGCCAATTAAATTATTCAACAATACAATATCATCTATCTACGGGGAGCACTTGAGGACGTGTTTTTTTATTTAATTTTCATTAATATACCTGCGTTAATAATGTTCTAATTCAAACTAAATACTCACTATATCTTTTTGCCCTTCTCCGTTTTATTTTTTATTTTTTGTTTTTTTCGCGAGCACATATTTGAGACCAGTGCATTTATATATATTATTACATAACTGCACATTGTCTGTCGTGTATAACCGAAAATAGACAAATAATTTATAATTCGAGCTCTCGCGCCCTTGTCAACCCGTGATTTGTTATATTTCTTCATTCATCATTCAGGATAATTTTGATTTTACCCATTATGCACTATCAGTTTCCACGTAATCCTTAACAATTTTTTTAACAGAAGACACCTTTTTTTCGTCTTCCGATAAGTTTGCAGATGGGATCGCGAATTCTGATCAGGCATTGCCTTAACACAAACATGCCATTATATTATATGTAAAACTATTTTAGAAATTTTTGTTTTGCATAACCGTACGCATTTTATCTTTGCCGACCATTTGGAAAGAATCGCTTTTTATCCTCTCCATAAGAAAAAGAGGAAATCTGATGTCAAAAATTATAAAAATATATGCAAGTTAACTGCTATACCTAAAGCTTTTGAGAAAACTTCAACATTTATGTTCCTCTATTATTTCACCATCCCAGCATGGGTTCATGAAACGTGGATCTGCAACCTCTAACGTCTTGAGTTTACTTGACTTGTTTTAAGGAAATAATTCAGACTGACGTCATCTATTCTGATTTAAGTAAGGCTTTCGTTAATCACTCCTTACTGCTTCAAAATTTATGCCTTCTCGGCTTGCCAGTCAATCTTTTAAGCTCGATCTCAGAGCTGTTGAGTAATATAGCCCAAAAGGTCTCCTTGGCCCGCTATTCTTTTTTTGTCTTCATGAATGGCCTTTTCTCGGTACTGTCTCACTCTTGAATACGTGATCTACATCAACATCAAATTGGGCCTTGCATATAAGAATATGGCCTCACAGAATCTACTACAAGCCAACTTTGAAGGCTTTCGGTCTTGGTGTCAAATAAATATGATAAATCTAAATTGTTAAAAATTCAATGTTTTCCTTAAAGTTAACCGCTTATCGTGGCAACTGAACCAGTAATGACGTCAATGATTTAGGTGTCATTCTTGATCATAATCTTAAATTCGACTCTCATGTTACGAGCGTGGTCTATATGTCCTTAATTGCCATGGGTTTCATCATTCGATGGTGAAAGGAATTTGACGATCCGTACACGATTAAGACCCTCTTGATATCTGTATAATAATAATATGTCTGTCGCCACAATATTCCATTCACCAAGCCAGAATTGAATCTATTCAGAAACAATTCTTGTTGTTTGCCCTTAGTGGCTTAAACTATGAACCTAATATGCGGTTACCATAATACTCCAGTAGATATCGGCTGATAAATCTTTTTTTTGTATTAATCGTAGAGCTATGCTGGGCTTAATATTTATCCATAAAATAATTATGGGTGAAATTGACTCTTCTGGGTTGACTAGCCAATTAAAACTAAAAAAGCAGTTTTAGTAAATTTTATGAAAATTATTTCCAACCACAAAACTTCCGATCTGCTTAAGATAATGTAACGATCTTAGAAAACATCGTCTCGGACTAAAAGAGAAACTGCTGCGTCCACTCCAAAGGAAGTTGTTAGGGTCCCTCTTAGTTCGAGGCCACACAGATAAATATCATTCTCCCGTCATCCAAAGCTTGAAGCGAAGCATTCATCACCCCTGCAATCGGAAGCACCAAGGCACCCATAGAGCAAACATGAACAAACATGACAGAGGTTGTTTTGGTAAAGTTTATAATATGATATGACAATACTCAAATACACGATTACAACATTATTAAACTTAGGAAGTAGGATTATAGAAGATTTAATTCAAAACTTTTTTGCTTACAATAATTAAAAAGGATGATATCTTATGTACTAAGATTTATTCCAATTAAAATTACACATTTAACAGTTAAGGAACTCAGGGGAGCAAATATTATGTTACACAAGCAAGAACAGACAAATCAATTTATCACAGAAATAAATTGATTGCGGCAGAAAAATAAATTGAAAAAAATAAGTCAAATACTAGGACTTAACCCTTTTTTAGATCAAAATGGGATGTTCAGAAGTATGGGACGTTATTGAACTGTGGGACTGATGTCATGACTTTAAATTGATAGGCCGCGAAGTCGGCTGGTGTGGGCAATGACGTTGTTTTTACTATTATCTTCTGCTTGCTTCGCTGCCTGATGCTAGGCAAGTGAATCTGGCCTTGATATTTTTCAAGTTGTTGGGATATAAATTCTGAATTTACCCCATTAAAATTTCGGGTGCATGAATTCCATTAATGAAGGATGGGTTTTTAATAATTTTATCAATTCTTTTATTGTATAATCTTGTTGTGTTCTTTCATGTCTATGAAACGTTGAGAATGGAATACTGAATTTATAGTCTATATTTTTACCTTTGTGGAAAAATATTCGATTTTTGAAAGCGTTTATTGGGACTTCAATGCTTTTTTACCTTTGTGGAGAAATATATAAATAAATGTCCTGCTGAACTGTTTTCACAATGTTGTGTCGATGCCACTGAAATCAATTGGCTTACCCTTGATAAGGCATCTGCATCGTCATTGCCTTTACCTTGTCGGTATTGCAATTCATAGTCGTATTCCTCTAAATTTGAATTCCATCTCTTAATTCTCGCATTGCGATTCCAACTACTAAGAGAATGTTTTAATGGTTGGTTAATTGGTCAATGGTCGGTGAACATTTTTACTTTAGCTTTACCGTAAAGGTAATTTATGAGGCCTTTTTATGTCCAACTGATGGCGAGCATTTCTCATTCGTTATTTGCGCAATTTTCTTTAGTTTTCGGAAACGTTCTCGAGAGAAATGTTATTGGCCGTTCGTTTTGAGAAAGTACCGCGTAAAACAGTACCGGTAGTACCGGTACCGCGTAAAATAGTATCTGCAGCTTTTTGGTCCAAATTGACGAAGATTCTCGTTTGGACACGTGTCCAACTTTCACCCCTTAAAAGAGAGCCAAATGGTTTTGCAATCTTAGCAAAATCTCTAATAGCTCATCTATGGTAAGACCTAGGAAAGCTCTCAGATCTTTCGGGGTTTTGGGAAGTGGATAGTTAGCAACTGCTTACACTTTCTTTGGATTTGTTTTCACACCCCTGTCGGAAATGAAAAAATCAATATCTTGAGGTTTTGGCCGCTCCTCATTTTACACTCGAAGTGTGGTAATGAAAAGTCCGTTATTCTAAAAAATTTAATGCTGAATAGTCAATGGTGTTGTTGTCGGGATCCCCGTTTTCGTTCGATTGTTTGGTATATTCTTCCAAAGTGTACTCGTACCCCTCTTGGGACTCGTACTCTAAAATAGCTTGTTCGTATTCTGTTGGGGTGGTGTAATTTTGACTTCTTCTCCGGCCATATTAAATGCCTCTTTTTCTTGTCAGTTTGGGTAAAAGAAATTGGAGGTCCTTTCAAATTGTAGTTTATTTATATAATTGACATTCTTAATCGGAAGCATTGGCTAACTTCCATAGGCTCTGGCCATGGATGTGGTTTAGGTGCCATTGGCCGAGGTGGGGCGGACTGTTAAAATTCAGAATTTTAGAATTTAGCCACGGAATGGTAGACACTTGATTCTTGACGCGTGCAAAATTTGGGTGTGTGGGTTTGGGCTGATATGATGGTTTAAAACCAGAACTATTGTTGTTCCGATTCTTATTAGTGGTGTGTTGTGGAACAGTCGTTGGTAGTGCTCTTGGTGCTGGGACTGGAGGGGGTTGTTGATGATTGGGATTATAGCTTGGTAGCATTGTATGTGGTGCTGGTACAACACATTATTATTGGCGTAAGCTGTTCTATAACTTTGATTTTCTAGTTTCGGGTTCCTTGATTCCAAGCAAACGGGGTAGGTCTTCCCGTAAACCACGAGTGAATGTATCTAACGCTTTGGCCGTGCATGATTTTGTCATAATTATCTCTGCCTCCATACCCAAATTCCTGTTCGCGAAGTGGAGAGTGAGGCACCTTGATATGGCATCCCAATTCAAAGCACATTAGTTTGACACGAATTGTATGTAATATGGCAAAATATTTGGGAGTTCCTTTTTCGGCGTAGTCGGAGTATATTTGTAAAATTCTTTCTAAACCTTTTCTCCATGAATTAAATCCTTCTGGATCGCTAAAAAATTCGTTAATACACTTCACAATATCTGTTAGCCTATCCGGACTTGCAAAGTATCCTTACAATCTTGTTTTTGGGGTGTGCGTTTTGGTGAATGCAAAATCTATCGGCTTGGGTTTAACTGGTAACTAGGTAACTGTTGACCTAGTACCTCTCCTATTAAATTCTTTACATGTTGTTGAGTGTTTTCGTCCATGTATCTGATTTTGGAATTGGTGTCGGACTTGCGTTTAGTAATGGGAGTCTAATTAAATTATTTGATTTGCCATTCAAGAAAAATATTAAAAAAATTATAATTAATTTGTCACGTAAAAGGGATAATGGTAAAAATTTTAACAAACAAAGGGTATTTAGAGTTCACCACTTCTTATGTTTAAGGGGTAATGCTTAAAAATGTTGTCAAAAGGGATTTATCAGTAATTATTTAACAGAATTGTGTTGCATTGAAAAAAATGCCTGTATGTTATGTGATTGCGCGCTTGTTTACTTTGCTTATATATTTTTTTTACATTTTCTTTAAAAGAATTTTGATATTCTCGCGCAATAACACAACATCACTTTTCACATCAATTTCGACAAGCTTTGCCACAGTGTGGTGGTGTTATATTTCATTTTGATTTCTTTGTTGTTCAGGTTTTTGTGCAAATGTTTAGTTTTACTTTAATTATTGAGTGTTTTTTGTTCACTTATTTTCCTTATTATTCCAAAAATTCTTCTTTTTTATATGAGAAAGTTCTCAGTTGAGAGTGATTGACGTGTTTTACGTGTGCTCCAAGATTTTTATATATTTTTGCGCTTCAAACCTGCTTTTTATTTCTAAATTTTGCATTTATGGTGCATTATTTAAAAAGCTCTTATAAATTGTGCAAAGTGCTATCTGTTGTGCAGCGTAAGTCTGTTAATTATTGCATTTATAAAACGCGGCGTCAGTTCCGTGTTGTTGTTATTGCCTGTTTTTGATTCTTTTGCTTTGGTGCTCCCCTGTTCATACACTTGTATGTGCGTGTGTTCGCTGCTGCATATTTCTGCTTGTGTATCGCTCTCTCGCAAATTTTTGCTATTGCTTTTCTTTCCAAACACTTTGTTTGTGTAAGATAATTGTTTTTTGAGTGTTTACTTGCTCTATTTTTGTGCACCGTTTTCGTTTTGCTCGCGCTCTCGCAACCTCTGCTTATTCTTTTAACGTTGATAGAAATTATGTCGTGCTGTAAGAAACCTTGCACGTTCAAGCAGGCTGATGATTCTGCACAGCCGCAATTTGTTAATTGCTGGCTGTGTGAGAGTATGATGCATGCTAAATGTGCAGGTCTCACTGGGCGTGATTGCGACAAGATCAGTGCAGTTGCCAAGAAGGGCTGCGGTGGCTTGCGTTGGTCGTGCCCAGATTGCATCGACAAGCAAATTGATTTCTCCAGAATGTATAATTCTGTGAGAAATCAATTCTTAAAATTGAATAATGTTGCTAAGCAGCTGGCGAGTAATTTTGACTCCAGTTTTGAGTTGCTTGCCAAATATAAATTCGAGTCTCCAATCAATCGCCGGTTGGAGCCTCATCTTTTGCAATTGCCCTCTACGTCTGTTCAGACACCTACGCCTTTCATGTCCCAACCTAGCAACTTGGATTTATCTCCAATGTTGTCTTTGTCGCCTTCTCCAAGCGACTGCCCAATTACCCCCGTTTCATCCCCTATAGTAGTTACAGTAGATCCCGTACCTGATACTGTCCCAGTTATCCAAACTGCCTCAGCCCGTCAGCTCGTGGCCGCAAAGATAGACCTGCACGTAGTCTTGCCCAGATTGTTAAACACAATAATGGCGCCTCTTTAGCTCCTCCAACTCCTGTATTACCCGCTGCCCCATCAGCACCTACTTTAACGGTTGTTGCCCCTCGTAGGCAAGTTTTTGTGTCTTGACTTTCGTCGGACACCACTTCTGAGTCATTGGCAGCCTATATTGGTAGCAAATCTTCTGCTAGCGTGTCAATAACCAAATTTAATTTCTCCACCCCTCGTGAAATATCATCATTCAAAATAAATGTTTCACATGATATGTTCCCAATCATTTGTGATCCCAAATTTTGGCCTCCACACATGATTGTTCACGAGTTCAAGCCAAAAAGGAGAAACCAGCCTGTCACCCTTCCAGTCCCTTCAATACAGGGTACCATTTCTGCCCCAAAAAACTAATTTCAACTTCTGACCAAATCTGTATTCATTATCAGAATGTCAGAGGTCTTATTTCAAAGCTTAAAAATCTTTTCATGGCCAGTACTTCCTTCGACTCGGATATAATATCCTTTTCAGAAACATGGTTAAATTCAACCATATCCGATTTTGAGATATTTTAATAGTTTTATTTTGCATAGAAATAATCGGCCTACTCGAGGTGGTGGGGTGTTAATTGCCGTTAAAGCCACTCTCCAGTCAGAACTTTTTTGTTTTAGTACGCCTACTGACGCTGAGATTGTCTCAGTTAAAGGAGTCTTTTCCTACACGGAATATCAATATTACATGCTCTTATGTCCCTCCTTCTTCTGATATTCAAGTTTATATGAAACATATTACTTGTATTAAAGAGGTTTCTTCACACGTGCGTGATAATGACCTATTTATGGTGTTGGATGATTTTAATTTGCCGAACATCTCTTGGTCATTATTCACTGCCGAAAATTATCTAGTGCCCTCAGCACAGCATGATTTTATAGACTGCATGCTTGATCTTTCGTTGTTTCAAATCAATTCAATTTCTAATCATTTGAATAGAACACTTGACCTTGTATTTGCTAACGACTACCTTATTTCTAATGTGTCTAGGTCCGCTCCTTTATCTCTTCCTGAGGATGTATATCATCCTACTTTAGAGATTACAATGTTCAATTGTAATCGACTCATTTCGTGCTCATCAGCCAATAAACCCCGCCGCTGCTTTCGCAAAGGGAATTATTCATTGCTAAATCAGCTTATTTATTCAACCGATTGGTCTTTTTTATATGACTCGGTTGATATGAATACTGCTATTGCTTTTTTTATAGCACCCTAAACTCCCTCTTAGATGTGAGTATTCCCAAGTCAATTCCTTCGACTACTCTTTCAAAACCACCCTGGTTTACTCCCAGATTGTCACAGCTTAAAAACTTAAAATCTAAATATTTTAAAAAGTTTAAAAAGTCTGGTTCGTGTACAGACTTGGCTAGATATTCCATAGTCAAGTCGAACTTCTTTCTTCTGAATTCTCAATGCTATGAGAATTATCTTACTCGTTGTAAAAGGCAATTTGCCCAAAATCCGAGACAGTTTTACAATTTTGTAAACTTGAAGCGTAAATCTTCAAGTTTGCCAACTTCTGTTTCTTTCGGGATGGATAAAGCTAGTAATGACTCTGATTCTGCTAACCTCTTTGCTAATTTTTTCCAATCAACTTACTCCTCTGTCTGTCCTAATAATAATTCTTACCCTTATACTATTTCTTCCTCTAGTTCTATACCTCCTCCTATTATTTCACACTCATCTCTCCTTTTAGCTATAAACTCTTTACAATCTTCTTACTCTCCTGGGCCTGACAATATTCCTAGTTGTCTACTTAAGGAGTGCAGTTCTTCCCTTCTGTATCCATTGCAAAAGCTTTTTAATTTATCTCTTGAATCTTCTGTCTTTCCATCTCTTTGGAAAGAATCTTATATCATTCCTCTCCACAAGAAAGGTAGAAAGTCTGATATACAAAATTACAGGGGCATTGCAAAACTGTCCGCTATTCCTAAATTATTTGAAAAAATAATCACTTCGAATTTTCAGCATTTCTGCAAATCAGTTGTTTCCCCTGTTCAACATGGATTCGTAAAGAATCGGTCAACTACGACCAATCTGCTTGAGTTTACTTCCTTGGTAAATGATGCTTTTCTTTCGAAAATGCAAACTGATGTCATTTATACTGACTTTAGTAAGGCGTTTGACTCTGTGCACCATGACACTTTACTTTTTAAACTTGACCGAATAGGTTTCCCTCCGTCTCTTTTGCTTTGGATTAATTCTTATTTAAAAGGTAGGACCCAACGAGTAATGCTGAGGCTGACTACCTCTAAACAAGTTCACGTTACTTCTGGTGTTCCTCAAGGTAGTCTTGGACCTTTACTCTTTTTATAAATGATCTCCCCTCTGTTATATCACATGCCCGTGTACTCATGTATGCGGATGATGTGAAACTTATTCTATCATACACTAATCCCCTACACTATTCTCGTCTACAAGACGATTTGAACGCGATGCAACTTTGGTGTTCGACCAATCAATTGCATCTGAATTGGTCAAAGTGTATGCTTATGACATTTAATCGTACTACACCTTATCTTGTCAGTTATACAATCGACAATACCCCTTTGCAACGTATACTAACAGTTAAGGATCTAGGCGTTCTTTTTGATTCTAAACTCTGTTTCAATCTTCACATAGATACCATCGTTAATGAGGCAAAAGGTGTACTTGGATTCATTAAACGATGGTCTAAAGAGTTTAACGATCCTTTTATAACTAAACTTCTGTACATCTCTCTTGTTCGCCCTATCCTTGAATACTGCTCTTGCATCTGGTCTCCGCAGTATAACAATAGCCAGGATCGTATTGAATCTTTTCAGAAGCAATTTCTGCTTTTTACCTTACGAGGTTTAAATTGGGACCCTAATCTTCGGTTGCCATCCTACTCCAGCAGGCTGCTTCTTCTTAACCTTCCGTCGTTAACCAACCGTAGGACAATTCTCGGTGTTGTCCTTCTACATAAGTTGATTATTGGCGATATAGATTCTCCTTTTCTGCTAGGGCGTCTTCAATTCTCTGTTCCGTCTAGACCAACCAGAAATTACCGCCCCTTATTCCTGTCTACGTGCACAACAGACTACGCTATGCACAATCCTTTTCGCGTGCTATGTAAAAATTATAATAGTTTACATCACGTTTTCTCTACCGAACTTTCTCTACCCCTAATAAAATAGTTGCTTTCAGGATACCTTCGGGAAGTCACCGACCATTCCCAGCTATGAGCAGGGGCATAGCTTGCCGGACAGGCTGTAAATTTTCCCCCACCGGGTCGGTGATTTCCCATTACTTTTCTCTCTATCCTATCTACTTAACACTCTATATATCTATCTAGCATACATGTCTTTACTTTATTAACAATCTTCTTACTTTCTTTTTTCCTATTTATTGTATTTTATTAATTAACATAGCAAACTAAGATTATTTTTAATATTACTTAAGAACACTTTTTTCCTACTTACACCCTTCAGCTTAGATGTAGGCTCTTATAGCGTCACTGACAAATTTAGCTGTGAAAAGGGGCACAGCTGGCCGGGCTGCCAAATAAAACACCTCCATCGGTCGGTGATGCTATTTAGAGAACTGTGTTTTCTAACTAGGCTTTTAGCATATAAGTCCATTATCTACTGTATGTATAATATACTGAATAAAGAGGAAGACACTCGTTTTGTCGACCAATAATAAAATAAATAAAAAAATAAATATGTCTTAGTTGTTTGTTTTTTTGTGTACTTACTCACTAGCTTACATTAACAATGCTGTGGCCGCCTTTCCCGATGGTGCGGAGGTGATCCTTTTTGCGCCTGCTACTTGGGCTCCGCTGTCCATACCTCTCGGAAAATGCTCTGCGAACGGATCTTACAAAGCTTGTGGTCCACCGTTGGCAGTTCTACAAATTGCTGTGGTTAAATTAAAAGCCGTAAGTTCCTTTGGAAAATAGCCTCAAGCTGTTCGGGCGCCAGTTATTTCCCTTTATATTAAATACAGAAATCTTCTTGGGAAAGTCTTAGTTAGTTCCATTAATATTGAATAAATAAATCTTATTTTATGATTTTAGAACTGAAATTTAAATCAAATCTATGTCTATATGAAACCCAACGATGACAACGGCGGCAATGTAATTTCAGCGGGTGGCGCGATCAGCTTCAGCTGCAGAAATGTTGCAGACGCATGGTCTCCAATTTTGACCATGCTGCAACGAATCAAGAACCTATAGGTTAACTTGTATACAGAAATTCTTGGAATTTGCGCTACCTGACGCAAACACGTGGGCAGGCAAAACACATTTTTTCTTTTGTGTTTCTCAACCGATTTTGAGGAAATTTTCTACAGTACATCTTAGTGTACTATAAAATGTCTGTGTATTCTAATAATGACAATTCCATTTAAATTCAGGCATTTTTTGATGGGCAGAATAAATTGGTTTATTTACTTGATTTAAAGCTATAAGGAAGTAGCGGGGAGGTGATGATAGTTATAAAATGAAAGATACTTGATATATATATATTCTATTCTAAAAGCTACATGTCATATTTGGTGACTCTAGCTTTTATTAATTACCAAAATTGCTCAAATATCAGAATTCGATAAAGTCTCTTATCGATTACTTGGAAACGGGGCAAGTTATCGAAAACAAACAAACAAACTCCATATACGCGGGCAGTAAGAGGACCTACAGCTAATTACAAGTCTGTAGCTCTTATAGGTTCTGACGAACGGACAGACAGACGGACATGGCTTGATCGACTCGGCTATTGTTGCTGATCAAGATTATATATACATTATGTGGTCGGAGATGCTTCCTTCTGCCTGTTATGTACATTTGCACAAATACATTATACCCTTTTTACCCATTTTCAATGGGTTTAGGGCATAAAAATGACAACAGAGGACATAAATAGAAACTTAGAAAAATGAATCAACGAATAGAGAACATGACCGAACTTCTCAAGAAAATAAATTTTTTTTATAAGGAATCCATTAGTTTCTTTATAACAAATAAGCAAATTAGTTCCTTAATTGATGAATGCGACAAAATACAAACAGGAAAAATAGGACGAATAATTGACTTAAGTCATGGGCGACTTAATCCAAACATTTTAAAACCAAGGTAATTAAGGAGCGATGTCTCCAAAATAAAAGATAGCCTATGAAAAATTAGTACTTGCAGGAAAGAGAACAAATACAGAAATTAAGGAGAGTTATGCACAGTTAAGGGCAAAGGGAATTTTTTTTAGAGAATAAACTCATCATAAATGCCAAACTAATATTTTTCAGTAGGAATCCGTCTCAGCTATTTAAAATTAACCAGTACCAGAACAAAGAGATCGACATATGATATGATACAGTTAACTCCAGAATATTTAGCATATAACTTTGAGATGGATTCGTAGCATCTAATGATTGAATAGACATTAAAAATATGCGAAAAATGGCAATTAAACAAGCGAGTGTGTGCAGGGAATTGGACTTGGACCACTGCCAGTGATATCATCTGCGAAACTTACCTTTTAAACCAAACAGACCATCGAATTGTGTCTATAGATGTATAGTAACATCAAAAACTTACTGGGTGAAATTAGAAGGCAGAGGCAGTTGGCTCTTTGAAAACCAGGGTAGATCGAAAGCTAGGATCCACTGTGAAAAAACATCACCAGAAATAGTGAACTTGACAGAACTAGGAATATTATTAATCAGATCTGCCTGATAAATTGTTAATTGCTCACCATAAGAAGCTATCAGAAATGCAGGAAACGATTGCGCCCTCTTACATAGAAGAAGTTAAAGAAATACCCAAAGTTATCTGGGATCCATTAACAGCATCCAAGATTCCAAAGAATTCTTAGCTCCAGCTGCTGAAATGTTGCAGACGCATGGTCGGCAATTATATCATGATGAAACGAATTAACAACCTCTGCTTAACTCCTCCCTGTTTACTTGACACTTGTTCTGATGCGTCCGTCAGAAGAATGGGACGTTATTGAACTGTGGTGTAGTGTATTC
Source organism: Drosophila kanekoi (assembly GCA_037075305.1). Lineage (NCBI taxonomy): Eukaryota > Metazoa > Arthropoda > Insecta > Diptera > Drosophilidae > Drosophila > Drosophila kanekoi. The sequence goes on from JBAMCE010000662.1 coordinate 2,009,197, forward strand.
CTACATATCATATGTAACTCAACTTGTAACACTTTGTTGCAAGTGTAAACAAATATAAAAGACTCAAGCGTATAGCATAAATATAATCGTATATATGTATGTACATCCACATGCACATACATACATACAGAGCTGCGCACTTACAAATATGATGACGCCTTGGCAGCCCAAGACAGCGTGAGACTGTTGACCACGGAGAGCTCCTAGAGTGAGCGCCAATATGTATGAGTACACCTGAAAACCTGTTTACCAGTAACAGCATAAGTATATTTATGTATTCATAAGGTAAGCATATGCCCTCAACTTTGAATAAAATAATTCTCATATAATCATCAAACCAGCACAGACGTGCTTATGTGTTTTCAATAATATTTGTATATGATAAGTGTAATAATAACATAACATGGCGATCGTGACAAGTGTCACGCAACGTGGGAAAAATACCTACGATAACTTGCAATAAATGCAAAAATAACGCTAAGGGATAAAGAATAACAATCTTCTACAACGAGGGATTAAAGACAAAGTTCTGAGTGAGTAAGGTGTATTTCGTTTGTGTCAAAAGTTCAAATGTCAAAACAGATTGCGCAAGACGAACAGCAGCCAGCAAGCAGGCTGCAAATAATTAAATTAAACCAGAAAGAAATCGTGGCGCCAATATGCCATATTTATACAATAGCAGCAAGCCCACGAGTTGGAAAGATGCCAAGAGGCTAGTAAAATTATATTCAAAATACAGAAAAAAAACCGGACCATTGTACACCCCGGCCTGTGCGATGATCTGCACCGGCAACGCTAACAGCTTCAAGGCAACCAAATAAAGTGGAGCAACACGATACCAGCAGTAGAAAAAGCAGCAGCAGAAGAAGCAGCATTAATTAAGAAAACTTTAAATTATATATAACATTGTAATGACGCCCTTAATGACACACAGTGTTGTGAGCGTCAAGGCAGAGTACAACCTAAAAAGCTGTACGACACATTAGAGAGGAGATCACTGCGTTGATCGAAGGAGGGTTGACACATTGACACAAAATAAAGGCCTTCTGCCTAAATATAATATTATTAATAAGTAAGAGGTTCTAGTCGGGAGCTCCCGACTAGGGAATACCCTGAACCCTCTTATTCCAATACCAAATGCAGCTCGTGTGAATTAATAAAAATAAATTTAAAAAAACCAAGGGCAGGGTTCGAACTCGCAACTGACCCCATTACTTGCTACCGACTTTACTCAGCAGCCACCACAGCTAAAAAAAAAAAATACCTTCCTCGATGGGGCTCGAACTCGCGACAGACCGCACAACTTGCCACTGCCTCTACTCAACAGCCACAATAATAATTGATTTTAATAGAGAAACACGCAAATAAAATAGCAGCACAGAAAACTATCGCAATTGTAATGCTGATGACAGAATACGAAGCAGACGCGCGTGAATGAAATTCGGAAATTTTTGCAATTTGCGTGGCATGCACGTGCACTGTCAAAATACCAAAAAACAAAACAAAGGCCGATCTCAATGAAATTTTCTACAGTATATCTTATTGTACTATAGAATATTTGTGTAATCTCAAAAAATCAATTGCATTTAAATTGTGGCTTAAATTGGTTGACAATACAACTTGGGTTGTTAACTTGATTTATAGCTCAGCGGTGTTAGCGGAGAGGTGGCGATAGGTATACATTTTAAGATACTCGATAGATATACAATATTCTAGAAGCAACATATTAAGTTTGGTGACTCTAGCTCTTATTATTTACCCAATTTGCTAAAAAATCTGGATCCCAATATCATTTTTAACGATTGCTTGGAACTGGATTAAGTAATCGATTATCGGAAACAAACACGATCAGAATAGGCACCAGGAGGACCTACAGCTACAATTTCAGTCCCTAGCTCATATATCCTTACGGTAATACATACGGACAGACGGACGGACGGAGAGACAGACAGTCGGACATAGCTAGATCGACTTGGCTATTAATGCTGATCAAGAATTTAAATATGTTATGCGGTCGCAGATGCTTTCTTTTACCTGTTACATACATTTACATTTTGCACAAAAACATTATACCCCCATTACCCATATTTAATGGGTTCAGAGTATAATAAGCAATAGAAAAAAATTTTATTTAAAACGAAAACACTAAAAGATATACCATATAAAATATAATAAAGCATAAAATTCACTTACAATTGGCGAAAATTTTCAACATTTAAATTAAAATGGGCTCACACGAGTCAAAGATTGAAAAATCAGCCGCAAATGTAATTATTAATGTAAAAGTCACCGATCAAATAGAAAATTTGGAAAATATTACAATTTCGTTATTCATAATAACTGTCATATCCTTTTTTTAACATTAATTAACTATTTTTTTTATTGTTCAAGCAAAAGAAAAATCTATTGAAGCACAAACAACAAGTAGATTAATTTAAAAAAAGAAAGAAAAACCAAAATAATATTAACTTGGCAGTATATAAAATTCAATGCAGTCGTAAACGGCAGCCCAGATTGGCTGCTTGGACTTTTCTGAACAAACTCATAGGCCACATAATGTTAGGGATGGGCCGCATCGCGCATACGCTACAACCATTTAGCAACCTTGGGAAACTGTCGCTCACTCACATTGTACTGGCAGAGCTTCAGCTTTTTTCCGACCAAGAACTCCTTCTTCATCCAGAGATGCTCCACCGCACCCAGTGAGCCCTCAACATCTTTCAAAAACTTTTCGACAGCCTCTGGCTTAGGCTGAGCGGCTAATCCATTGACGGGCAGCAACCAGCCCTGGATGAAGTATTTGCCACAGGGCACAAGGACATTAATATATTGATAACACAATATGATAACATGGTACATGCAGTAAATTCAATTAAAAATAAACTTACCCAAAAACATGCCAAGCAATGTCTTAGAGTTATACAATCTCTAAATACAAGGTTGAAAAATATTGGTATAAGACAGAATACTGAAATAAATGTTCCAGAAGATCTATTTTTTCAAGCAAAGTTTGGACCAAACCAGCTGAAAGATCAAAATGAGTCGAAGCCAATTATCAATATAAATATTGATAGCGACATTGAGAGACTGGAAGAACATACAGAATTCACCATGCCAGACCATTTAGCCTTACATATGTAAGGCAAATTTCGTCTACAGTCCCTGAATTTGATGGTAAAAAACGGTCATTAAATCATTAACGGAAATACAATTTCCAATAATCAACCAAATTTTGTCCGAATATAAAACACCACAAGTTCAGTAATAATAATAAACCTATATGACATTTAAATAGACAAGCTAAGTGACTATGAAACAGTCCATGAAATTAGCAAAGATCGTCAAGAAACGGTGATGGAAAAACTAAAAAAAAACGTTCCCCCTTATTTAAAGCTCAATTACAAGATCTCTGCACCAAGTAGATTCGGACTCGAAACCGAACCAATAACGAACAACCATTTTAATACCCAAAAATGAAGACTAAAAGATACTGAGTGTACACTGGACATTAAAAATTACAGAATTCCTCATACTCATAAAGAAGAAGTAAATAAGCAAGTCGAAAAACTCATCACAGATAAAAAAGTAGAAGTCTCGATATTGGAATAAAGCAGCCCAATAATACTTGTTCTAAAATAAATAAAATAAATAATTTCTCTCAGTCAAATTTCCGTTACCAAGCAGAGATGATATCCCCGACTATCTAGGCAGAGCGACATACTTATGATGCTTAGATTTAACGTCCGGTTTTCACCAAATAGAATTTAAAGAAGAGTCCATATCGTTTAACACGATTACCTTACAGTTTAAAAATAGCGCAAAATTCTTTTTAAAGAATGATTAAAATCGCTTTCTCTGGATAAGATCCTTCATAATGTAGAAAACACAACCAACACAACCTTAAATTATATCCAGAAAAATGCTCTTTCCTTATGCACGAACGGATTTTTCTAGGTCAAGTGTACTGATCAAGGTATTTTGCCAGATGACATAAAATATGACCCAGACCCTACGGACGCTGATAGCGGTAGACGATTCGTTGCATTTTGCAATTATTACAGTCGTTTCATCCAAAATTTGGCTGACTATTCACGTCACACAACAATATTATGCAAAAAGAATGTAACATTTGAATGGACCAATGAATGTCAAACAACTCTAATGAAGCCAACTTTACTAATGTATCCCGAATTTAGCAAAGAATTTTGCATAATAACGTATGCAAGTAAACAAGCTTGCGGAGCAGCTTTCCCCCAAACTTATGGTGATAAGCAATTACCAGTAGCATACGCTTCACGTTCATTCACAAAAGGTGCATCTAACAAAAATACCACAGTACAAGAGTTAAGAGCAATTCATTAGGCAATAACCCATTTTCGAACATACATACAGGCCAACATTTCACTATCAAAACAGACCATAGACCGGTAACATATTTATTCTCAATAGTAATCCAAGATTTGATTTAGAAGAATATGAGTTGACTGAAATATTAATGTATAATATATATATATAATATCTAGAATAACCATCGATGACTTAAAAAATACAAAAACAAATTTCTTGAAAGTCACTAGAAGACAACAAAGTAGACAAGAAAAATCCTGCGCAGGAAAAGAGTAAAGGAAAATTTGCCAAGGCAAAACCTTAATAAAGCTTCTAAGCCTTACGTATATAACGTCATCAAAAATGACGACGTACGAAAAATACTGACCTTGCACTTAACAAATATGTTATGCTTTTTGAGGCATGGCAAAAAGATTGTTGCAAGAATTGAGATTAGCGACCTTAATACCAATGGAACATTAGGTCAATTTTTCCAAAGGCTTCAAAAAGAAGCCGGTATAAAAGGAATCAGCCAACTCAAAGTGGTACCGAGCGAAAAAATATTTGAATTAATTTCAATTGATACTTTTAAGCAGATGGGCAATAAATATCTTAAGAAACTCAGAGTAGCGCTACTCAAGCCGGTGACCCAAATAGACAATGAAAAATAAGTTATACTGTCTATATTCCATGATGATCCTATTCAAGGTACTACTCAGGCATTTCAAAAACGCTGGCAAAAATAAAAGGACATTACTATTGGAAAAATATGTAAAAAAAATTCATATGAGCTAAGAGCTAAAAATACTATAGAATCACTCTATAACGTAGATGATTAGGCTAAGGAATCTAAATATAGATTAGAAACAGCTTAAAAAGAGCAAGAATAATGATGGATAAACATAAGCAGAAAAATAAGGAACTATATAATCGAAAACATTCGACATAAATTTGAGTAAAGGGGACCAAGTACTTTTAAAAAATAAAATAGGTCATAAATTGGAAAACAAATACCAAGGACCATATACGGTAGTAAGCATAAAATAAAAAGACAATAAAAGATATATAAGGTAAAGAACAAAAAGTTCATAAGGATAGACTACAAATCTTTAATGAATAAAACACATAAATTTTCTTTACAAAGTTTACAAATTTGAATTCACAAAAAAAAAAACCAATAAATACATACAACGGCCTGATCAGATAAATGCAATAAAAAAAAAAAACAAATTTTTATAGAGATAACAAATTATTTTAATGGATTTTAAATGTTTATATTATTACATTTTTATAAAATGTAATCAATTTTTAAATTGATTTTATTTTTGATCATTTTAATTACATTTTACAAATTTGTATAATATGAATGAAAAACACACAATAAAAAACAAAATGTTATATTATTAAATAACTATACATTTAATATGTTACGTTATTTTTCTAAAAAGGGGAGATGTAGTGCATTCATACATAAAATACATAACTTAATTTGTAACACTTCGTTGCAAGTATAAACAATTATAAAAGACTCAAGCGCATGGCATAAATATATTCGGTTATACATATGCTCATACGAAATACATACAGAGGTGCGCACATAAGTAACATGATTCCGCATTATACTTTATTATTCCCTTTATTCGCTCACACTACTGGAAACTGCTTTGGCTTACTCTCAGTGCTCTTTCATATTGTCTATTTACCGTTTAACTGTCTGTAAGTGTATGTGTCCGACAAGCAAAATACGCACAAATTTAATATTTCTCAAATGTCGGAGGCATTTCTTCTCTTTCAAAGGGGCAGGTAATATTAATTCATGGCAGATCATGGGCGCAATAGAAAATTTTATGATCACAAATATACCAAATTCAATGAAGGAGCGATATACATATATTCATAGTCTTAATAATTTTATTTAGTTATTAATTAATTAATTTATTAATAAAATAATTTAAGTGATCAGTCACTTGACCTACATATGCAAGTGCAGGTGCTTGCCAAAAGTTGACCCTTTCGGCCTAACAGACTGCTACAGGTAATAAGGGGTCAAAATTCATTCATCAATGCAAGCCCGAAATCATAAAAAGAAGGGCGCGCGACAGACGCGTGCCAATCTTGAAATTTTCTATTGCTACCATGATCTGCCCATTCACAAACATTTGTGTGTGTGTGTCTGTGTGTAGAAGCCGAATATCAAAAATCCAAAAATCTTGACAAATTTGCGACAGGGACAGGAAGGCTGGCAGACAACAGGCACACAATCGCATAAATGATTCTATTCGTATAGAAAATATGCAAGTGTGCGTCAATACGGCAAGTCCAACAAATGTAAATGCACACATGCCAACGCATGGGTACCCTTATCAACGATATCGAGCTAAGATGCAAGAATTTCGCATCGACGTGGCAAACCCTTTCATGATTTCATATTACCCGCTCCTTTGAAAGAGAAGAAATGCCTCCGACATTTGAGAAATCTTAAATTTGTGCGTATTTTGCTTGTCGGACACACACTTACAGACAGTTAAACGGTAAATAGACAATATGAAAGAGCGCTGAGAGTAAGCCAAAGCAGTTTCCTGTAGAGTGAGCGAATAAAGGGAATAAAAAAGAGCAGCTTTGCCGTTCCCTCACGCAAGACTTATGTATTTCATACACACGCTCTCTGTTAGAGCGTGCGGCCGTTCTCGAACCCGAACAAAAATGAAGGCGACTTTGGACCAGCCGCTAAGAAAACAACAGGCACCATCTAAAAGCTCAGTTGTCCAGTCTATATGTTGTATGGTTAGTGCTATTAGGGAAGTGAATCTGGCCTTGATATTTTTTAAGTGGTTGGGATACAAATTCTGAATTTACCCCATTAAACTTTCGGGTGCATGAATTGTAAATGAATTTTTTATAATTTTGTCAATACTGCTGTTGTATAATCTTGTTGTGTTCTTTCATGTCTATGAAACGTTGAGAATGGGATACTGATTTTATAGTCTATATTTTTACCTTTGTGGAGAAATATTCGATTTTTGAAAGCGTTAATTGGGACTTCAATGATTTTTTACCTTTTTGGAGAAATATCTGATTTTTGAAAGCGTTAATTGGGACTTTAATGCTTGGGATTAAATGTCCAGCTGAACTGTTGGCACAGTGTTGTGTCGATGCCACTAAAATCACTCGGCTAACCCTTGATAAGGCATCTGCATCGTCATTGCCTTAACCTGGTCGGTATAGCAATTCATTTTTACCGTAAAGGTATTTTGTGAGGGCTTTTAATGCCCAACTGATGGTGAGCATTTCTCTTTCGTTATATGCGCATTTTTCTTTAGTTATCGAAAGCGTTCTCGATAGAAATTTTATTGGGCTTTCGTTTTGAGAAAGTACCGCTTAAAATAGAATCTGCAGCTTTTTGGTCAAAATTGACGAATATTCTCGTTTGAACACGTGTCGAACTTTCACCCCTTAAAAGAGAGCTAAATGGTTTTGCAATCTTAGCAAAATTTCTAATAAACCGTCTATGGTAACCGGCTAGGCCTAGGAAGGCTCTCAGATCTTTCGGGGTTTTGTGAAGTGGATAGTTAGCAACTGCTAACATTTTCATTGGATTTGTTTTCATACCTTAGTCGGAAATGCCAAAATCAAGGAATTCTAATCTAATTTTAAATTTGAATGCACTCGAAAAATAGTGTCCAGGTTTTTAATATGCGATTCATTATCTTTACTGAATATGATAATGTCGTCTATGTAGCAGACCAAATGGGAGTCGTGTAAACTCATTATTTCCATTATTAACGGAGAAAGCGGTCTTTTCGATATCTGAGGGTTTTAAAGGTATTTGATGAAATCCACCTTTCAGATCTAGGACAGAGAATATCTTGTTATGACCTATTTGAGCCAGAACTTCAATAGTTTCAGGTATGGGGTACCTGTCTGCTATATTGACCTTCCTATAATCGATAACCATTCTGAACTTCTGCTATCCATAGGCATCTTCATTTTTTCTCCAATAGCTCTTTTAGCTGTTTGTTTCCCTCGTCCTTAAGGGACATATGGTACTGGTAGAATATAGAGTGTACTGGTAAAAAATTCGTGGCTTCTGGTTTAAAGTTTGTAGTATAAATGGTTAAATGATCCGTTCTGGGGATGATACTATTGATGGATTCGTTTTTTTTCTTTTATAGGTACACATATTGAAATTTTTATATTTTCGATTTATTTTCATTTTGTAATTTCTGCTTCTAATTAATTTAAACTTTCGTTTCTTAAGATGGCATCGAACTATGAAATTGTGGTCAACATACTAAATTTAACATTTATTTCTGGGTGGTTTAACAAATTTACAACTTTGTGCTGCGTAATGAGTACACTTCCACGCACAGTGACTGCTTTAAAACTTTTTTCCTTGGGGATCGGGTTAAAAATAAATTTTGGTTGAATGAAGCTCCTGTTTGTATCTATCAGTATCTTGAATGTTTGGCCGCTCCTCATTTTATACTCGAAGTATGGTAATGAGGAGTCCGTTATTCTAAAAAATGTAATTCTGAATAGTCAATGGTATTGTTGTCGGGACCCCCGTTTTCCTTTGATTGTTCGGTATATTCTTCCAAAGTATACTCGTACCGCTCTTGGGTCTCGTACTCTAACATCGCTTTTTCCTATTCTGTTGGAGTGGTGTAAATTTTCGATTATTCAATTTTTTAAATTAGCTTTTGTAGTAAGCAAACGTGCGCGAACCGCGAGCTTGTAGTTGTTGGAATAAGAGTGTTCAGGGTATCCCCTAGTCGAGGGCTCCCGATTAAAACCTCTTACTTATTTTTGTAAGTATCTAAAGTCACTAAACTTGATATGTTGCTTCGAGAATATTATATACATATCTTCCATTTTATACCTATCGCCACCTCCCCGCTACCACCGCAGAGATATAAATTTAGTTATTAACCCAACTAGTATTGTCAACCAATTTAAGCTACAATTTAATTTCAATTGACTTTGAGAACACACAAATTTCATAAAGATCGGTTTTTTGTTTTGTTGTTCGTTATTTTGATTAACAATTGCGATTGTTTTCTGTGCTGCTATTTTAATTAGTTTTTTTTTCACAATAAAAATCAATTATTAGTGTGGCTTTTGAATTAGAGGCAGTGGCACGTTTTGCGGTCTGTCGGAAGTTCGAGCCCTATCGAGGAAAGTTTTTTTTTGTCTGGTGTGGCTGCCGAGTAAAGTCGGCAGCAAGTAATGCGGCCAATTGGAGTTCGAACCCCGCCAATGGACCTTTTTTTTAAATTTATCTTAATTACTCTAAACGAGCTGCATTTGATATTGGAATAAGATGGTTCAAGGTATGCCCTAGTCGGGAGCGCCCGACTAGAACCTTTTATTTGTTTAATTTATCCTTATTAAAACTAAAGCAAAAGAGCGCGTAGCGCGATGCGCATTTGATGGTGGAATAAGAGGTTTCATGTTTCATGAATCTAACGGCACCTTGAATCTAACGTCTCGACTTTCGTCGGACACCACTTCTGAGGCATTGGCTGCCTATATTGCTAGCAAATCTTCTGCTAGCGTGTCAATAACCAAATTTAATTTCTCCACCCCTCGTGAAATATCATCATTCAAAATAAATGTTTCACATGATATGTTCCCAATCATTTGTTCCCAATCACGAGTTCAAGCCAAAAAAGCGAAACCAGCCTGTCACCCTTCCAGTCCCTTCAATACAGGGTACCATTTCTGCCCAAAAAAATTAATTTCATCTTCTGACCAAATCTGTATTCATTATCAGAATGTCAGACGTCTTATTTCAAAGCTTAAAAATCTTTTCATGGCCAGTACTTCCTTCGACTCGGATATAATAGCCTTTTCAGAAACATGGTTAAATTCAACCATATACGATTTTGAGATATTTTCGAATAGTTTTATTTTGCATAGACATGATTGGCCTACTCGAGGTGGAGGGGTGTTAATTGCCGTTAAAGCCACTCTCCAGTCAGAACTTTTTTGTTTTAGTACTCCTACTGGCGCTGAGATTGTATCAGTTAAGGTGTCTTTTCTTATGTCTTATGTCTCTCCTTCTTCTGATATCCAAGTTTATATGAAAGATATTACTTGTATTAAAGAAGTTTCTTCACACGTGCGTGATAATGACCTATTTATGGTGTTGGGTGACTTTAATTTGCCGAACATCTCTTGGTCATTATTCACTGCCGAAAATTATCTAGTGCCCTCATCACAGCATGATTTTATAGACTGCATGCTTGATCTTTCGTTGTTTCAAATCAATTTAATTTTTAATCATTTGAATAGAACACTTGATCTTGTATTTGCTAACGACTACCTTATTTCTAATGTGTCTAGGTCCGCTCCTTTAACTCTTCCTGAGGATGTATATCATCCTACTTTAGAGATTACAATGTTCAATTGTAATCGTCTCAGCAGCCGCCGGTGCTTTCGCAAAGGGAATTATTCATTGCTGAATCAGCTTATTTATGCAACCGAATGGTCTTTCTTATATCACTCGGTTGATATGAATACTGCTATTACTTTTTTTATAGCACCCTAAACTCCCTCTTAGATATGAGTATTCCCAAGTCAATTCCTTCGACTACTCTTTCAAAACCACCCTGGTTTACACCCAGATTGTCACAGCTTAAAAACTTAAAATCTAAATATTTAAAAAGTCTGGTTCGTGTACAGACTTGGCTAGATATTCCATAGTCAAGTCGAACTTCTTTCTTCTGAATTCTCAATGCTATGAGAATTATCTAACTCGTTGTAAAAGGCAATTTGCCCAAAACCGAGACAGTTTTACAATTTTGTAAACTTGGAGCGTAAATCTTCAAGTTTGCCAACTTCTTTTTCTTTCGGGATGGATAAAGCTAGTAATGACTCTGATTCTGCTAACCTCTTTGCTAATTTTTTCCAATCAACTTACTCCTCAGTCTGTCCTAATAATAATTCTTACCCTTATACTATTTCTTCCTCTAGTTCTATGCCTCCTCCTATTATTTCACACTCCTCTCTCCTTTTAGCTATAAACTCTTTAAAATCTTCTTACTCTCCTGGGCCTGACAATATTCCTAGTTGTCTACTTAAGGAGTGCAGTTCATCCCTTCTTTATCCATTGCAAAAGCTTTTTAATCTATCTCTTGAATCTTCTGTCTTTCCATCTCTTTGGAAAGAATCTTTTATCATTCCTCTCCACAAGAAAGGTGGAAAGTCTGATATACAAAATTACAGGGGTATTGCAAAACTGTCCGCTATTCCTAAATTATTTGAAAAAATAATCACTTCGAATTTTCAGCATTTCTGCAAATCAGTTGTTTCCCCTGTTCAACATGGATTCGTAAAGAATCGGTCAACTACGACCAATCTGAATGAGTTTACTTCCTTGGTAAATGATGCTTTTCTTTCGAAAATGCAAACTGATGTCATTTATACTGACTTCAGTTAGGCGTTTGACTCCGTGCACCATGACATTTTACTTTTTAAACAAGACCGAATAGGTTTCCCTCCGTTTCCTTTGCTTTGGATTAATTCTTATTTAAAAGGTGAAACTTTGATGTGAAACTTATTCTATCATACACTAATCCCCTACACTATTCTCGTCTACAAGACGATTTGAACGCTATGCAACTTTGGTGTTCGACCAATCAATTGCATCTGAATTGGTCAAAGTGTATGCTTATGACATTTAATCGTACTACACCTTATCTTGTCAGTTATACAATCGACAATACCCCTTTGCAACGTATACTAACAGTTAAGGATCTAGGCGTTCTTTTTGATTCTAAACTCTGTTTCAATCTTCACATAGATACCATCGTTAATGAGGCAAAATGTGTACTTGGATTCATTAAACAATGGTCTAAAGAGTTTAACGATCCTTTGATAACTAAACTTCTGTACATATTTCTTGTTCGCCCTATCCTTGAATACTGTTCTTGCATCTGGTCTCCGCAGTATAACAATAGCCAGGATCGTATTGAATCTGTTCAGAAACAATTTCTGCTTTTTGCCTTACGAGGTTTAAATTGGGACCCTAATCTTCGGTTGCCATCCTACTCCAGCAGGCTGCTTCTTCTTAACCTTCCGTCGTTAACCAACCGTAGGACAATTCTCGGTGTTGTCCTTCTACATAAGTTGATTATTGGCGATATAGATTCTCCTTTTCTGCTAGGGCGTCTTCAATTCTCTGTTCCGTCTAGACCAATCAGAAATTATCGCCCCTTATTGCGTGCTATGTAAAAATTATAATAGTTTACATTAAGTTTTCTCTACCCCTAATAAAATCGTTGCTTTCAGGATACCTTCGGGAAGTCACTGACCATTCCCTGCTATGAGCAGGGGCATAGCTTGCCGGACAGGCTGTAAATTTTCCCCCACCGGATCGGTGATTTCCTATTACTTTTCTCTCTGTCCTATCTACTTAACACTCTATATATCTATCTAGCTTACATGTCTTTACTTTATTAACAATCTTCTTACTTTCATTTTTCCTATTTATTGTATTTTATTAATTAATATTTATTTATTAATTTATTTTATTATTGGTCGACAAAACGAGTGTCTTCCTCATTATTCATATTATACATACAGTAGATAATGGACTTATATGCTAAAAGCCTAGTTAGAAAACACAGTTCTCTAAATAGCATCACCGACCGATGGAGGTGTTTTATTTGGCAGCCCGGCCAGCTGTGCCCCTTTTCACAGCTAAATTTGTCAGTGACGCTATAAGAGCCTACATCAAAGCTGAAGGGTGTAAGTAGGAAAAAAGTGTTGTTATGTAAAATTAAAAATAATCTTAGTTTGCTATGTTAATTAATAAAATACAATAAATAGGAAAAAAGAAAGTAAGAAGATTGTTAATAAAGTAAAGACATGTAAGCTAGATAGATATATAGAGTGTTAAGTAGATAGGATAGAGAGAAAAGTAATGGGAAATCACCGATCCGGTGGGGGAAAATTTACAGCCTGTCCGGCAAGCTATGCCCCTGCTCATAGCTGGGAATGGTCGGTGACTTCCCGAAGGTATCCTGAAAGCAACGATTTTATTAGGGGTAGAGAAAGTTCGGTAGAGAAAACGTGATGTAAACTATTATAATTTTTACATAGCACGCGAAAAGGATTGTGCATAGCGTAGTCTGTTGTGCACGTAGACAGGAATAAGGGGCGGTAATTTCTGGTTGGTCTAGACGGAACAGAGAATTGAAGACGCCCTAGCAGAAAAGCAGAATCTATATCGCCAATAATCAACTTATGTAGAAGGACAACACCGAGAATTGTCCTACGGTTGGTTAACGACGGAAGGTTAAGAAGAAGCAGCCTGCTGGAGTAGGATGGCAACCGAAGATTAGGGTCCCAATTTAAACCTCGTAAGGTAAAAAGCAGAAACTGCTTCTGAACAGATTCAATACGATCCTGGCTATTGTTATACTGCGGAGACCAGATGCAAGAGCAGTATTCAAGGATAGGGCGAAAAAGAGAGATGTACAGAAGTTTAGTTATAAAAGGATCGTTAAACTCTTTAGACCATCGTTTAATGAATCCAAGTACACCTTTTGCCTCATTAACGATGGTATCTATGTGAAGATTGAAACAGAGTTTAGAATCAAAAAGAACGCCTAGATCCTTAACTGTTAGTATACGTTGCAAAGGGGTATTGTCGATTGTATAACTGACAAGATTGTATAACTTTCTCAAAAGAGAAAGTTCTCAGTTGAGAGTGATTGACGTGTTTTACTTGTGCTCCAAGATTTTTATATATTTTTGCGCTTCAAACCTGCTTTTTATTTCTAAATTTTGCATTTATGGTGCATTATTTAAAAAGCTCTTATAAATTGTGCAAAGTGCTATCTGTTGAGCAGCGTAAGTCTGTTAATTATTGCATTTATAAAACGCGGCGTCAGTTCCCTGTTGTTGTTATTGCCTGTTTTTGATTCTTTTGCTTTGGTGCTCCCCTGTGCATACACTTGTATGTGCGTGTGTTCGCTGCTGCATATTTCTGCTTGTGCATCGCTCTCTCGAAAATTTTTGCTATTGCTTTTCTTTCCAAACACTTTGTTTGTGTAAGATAATTGTTTTTTGAGTGTTTACTTGCTCTATTTTTGTGCACCGTTTTCGTTTTGCTCGCGCTCTCGCAACTTCTGCTTATCTTTTAACGTTGGTAGAAATTATGTCGTGCTGTAAGAAACCTTGCACGTTCAAGCAGGCTGATGATTCTGCACAGCCGCAATTTGTTAATTGTTGGCTGTGTGAGAGTATGATGCATGCTAAATGTGCAGGTCTCACTGGGCGTGATTGCGACAAGATCACTGCAGTTGCCAAGAAGGGCTGCGGTGGCTTGCGTTGGTCGTGCCCAGATTGCATCGACAAGCAAATTGATTTCTCCAGAATGTATAATTCTGTGAGAAATCAATTCTTAAAATTGAATAATGTTGCTAAGCAGCTGTCGAGTAATTTTGACTCCAGTTTTGAGTTGCTTGACAAATATAAATTCGAGTCTCCAATCAATCGCCGGTTGGAGCCTCATCTTTTGCAATTGCCCTCTACGTCTGTTCAGACACCTACGCCTTTCATGTCCCAACCTAGCAACTTGGATTTATCTCCAATGTTGTCTTTATCGCCTTCTCCAAGCGACTGCCCAATTACCCCCGTTTCATCCCCTATAGTAGTTACAGTAGATCCCGTACCTGATACTGTCCCAGTTATCCAAACTGCCTCAGCCCCGTCAGCTCCTGGCCGCAAAGATAGACCTGCGCGTATCTTGCCCAGATTGTTAAACACAATAATGGCGCCTCTTTAGCTCCTCCAACACCTATATTACCCGCAGCCCCATCAGCACCTACTTTAACGGTTGTTGCCCCTCGTAGGCAAGTTTTTGTGTCTCGACTTTCGTCGGACACCACGTCTGAGTCATTGGCTGCCTATATTGCTAGCAAATCTTCTGCTAGTGTGTCAATAACCAAATTTAATTTCTCCACCCCTCGTGAAATATCATCATTCAAAATAAATGTTTCACATGATATGTTCCCAATCATTTGTGATCCCAAATTTTGGCCTCCACACATGATTGTTCACGAGTTCAAGCCAAAATGGCAAAACCAGCCTGTCACCCTTCCAGTCCCTTCAATACAGGGTACCATTTCTGCCCCAAAAAACTAATTTCAACTTCTGACCAAATCTGTATTCATTATCAGAATGTCAGAGGTCTTATTTCAAAGCTTAAAAATCTTTTCATGGCCAGTACTTCCTTCGACTCGGATATAATAGCCTTTTCAGAAACATGGTTAAATTCAACCATATCCGATTTTGAGATATTTTCGAATAGTTTTATTTTGCATAGAAATGATCGGCCTACTCGAGGTGGTGGGGTGTTAATTGCCGTTAAAGCCACTCTCCAGTCAGAACTTTTTTGTTATAGTACGCCTACTGACGCTGAGATTGTATCAGTTAAGGTGTCTTTTCCTACACGGAATATCTATATTACATGCTCTTATGTCCCTCCTTCTTCTGATATTCAAGTTTATATGAAAGATATTACTTGTATTAAAGAAGTTTCTTCACACGTGCGTGAAAATGACCTATTTATGGTGTTGGGTGATTTTAATTTGCCGAACATCTTTTGGTCATTATTCACTGCCGAAAATTATCTAGTGCCCTCAGCACAGCATGATTTTATAGACTGCATGCTTGATCTTTCGTTGTTTCAAATCAATTAAATTTCTAATCATTTGAATAGAACACTTGACCTTGTATTTGCTAACGACTACCTTATTTCTAATGTGTCTAGGTCCGCTCCTTTATCTCTTCCTGAGGATGTATATCATCCTACTTTAGAGATTACAATGTTCAATTGTAATCGTCTCATTTCGTGCTCATCAGCCAATAAACCCCGCCGCTGCTTTCGCAATGGGAATTATTCATTGCTAAATCAGCTTATTTATGCAACCGATTGGTCTTTCTTATATGACTCGGTTGATATGAATACTGCTATTACTTTTTATAGCACCCTAAACTCCCTCTTAGATGTGAGTATTCCCAAGTCAATTCCTTCGACTACTCTTTCAAAACCACCCTGGTTTACTCCCAGATTGTCACAGCTTAAAAACTTAAAATCGAAATATTTTAAAAAGTTTAAAAAGTCTGGTTCGTGTACAGACTTGGCTAAATATTCCATAGTCAAGTCGAACTTCTTTCTTCTGAATTCTCAATGCTATGAGAATTATCTTACTCGTTGTAAAAGGCAATTTGCCCAAAATCCGAGACAGTTTTACAATTTTGTAAACTTGAAGCGTAAATCTTCAAGTTTGCCAACTTCTTTTTCTTTCGGGATGGATAAAGCTAGTAATGACTCTGATTCTGCTAACCTCTTTGCTAATTTTTTCCAACCAACTTACTCCTCTGTCTGTCCTAATAATAATTCTTACCCTTATACTATTTCTTCCTCTAGTTCTATACCTCCTCCTATTATTTCACACTCATCTCTCCTTTTAGCTATAAACTCTTTACATTTTCTTACTCTCCTGGGCCTGACAATATTCCTAGTTGTCTACTTAAGGAGTGCAGTTCTTCCCTTCTGCATCCATTGCAAAAGCTTTTTAATCTATCTCTTGAATCTTCTGTCTTTCCATCTCTTTGGAAAGAATCTTATATCATTCCTCTCCACAAGAAAGGTGGAAAGTCTGATATACAAAATTACAGGGGCATTACAAAACTGTCCGCTATTCCTAAATTATTTGAAAAAATAATCACTTCGAATTTTCAGCATTTCTGCAAATCAGTTGTTTCCCCTGTTCAACATGGATTCGTAAAGAATCGGTCAACTACGACCAATCTGCTTGAGTTTACTTCCTTGGTAAATGATGCTTTTCTTTCGAAAATGCAAACTGATGTCATTTATACTGACTTCAGTAAGGCGTTTGACTCTGTGCACCATGACACTTTACTTTTTAAACTTGACCGAATAGGTTTCCCTCCGTCTCTTTTGCTTTGGATTAATTCTTATTTAAAAGGTAGGACCCAACGAGTAATGCTGAGGCTGACTACCTCTAAACAAGTTCACGTCACTTCTGGTGTTCCTCAAGGTAGTCATCTTGGACCTTTACTCTTTACTCTTTTTATAAATGATCTCCCCTCTGTTATATCACATGCCCGTGTACTCATGTATGCGGATGATGTAAAACTTATTCTATCATACACTAATCCCCTACACCATTCTCGTCTACAAGACGATTTGAACGCGATGCAACTTTGGTGTTCGACCAATCAATTGCATCTGAATTGTTCAAAGTGTATGTTTATGTCATTTAATCGTACTACACCTTATCTTGTCAGTTATACAATCGACAATACCCCTTTGCAACGTATACTAACAGTTAAGGATCTAGGCGTTCTTTTTGATTCTAAACTCTGTTTCAATCTTCACATAGATACCATCGTTAATGAGGCAAAAGGTGTACTTGGATTCATTAAACGATGGTCTAAAGAGTTTAACGATCCTTTTATAACTAAACTTCTGTACATCTCTCTTGTTCGCCCTATCCTTGAATACTGCTCTTTCATCTGGTCTCCGCAGTATAACAATAGCCAGGATCGTATTGAATCTGTTCAGAAGCAATTTCTGCTTTTTGCCTTACGAGGTTTAAATTGGGACCCTAATCTTCGGTTGCCATCCTACTCCAGCAGGCTGCTTCTTCTTAACCTTCCGTCGTTAACCAACCGTAGGACAATTCTCGGTGTTGTCCTTCTACATAAGTTGATTATTGGCGATATAGATTCTGCTTTTCTGCTAGGGCGTCTTCAATTCTCTGTTCCGTCTAGACCAACCAGAAATTACCGCCCCTTATTCCTGTCTACGTGCACAACAGACTACGCTATGCACAATCCTTTTCGCGTGCTATGTAAAAATTATAATAGTTTACATCACGTTTTCTCTACCGAACTTTCTCTACCCCTAATAAAATCGTTGCTTTCAGGATACCTTCGGGAAGTCACCGACCATTCCCAGCTATGAGCAGGGGCATAGCTTGCCGGACAGACTGTAAATTTTCCCCCACCGTGTCGGTGATTTCCCATTACTTTTCCCATTACTTTTCTCTCTGTCCTATCTACTGAACACTCTATATATCTATCTAGCTTACATGTCTTTACTTTATTAACAATCTTCTTACTTTCTTTTTTCCTATTTATTGTATTTTATTAATTAACATAGCAAACTAAGATTATTTTTAATTTTACATAAGAACACTTTTTTCCAACTTACACCCTTCAGCTTTGATGTAGGCTCTTATAGCGTCACTGACAAATTTAGCTGTGAAAAGGGGCACAGCTGGCCGGGCTGCCAAATAAAACACCTCCATCGGTCGGTGATGCTATTTAGAGGACTGTGTTTTCTAACTAGGCTTTTAGCATATAAGTCCATTATCTACTGTCTGTATAATATGAATAATGAGGAAGACACTCGTTTTGTCGACCAATAATAAAATAAAATAAATAAAAAAAAAAATAAAATAAGGTGTAGTACGATTAAATGTCATAAACATACACTTTGAACAATTCAGATGCAATTGATTGGTCGAACACCAAAGTTGCATCGCGCTCAAATCGTCTTGTAGACGAGAATGGTGTAGGGGATTAGTGTATGATAGAATAAGTTTTACATCATCCGCATACATGAGTACACGGGCATGTGATATAACAGAGGGGAGATCATTTATAAAAAGAGTAAAGAGTAAAGGTCCTAGATGACTACCTTGAGGAACACCAGAAGTAACGTGAACTTGTTTAGAGGTAGTCAGCCTCAGCATTACTCGTTGGGTCCTACCTTTTAAATAAGAATTAATCCAAAGCAAAAGAGACGGAGGGAAACCTATTCGGTCAAGTTTAAAAAGTAAAGTGTCATGGTGCACAGAGTCAAACGCCTTACTGAAGTCAGTATAAATGACATCAGTTTGCATTTTCGAAAGAAAAGCATCATTTACCAAGGAAGTAAACTCAAGCAGATTGGTCGTAGTTGACCGATTCTTTACGAATCCATGTTGAACAGGGGAAACAACTGATTTGCAGAAATGCTGAAAATTCGAAGTGATTATTTTTTCAAATAATTTAGGAATAGCGGACAGTTTTGCAATGCCCCTGTAATTTTGTATATCAGACTTTCCACCTTTCTTGTGGAGAGGAATGATATAAGATTCTTTCCAAAGAGATGGAAAGACAGAAGATTCAAGAGATAGATTAAAAAGCTTTTGCAATGGATACAAAAGGGAAGAACTGCACTCCTTAAGTAGACAACTAGGAATATTGTCAGGCTCAGGAGAGTAAGAAGATTGTAAAGAGTTTATAGCTAAAAGGAGAGATGAGTGTGAAATAATAGGAGGGGGTATAGAACTAGAGGAAGAAATAGTATAAGGGTAAGAATTATTATTAGGTCAGACAGAGGAGTAAGTTGATTGGAAAAAATTAGCAAAGAGGTTAGCAGAATCAGAGTCATTACTAGCTTTATCCATCCCGAAAGAAAAAGAAGTTGGCAAACTTGAAGATTTACGCTTCAAGTTTACAAAATTGTAAAACTGTCTCGGATTTTGGGCAAATTGCCTTTTACAACGAGTAAGATAATTCTCATAGCATTGAGAATTCAGAAGAAAGAAGTTCGACTTGACTATGGAATATCTAGCCAAGTCTGTACACGAACCAGACTTTTTAAACTTTTTAAAATATTTCGATTTTAAGTTTTTAAGCTGTGACAATCTGGGAGTAAACCAGGGTGGTTTTGAAAGAGTAGTCGAAGGAATTGACTTGGGAATACTCACATCTAAGAGGGAGTTTAGGGTGCTATAAAAAAAAGCAATAGCAGTATTCATATCAACCGAGTCATATAAGAAAGACCAATCGGTTGCATAAATAAGCTGATTTAGCAATGAATAATTCCCTTTGCGAAAGCAGCGGCGGGGTTTATTGGCTGATGAGCACGAAATGAGGCGATTACAATTGAACATTGTAATCTCTAAAGTAGGATGATATACATCCTCAGGAAGAGATAAAGGGGCGGACCTTGACACATTAGAAATAAGGTAGTCGTTAGCAAATACAAGGTCAAGTGTTCTATTCAAATGATTAGAAATTGAATTGATTTGAAACAACGAAAGATCAAGCATGCAGTCTATAAAATCATGCTGTGCTGAGGGCACTAGATAATTTTCGGCAGTGAATAATGACCAAAAGATGTTCGGCAAATTAAAATCACCCAACACCATAAATAGGTCATTTTCACGCACGTGTGAAGAAACTTCTTTAATACAAGTAATATCTTTCATATAAACTTGAATATCAGAAGAAGGAGGGACATAAGAGCATGTAATATAGATATTCCGTGTAGGAAAAGACACCTTAACTGATACAATCTCAGCGTCAGTAGGCGTACTATAACAAAAAAGTTCTGACTGGAGAGTGGCTTTAACGGCAATTAACACCCCACCACCTCGAGTAGGCCGATCATTTCTATGCAAAATAAAACTATTCGAAAATATCTCAAAATCGGATATGGTTGAATTTAACCATGTTTCTGAAAAGGCTATTATATCCGAGTCGAAGGAAGTACTGGCCATGAAAAGATTTTTAAGCTTTGAAATAAGACCTCTGACATTCTGATAATGAATACAGATTTGGTCAGAAGTTGAAATTAGTTTTTTGGGGCAGAAATGGTACCCTGTATTGAAGGGACTGGAAGGGTGACAGGCTGGTTTCTCCTTTTTGGCTTGAACTCGTGAACAATCATGTGTGGAGGCCAAAATTTGGGATCACAAATGATTGGGAACATATCATGTGAAACATTTATTTTGAATGATGATATTTCACGAGGGGTGGAGAAATTAAATTTGGTTATTGACACGCTAGCAGAAGATTTGCTACCAATATAGGCTGCCAATGACTCAGAAGTGGTGTCCGACGAAAGTCAAGACACAAAAACTTGCCTACGAGGGGCAACAACCGTTAAAGTAGGTGCTGATGGGGCAGCGGGTAATACAGGAGTTGGAGGAGCTAAAGAGGCGCCATTATTGTGTTTAACAATCTGGGCAAGACTACGTGCAGGTCTATCTCTGCGGCCACGAGCTGACGGGCTGAGGCAGTTTGGATAACTGGGACAGTATCAGGTACGGGATCTACTGTAACTACTATAGGGGATGAAACGGGGGTAATTGGGCAGTCGCTTGGAGAAGGCGATAAAGAAAACATTGGAGATAAATCCAAGTTGCTAGGTTGGGGCATGAAAGGCGTAGGTGTCTGAACAGACGTAGAGGGCAATTGCAAAAGATAAGGCTCCAACCGGCGATTGATTGGAGACTCGAATTTATATTTGGCAAGCAACTCAAAACTGGAGTCAAAATTACTCGACAGCTGCTTAGCAACATTATTCAATTTTAAGAATTGATTTCTCACAGAATTATACATTCTGGAGAAATCAATTTGCTTGTCGATGCAATCTGGGCACGACCAACGCAAGCCACCGCAGCCCTTCTTGGCAACTGCAGTGATCTTGTCGCAATCACGCCCAGTGAGACCTGCACATTTAGCATGCATCATACTCTCACACAGCCAGCAATTAACAAATTGCGGCTGTGCAGAATCATCAGCCTGCTTGAACGTGCAAGGTTTCTTACAGCACGACATAATTTCTATCAACGTTAAAAGAATAAGCAGAGGTTGCGAGAGCGCGAGCAAAACGAAAACGGTGCACAAAAATAGAGCAAGTAAACACTCAAAAAACAATTGTCTTACACAAACAAAGTGTTTGGAAAGAAAAGCAATAGCAAAAATTTGCGAGAGAGCGATGCACAAGCAGAAATATGCAGCAGCGAACACACGCACATACAAGTGTATGCACAGGGGAGCACCAAAGCAAAAGAATCAAAAACCGGCAATAACAACAACAGGGAACCAACGCCGCGTTTTATAAATGCAATAATTAACAGACTTACGCTGCACAACAGATAGCACTTTGCACAATTTATAAGAGCTTTTTAAATAATGCACCATAAATGCAAAATTTAGAAATAAAAAGCAGGTTTGAAGCGCAAAAATATATAAAAATCTTGGAGCACAAGTAAAACACGTCAATCACGCTCAACTGAGAACTTTCTATATAGCAAACTAAGATTATTTTTAATTTTACTTAAGAACACTTTTTTCCTACTTACACCCTTCAGCTTAGATGTAGGCTCTAATAGCGTCACTGACAAATTTATTGACCGGGCCGGGCTGGCAAATAAAACACCTCCATCGGTCGGTGATGCTATTTAGAGAACTGTGTATTCTAACTAGGCTTTTAGCATATAATTTATTATCTACTGTATGTATAATATACTGAATAATGAGGAAGACACTCGTTTTGTCGACCAATAATAAATAAAAATAATGACTGTCAATCCGTCTGTCCGTTCTTGTGTATGATGACAAGAATATCAGGATCTATAAGAGTAAGGGTAAGAGTCGTGAAAATTTGAAGATTGGTCCTTCGAGTGCCTGCCCAGTAGGAATTTGATGACTTGCCCCGTTCCCAAACAATCGATATAAATCGATGTTGAAATTCCGTGATTTTGGCAAAAGTAAGAGTCACATATTTAAATCAAATAAAGATCAACATCGTCAAGTTCGGTTAAGAAACACAGAAGTTACCATTATATCAACACGTGTTTGAAGAATTTCCTTATACATGTATGTAAATACACTCATTCATGCGAGCATTGCAATTGCGATGGTGTTGTATTCTGTTCTGCGTTTATGTGTTTCTATTAGATAGAGATGGTGGCAAGGAGTGCAGTTTGATACGTTTTCGCGACGAATTTGGTAAACTTATTTTTTTAAATATATTTAATATTAGAGCGAGCTGCATTTGGTGTTGAAAGAAAATGTCTTGTATATTGTGCACTCTAAGTCCCCTTACATAGATTACAGAATACTTGAAATTCTTTTAAACTTTAAAAATCTGTCGTTGATAAGTACTTTCATAATCACATACGGTCCCTTGTATTTTGGACTTAACTCTCTAGGTACCTCCACTGCACCGTCAAAACTCGTACCCATAGCATTCCCGCATAATTCCCATTTTTTAGTTTCTTCGGCTTTTCTTTTTTTATCATAGCCTGTGTTGTTCTGAGCTTAGACTTTAGGTATCCGTGTCTTAACTTTTAACACACTTAAACTTTTAACACACTGAACCCATTGAAAATGGGCAAACAGAGTATTATTTATTAAATGCAAATGTATGTTATAGGCAGAAGGAAGTATTTCCAATGCCATATGCGTAGAATACTGCCTTTTGCTCGTAGTGTTGATAAAGTTTTCCACTTTTCGCTATATACCACCCATGTGCATTGGGACTCGGCCACCACTGACTCTCTATAGAATGCCTTGCCAGCGACAACCATGTCTCGTTGGTACTGGACATCAAACTGGAATTGTTGAAATGCTGACCCTACCAGGAGGGCTCCCGCTTTGGTTTAGCCATTTGAGTGCCAGGTGATCTGTGATCACATCGAAACAGTACCCCTCTAGGTAGCAACGCAACGCCCGGCACTCCTTCTCGGTGGCGGAATAGTTCCCCTCGGCCTTCGGCATCTTCCAACTCCCATAGGCGATCAACAGATTCTGCTCGTCTGTCGCCTACGTCAACACTATGCCATTCTCACTCGCGTCAGTCTGTAAGATGAACCTCCCCGCTAAGTATATGCCCAATGTAGACTAGTTTCTGTTTGAAGAAGCTGCATATTTTCCTATTTAGCCTAAATTTGACCATCCTTAACTGACGAAATTCTCCTTCAAATTCTCGACGTACTGTTACTGTATTGCCCCTATCACCATCGACCCGATCCCGGCTTGGACGACGCCGTCGCCCGTTTTCCACCTCCGAACGACGGCAATATTATTGGTTGCTCCTTTCCCTGCCTACGCACCCACAACAAAGCACAATGCGTGTGCCCCTGCGAACAAGCGCGTAGCGACTCGAACTTCGTTCCGGCCTCTTGGCTCATAATTTTATGGGCGACCTCCGCATGGGGCATTATTGACTCCTGCCTACCCACGTAGAGCCGATATTCGACATACCTGCCATGATGCAGTAGAGCTTTCAGCTCTACTAAGTACTCTTTGAACTCTTCGCCCTCACGCAGCAATTATATTGTGTTTGGTATAGCACTGTGTATGTCCTCGAGCTGCTCGAGTCTACCTTCGGACTCAGAAGCCATTTACAACCTTAATACCCTAAGATTAGTAAGGTAACTCACTTCACTTAATGTGTGGGCACATCCGGCAAAAACGTAACGCACATCACAATCGACTGAGTCTGCCTCGGGCACTCTATGAATCTCGCAAGTGCTCTTACCGTCTCTTAAGGTAGTCTAAACACAGCCGGGATTTCTCTCATGGCAATGGGACTTGATCGTCAACTTCCAAGTGCCGCCTCGCTCGCTGCAGAGCCGTGCGCCGAGTTGAAGTTTTGAACAACCGATCAGCGACGCATGGCTGCAGCCTCGGCCGGCGGTTACGTTCAAACTCAAACTATGAATTCACTGTGGCTTCTTGCCCTTAATTAAATTAATTATTCGGCTATTTGCATTACTTACTCTTATGACTCATACTAATTACCAATTACCTTATATAATATAAATATAATTATGATGTGTGGGGTAGCTTTGGTCAGTACAGAAAGCTCCATCAATTAAGTTGTGTACAAGCCGTCTAGTGCTATATATATATATATATATATATATATATAAGTCATCCCGGTCATAAAAGTACGGTAAGATCGGTAATACTTGATTCAAGTAAGAAATTCTTATTTCAAGTATTAATTTTTAAGTACGAAAATTCTTGAATCATCAATGTTTGGTACGTTTTTCAGTCTTATAACGCTGAACTTAGGAACGGAATAGTATTGAAGCAAGTATGATTGATTCTTAATATAAGACCGATATGTTCTTAACACAATCCCAGTTTAAGATTAAAATAAGGTTGTATAAATTTTGATTCAAGAGCTCACGAACTTATACCATATTAAATTTGTGACCCAAAATGCTTGCATTAATCACATTTTGGTCTTTAATTAAGATCAATTTAGTCTTAAAACAAGATTTTCTGATCATATTTCAAGTATTCCCTAAACTTGATAGTAGATTAATTTATTCTTACAACAAGCCACAATCAGTCTTGAACCTTAAATTTAAATCAAAGTGTACTTTTTTTTATTTTTATTTAATATTATTTGTTCACAAGTTATACCTTAATATTACAAACTCTGAAAAGAAAAGATAAAGTACGATTTGTTTAAATTAAATTTGAAATAGTGGAAATGGATTTCTTACCTTGATAAAGACCATCGTTCATGATAATCAATTTCTTGCGTCGAGTCTAGACATTTCAAAACATTTGAAGGCATGGAACTTACTGTTAAACCATCTATTCCAAGCAATAAATAAAAAGTGTAATTATTAAATTGCGTAACTAAAACAATTCATAGTGTCGTACGTAGCATTTGCTTCTACATAACTATGAAATAGATTATAGAGATTATAAGACGAACAACTAGTAACTAAAATTATCTTAGACATACCAAAGTTAAAACTTGCATTATCCAAAATATACATATACATTCACACATACATACATACATATGTATATGTATATATGTATTTCAGTCGAAGATGTCTCCTTTCGTGCTTACACATTCATGCTTACACAGGCACACAATATAATCTAAGCGGGCAAAATAATGCGTACATATGTAATTATATACATGCTACGTGTGTGTGCACATAGAAAAGCATGAGAATCAACACCGATCAACATACCTGCGAAAACATACACACATACCGTTGCACCCATACACATGTGTTCTTACAAGCGCACGGCGTCGTCTCAACGGCGGCTTCTTTTTTTTTCTACATACCAATGTGTATACACACGTTATATGTGTATGTATGTACATACATATGTGCACACATACACATTACCAAACATACAAAAAAATGCGCCAGGAAAGAGCAACGACGCCGTATCGCTTGCAAAAATACATATTATACATACATACATATGTACATACATATAAACTTATTTGTATTATCTATGTAAATATATGTATGTATTATCTATGTAAATCTACCATACATACGTATAGACGTATGTATGTATTTATTTACCCTTTAAGTAAGAAAGCAGGTGCTCCAAACCACTTACCATACAATATATAGACTGGACAACTGAGCATTTTGATGGGGCCTGTTGTCTTAGTAGCGGCTGGTCCAAAGTCGCCTTCGTTTTTGTTCGAGTTCGAGAGAGGCCGCACGCTCTAACAGAGAGCGTGTGTACGAAACACATAAGACTTGTGTGAGGGAACGGCAAAGCTGCTCTTTTTTATTCCCTTTATTCGCTCACACTACAGGAAACTGCTTTGGCATACTCTCAGTGCTCTTTCATATTGTCTATTTACCGTTTAACTGTCTGTGTGTGTATGTGTCCGACAAGCAAAAATACGCACAAATTTAAGATTTCTCAAATGTCGGAGGCATTTCTTCCCTTTTAAAGGGGCGGGTAATATGAAATCATGAAAGGGTTTGCCACGTCGATGCGAAATTCTTGCATTTTAGCTCGATATCGTTGTTGGACTTGCCATATTCACGCACACTTGCATATTTTGTATATGAATAGAAGCATTTATGCGCATGTGTGCCTGTTGGTTGCCAGCCTGACTGTCCCAGTCGCAAACTTCTCAAGATTTTTGGATTTTTGATATTCGGCTTGTGCACACAGACACACTCACACACAATAGTGTCCAAAACAAACTGCTTAAGAAGCTTCCAAAGCCTTTTGTCCAGCAATGTCGCATTCTTTTCCGCGTACAATTGCACTGGTAAAATTCTCCACTTGAAATGCCATGCGTCGGCTGCAGCAACAGTTAGAAAAAATGTGAGAGATCGAGCGCGTGCCAATTCTCTCTAATTCTCTCTCGCGCATGTTAAAAACTTAACAAAACTATACTACAAAAAAAGTCTCTTTAATCGGAAGTGAAGGCCGAAGTATGGAAAGCAAAATCAAAGCATTTAACTTGTTTGCTTTGTAATGCATGGGGTAAAGTATCATCTTATGCTATAAAAAAGTGGTAGAGAATGTTTGTTTATTCTAATGATCAATAATAAAGATGATTTGCCGTTAAAATCCTTGCCTTGAACACAGAACTATTCGATTTACTTTAATTTTGGTAAGCAAAGGCCTAATTTTTTGGAAATAGGTCTCTTGGCTAACAGGAAATTTTCCCTCGGTTTTTTCAACCACCTTAGTTTTTGCAATTGGCCAAATTTTATAGATTGCGTTGAGCGAGGTCGTACTGTTTACATTTAGAAATGCTACGGCCAGCAGTCATCGGATGGTTTAAGGATCATATGCTCGAAAATCTTACAATTTTCTTCGAGATTCAAGATTCGTACTACAATGTATTTTTCAACCAATATATAAGATTCATACATATGTACTTTCGCAAAGCACTGTAGATACATACTTACTGAGGCTGTGTGAAAAGAGCGTTAAGTTCGAATGCACGCAAGAATGCAATGACACATTCTTCACTGCAATAGTCTGACTTCAGAAAGCTTGCAGAAATTACTCAAGACCAAGATGGGAAGCCACTCCCAGTTGTATTCGCCTCAACTACATTCACTCAGGAAGAATGTAATAAATCTACTACAGAGCAGGAATAAGCTGCTATATTCTGGGCAATTAAACGTTTCAGACCATATTAGCAGTTTATATTTCTCTGCTCAATCAAGAATCCAACTGTAATTATCGTTGAATTATTATAATTAAAAGACTTTCATTATTTTAGTTGAATGATATTGTGTAGTTTATCTAGTCTTAGTGAGGGTTGACTCTCAACTGCCCACTCGATATATCTAGTGACTTGCATTGATGGGAGTGTTCCTTATAACTACATACATAGTTCTTCGACTAGCAGCACAAGCACTATTATTACACCAACATCCAATCTAACTTGTGTGAGATTAGATTTGGAAGAATACAATTTTACTGTATAATACCTCAGGGGAAAGAATATTATGTTGCTGTTGCATTGAAACACATTTGTATGTGTGTGTGTGTTTAGTCCTGGAAATTCAGAAATGCCGATAACTTAAAATTGTTGCAAGTTCCCACCGGCAAATGAGCATGTGTGACTTGGGATCGGACCAACAAGAAATACATGTATTGATATTATCTATACGATCGGTTCATTTCTGGTCTTACTAAATATTTAGTAACGACGACTGTACCAAAGAAAAACTCAACAACAATTGACAACAATTTTTAAATGTCTTACACAAAATTACGGTCCAATGAAGACGTTCATAACTGACAGAATATAAACATTCTCAAACATCAGTTTATGAAAATAAACAACATAAAAAAAGCCACTCATCATCAGCAAAACATTTGGTACCTCAGAGCGAAAGTCGGCAAAGTTTTAACGAATATATTTGTTCATTTATTTCGATTGACAAAAGTTATTGGGAAGTATGGTTGAATTACTTCACTACAACTATTTTCTAAATTTGCATTATTGCATCTCGTAGTGTACTATGTCGGCATAATTATATTCACCTACATTATTCTTTTACAGTATAATTTATAAGAAGAATATCTTTGTCTAAACTATTTGTGAATAGGAAATCCTTCTTCTGAAATTCATCTCTTCCTATTATTTTGTCATATTTATATTCATATCTTTTTCATTCCTTAGTTTTTCGTTTTTAACTATCTGGTTAACTATTTCATTTCTGACTACTTCACTTGATTTTTTGCAAACTTGTTTATTTATTGTTTCACTTGATTGTTTACTGATTTGTGCGAGAAATAATTAGTAATTGTTTAAGAGAGCGCCAGAATATTAAAAATGTTGAATATGTACGCAAGAGAATAAAGAAGAGAGAGAGAGAGAGAGAGAGAGAGAGAGAGAGAGAGAGAGAGTTGTTAGTGTGCGTGTAGTTCTTTGGGGGCTGATTTTTGTAAGGACACAAAGAAATCGTTACAAGAAATAAAAGCGGTTACCGTTGGTATTCGTTTCTTTGCGAGGCAAAGATTTAATGTGGACAGACGAAAGTAAATGGTTTGAGCGAACAGACATTATTCATTGCTCATTGCGAAAATAGAAAAAAAATCATGCCCATAGATTCACCGGACCATCCGACATCAGAAGTGGGATCGGGTCCCCATGATCCTCAGTGGCGTGAAATGTTTGAGCAACAAAATAAAAATTTGATGAAGTTGTTGCGGGCAGTGCGGACAGGCGCATCGCCTCGTGAATCAAAAACAGTGTGTTTTGCTGATTTGCTGACATGATTCTTACTGAGAACCCGCTGGAGGGTAGCACAATCCTTTGCAAATCTTTGGAAGACAGTGCGTTGCCATGGCTTTCTCAGATATGTTTTCCCGGAATAAGCTGGATTCAATTTAAGGAGTTATGTGCCCAACGATTTGTGGCGTTGTAACGACTACGGCTGCTCTCATAAAACTGCTTAGCTGGCGGCCAAGAAATGGATAATGCATGTTAGCGTGAGGTTGCAGATAACCAAGGTGAAAAATATGGATTTGGAGGTAAAAGCGGTATCGGTTGTTGCTTGTGTTGTTGAGTCAGTTAAGGCGTACAACAAATATCAAGTCAA
Source organism: Drosophila kanekoi (assembly GCA_037075305.1). Taxonomy (NCBI): domain Eukaryota; kingdom Metazoa; phylum Arthropoda; class Insecta; order Diptera; family Drosophilidae; genus Drosophila; species Drosophila kanekoi. The sequence goes on from JBAMCE010000662.1 coordinate 2,039,214, forward strand.
AAAGCGAGTTGCAGTTACAATTGCAAGTGTATGAAATAGGGTATCGCCAAGACACATTGGACGCAGGGTACACGATGGGTCCCGAAAAGAAGAAGCAGAAGTTCTCACACATCACTTGCCATTATTGCGGAAGGGAAGGGCATTAAATTGCAGACTGCCGTCAGAAAAAAGTTCGTGAGTTAAAATCATCAAGCGTTGGCCAATTTGGAAGCTGTTGGATGCGACCAAAAAAACGAAAGTCTAATTTAACTTGATATAAGTGCGGAAAGGTCGGACATATTTCTACTGTTGGTATTTCTTTTGTCTGGACATGGCCAGCGGATTTTACCATACCAATTCACCCAGAATTTACCGAACGTATAGCGTTTGATACACCAGAGGGACAGTACAAGTTCTTGTCAATGTCATTTGACTTAAAAAACGCTCCGTCAGTGTTTCAGCGAGCAATAATAAAGGCGTTGGGTCCCCTTGCGTACTTATATGTTGTTGTTTACATAGACGATACATTGATTGTCAACGAAACCAAGGATGAGAAAATTTCAAGATTTTTATTTAATTTCGAGAAATGTAAATTTCTGAAGTCAAAAATATATTATTTGGGGTACGAAGTAGAGTCAGGTGAAGTTACAACTAACCCACGAAAAATGCAGGCATTAGTTGGATTACCTACTTTAAAATTTACTGAAAAGCGAGTAAACTTAACTGAACTTGGCTTATAGCTGAACAGCAACGAGATACCGAAATATCAGATTTAATATTTAAGAAACGGATAATGAAATTAACGAAAATATTGCAAATACATATGAATTGAGATTAGGCTAGCTTTATCTTAAAATTCAATAAAATGGTAGAGCCCGATGGTTACCATTAGTTCCGAAGCATGTAAATGAACCGTTATTAATTTGATTCACGAGGCTATAATCCACCTTGGCTAGGAAAAGGCCCTTGCAAAACGTGTAAAATATCGAAGCCACCTTCCGCGAAAATTTATCATAAATCAACCCGACATCACTAGAAAATTTATCAAAAGGAATATGTCATCGTCCTTATAGATGCGTTTACAAAGTACGTGTATGTGCATCACACACTGATAATAGATAGCAAAAATTATATAGAATCAGTTAAAGCAGTTATATCTTTGTTGGGTGTGCCACCCGTATTATAGCTGATCAGGGCCGATGTTTTCTGGGGTCTGGATTTAATGAATTTTGTTCTACGCATAATATTGAATTGCATTTGATCGCCACAGCAGCTAGTCGGGCGAATGGACAGGTTGAGCGTGTGATGAGCACACTCAAAAGTTTGCTAAAAGCTGTAGAGGCAGTCCAACGTTCACGACATTAAAAGAGGTTGAATTGGCAATAAGTTGCACAGCCAATCGTGTTACCAAATTAAGTCCACTACAACATCTAATTGGAAAAGATGGAAGATGTAGGGATGTTGTCAAATACTGTCGATGAAAAAGATGAAAATGTATTAGATCTGAGGACACAAGCTAAAAATAACATGATATCGAATGCGCACTATGACAAAGAAAGAAGCGATAAAAACATAGCGAAAATTGTAAAGCAAAGAGTGGGTGATTATGTTCTGCTCAAGTGTGGAGAGAGAATAAGATCGTAAATTTAAAGGACCGTTTGTTACAAGGGAACTATTGGATTAAGATCTCTATGGTATGAAGTCATTAAACAGTAAACGGACATTTCAATACACAGATCGTCGAGACAGTTTCTGCAGAAATGGATGAAGTTATGATGAGTTGTGGCGTTAAAACAGATGCAAACCGTTTAAATTTGATTTCGAGCGCTGTTTATGAAACAGAAAGCAGGCATGTCAACGCAAATTGATAAATTCATACGTCACATGCGTCAGGATTGGACGTTTCGAAGAATGTATGTACCGAAGGGAGAAATAATTAGTAATAGTATAATCGAGCGGCGGAATATTGTTGAATTATAAAAAAGAGCGGAAGAACAGTTATCGTAGTGTTGTGTGATGAATTCGAATCACTTAGAGTCGCTGAAAGTTAGAGAGAAAAATCAGGTAGGAAGTTCTAGCCGGGAGCTCCTAAGCTAACGGGAATACCCTGAACCCTTTTATTCCAACACCAAATGCAGAAAGCGCTACGCGTTCGTTTGTAGTAATCAAGATTGGCAGGGTTCAAACTCGCAGCTGACCGCATTACTTCCTGCCGACTCTACTCAACAGCCTCACCTATAATTGAGTCTTATTGAGAAATAATCGAATTAAAATATCAGCACAGAAAACAATCGCAATTGCAATGCTGTTAATAGAATGCGAAGCAGATGTGCATGGATGTGTGTGTATATGAACACAGAAATTCTTGGAATTTGAGCTAGCTGCCCCATCCAATTGCGCAGTAAAAAGCCTACATTTTTTTGATTTTCTTAACCGATTTTAATTAAATTTCCGACAGTAAATTTTATTGTACCATTGAATATTTTTGTATTCTCAAAAAGTCTGCTGCATTTAAATTATGGCTTAAATTGGTGGGCAATACAAGTTGGGTTATTAACTTGATTTATGGCTCTGCGGTGATAGCGGGAAGGTGGCGACAGGTATATAAATGAAAGTTAATTGATATATATATATATAAATTAGGATTTAAATAATAAGGCCTCGCGGGTTATTTTGATAGAACTTAATTTTGAAAATGATTTATAAAACACTAGGCCGATACGCCGTAGTGAGTGAGTTAAATTATACGCGAAGTCGCTGGGCCGATGTGCCTCAGTGAAAGTCGGATTAAAATTAAATTTACAAAAGATTGATCAAAAAACCTAAGCTATTGTGTGCTTTCACAACGGCCGCTAGAATGCTTAGCTTGCGCCTCGTGCGCTGCCGTCGTGCAAGAACATCCGGCCCAGAGCTATGTCAGCATCTGTGGCTGGTATTATATTGCATTTTGCTGACCCCTGTTAGCTCATAAGAACATCCGGCCCAGTGCTATATCAGCATCTGGAACTGGTGTCGTTGGCCTCTGTTAACTGCTCCCCTTTTAAGTTAAGGCCGCCCTCGGCCGCTCCTATCTCGGCGATCACCTTCTTAATCTCCTTGGCCGATGCCATGTTTTTGGTGAACCGACGGTAGGTGACTCCGACGCAAATTATGGTGCAACACACAGCACTCAATAAGAAGGCTATTACCACGCTGTCGACGCTTCCAATTTCGTCCTTGACTTCCTTGATGATCTCCAGGTTACGTTCATTCAAGGTAAGGGAGACTCAGCACGTCTTGGTGGCCGGTGACGTTCAGAAGGGGAGATGCCGCGATGCCGGGGAACTTACTCTGGACGTTGTTGCGATTCAAGTACTTAGTTTCGTTGATCAGAGCCCAATTATTGAAAGTGATTAGATTCGTTCCGTGAACCCAAGTCTCAGTACCGTTGTCAGTGCAAACTTTAGCAGGCCGGTTATTGATGATCAGAATTCCGTCATCGACCCATGTGATCGGGTCTAAGTGACTCGGCTGCATTTGGCAGTTTGCCAAGCCACCAGCATGCAGCTCTCTGGCACAAGAGCTGGTCGGTGAAAGTTGACAAAAGGTTCCTCCCGGCGTGGAAGTGCAATTCTTAAGGGCAAGCACTTGATCTCCGCACTCAGCTATAATGTTGTCGTCAATTTGTAGCACAGCATTCTCATGTGCAACTGGATACAGCATCACCTTTCTGCAAGCCATTTTGATTTTCGGGAAGTTAATGATAAAGTGAAGGGCATTAACAGATTGTAGTACTTTCACGGACGCAACGGACATAAGGTCAGCTATTGAAGAACCTGCGGGTTCATCGATCCAAACAGATTTCAAGTCTGCGTAATCTAATATATTTGGGCTTATGATATTAATTTTTGCAAGGGTAACAGCGAGCATCAAATTCTGCATTTCCATCAGCAACATTCTATTCCGAGCTAAAAGAGTTTCGTATAAGTGCCCGGAATCTATCTGATTCTTTTTTGCAGCTTTTAGTAATGTGTTGACACTTGTAGTGAGTTGATTGACTTGTTCCTGAACTTTTGTGTTGATAGCTACCTGTCGGTTGTTAGAGTTCACCAACTGTAACTCAGTGAATTTGATCTTCTCGAAGTCACTGGCGTCAGGTGTTGCCGCAACTACTTTGAGGGCTGTGCCCAAGAAATCTAAGCTTCTTGCCACCCTGTGGCACGCCAAGAGCTTCTAACAGATCTCTGAGGTGGGACGCATCTACGCTTAGAAGCTTTCTCATGTGTGACTGCGGAAACATTTCACATAGCTCCATTGTTTCGTTTACCATTTTCTCGTACTCAGAGATGTTTGCTGTGTGCCTGACGAAATTGAATTCCTCCCAGACCAGAACTTGGCCCTCAACAATGGGAATATACTTGGCGTGTGAGTAATTAGTCACACGCGCTGCCGCACTTGCAAAAAATAGAAATAGCAGAAACCCGAACCTGCGGAAGACAGACAAAACGGACCAAACTATTACTACGTGTCCTAAAGGAAATGCCATGTGGCGTAAATATTAATACTTGAAGGTGAAGCCTATTGGCTCAAATGTTGAAACTTATAGTAAAATTCAAGATGCATATAATCGATGTTTTATTTCAGCTCTCGCCCTACTTAAGGTTGTCCTTGTGAACCACCCTCCCTCCAATGAGAACGGTCGTGCCAAGGTCTGCCTCTACGATCCGTTCTTCACATAAGGGCGTGAGTTTATTGCCAAGCCTGCGGTTTCTTTTTACTAGGACTTTTTCGCCTACTTCAAAGACTCTATTCTGTCGCTGGTCGTTCAGCCTAGCCCGGAGCGCATCTTGTGCACTCCTTAACTTTGCTGATATTTCCCTTTCAGATTCGCCTGAGGGCACATGGAGGGCATCAACAGGTCTCTTGTTGATGGCCGAATGTATTGTCTTGTTATACTCAATCGTGGCTAGCATTATGACTTCGACTGAGTCACTGATGTTTCTCTCCAGCTTGAGGCAACGTGCCAGCTTGGCTAGAGTCCTATGGAAGCGCTCGACTTGGCTATTGGAGGTGCTATGCAGCGGCGGCGCATTAACAATATGGACTCCGTAGTTGTTTAACAACAGGGTCTTTTTCGTTTGAGAATTCATCGAAGGCTCGTTGTCGCAATAAATTGTTCTGGCTCGTGGAAAGATGCAGTAATGGAGCTTTTAAATCCCCGATAGTGCGCGACTGAATTGGTTGTACGACTGCAAATTTAGAGAACTTATTAAAACAGGTCAAAAAAAAATTTTTCTCCATGGAAAAAATATCAATGTGTAGCAATTCCCCAGGAGTCTCAGGGATCGGAGTTTCTCCCAGCTCCTGTCTTTTCGGGTGCCTATCGTATTTGGCTGCTGAGCAGATTCTACAACTTTCCGCAATTTCTTTAGCCAATTTCGCCATTTTAGGAAAATAGTATTCTGATAACACTTGCTTAACATTTTCTTGAGCTGCTCTGTGCGCTCTATTATATTCGGCAACGAGAATTTCTCTCCTCTCATCAACGTGGAAGACATCTGCAACTCGGTTTTTGCAGTGCCAGAACTTTGAGCCTGGAAATATGCGAACTAAGCCATCCTGCACCTGTGCTAGTGTGTGCAGGTTGCAATAGAGGGCATTGACCGCATTTGGATTAATCAAGTCAAGCAGTTCATCTAAAAGGGCTGTGCGATCAGTGAAGCTCACTTCATGACGCCTCCTGTCCCCGAAAAGAATGAAGTTGCGTTTGGTGGGGACGCGTGCCTCTTCAATGGCAATTTGATTTTGGAAACAATTAAGTGGCTTTTCGGTCGACTCAATTGTATAGGTCAAGGACAGCTCACTGTGGACTGTGGCTGCGCAGGAATCAGTATTCAGCTCGTCAAGAGTGTTGAGCTGTTGTCGCGATAGCGCATCAGCAACTAAATTCTCCTTGCCTGGCTTATAAAATATTCGCGCATTCGTTTCCTCAATGCGCGCCTTCCATCTTTTTATTTTGGCGTTCGGGTTTGACTCAGAAACGGCAAAAGTTAACGGTTGGTGGTCCGTGAAAATGTTAATGATTTTTACCCCATATAGGTAGTGACGTAGCTTGCTAAGGGCCCAAACTATAGCCAAAAGTTCCCGGGGGTTTCAATGTTCTGGAAATCATTGAGATGGGGCGACCCTCTTGAGAAAGCACTGCCCCTATGCCGTAAGCTGAAGCGTCTGTCGTTAGATCAAACGGCTTCTTAAAGTTAGGGTATCTGAGCATGCGTGACGCTGAATCTCAGAGAATTCTACCGGGATGTTTCGCGATCTATGTTTACTTACTGACCCATTCTCGCCCTTTAGAAGATCAAAAATGGGTTTTGCTATTGAGGCAAAGTCCTTGATGAAACACCTATAGTAACTGGCCAGTCCTAAAAATGATCTGATCTCGAATATATTCTTTGGTTCTGGGAACTCCTGAATCGCTTTGACTTCTTCAGGGTCCGTTGTAGCTCCATTACTGGTTAACACGAAACCAAGAAAACCTACGCTTTTCTTAAAATAACGCGATTTTTCCTTGGAGATTCTCATATTTGCCTCGTACAGGCTCTTTAAGACCCACTCTACATGTTGGACATGAGAACTTTCGTCTTTTGAGAAGACGATGACATCGTCAACGTAGACATAGCAAGATTTGCCAATTTGCTCACGCAGTACGTCGTCAACAGTTATTTGGAAGATGCTGGCCGCATTCTTCAACCCAAAGGGAAGTCGACAAAATTCGTACTTCCCCCGTTAACTGCAAAGGCTGTTTTTTCACGGTCACGCTCTGCTAGCGTGATCTGGTGATAGCCGGATTTAAGGTCCAATGTCGAAAAGTATTTAGCTTTGCCAAGATTCCCCAAAATCATTGGAATGTTAGGCATAGGGTATCTGTCTGCGATGGTTTTCTCGTTAAGTTTGCGAAAATCCATTACTAGGCGCATATTCTTGTTACCAAACTCGTCCGTCCCCTTCTTGTCCACCACCCAAATGGGGTTGTTGTAGGGGGAGACAGATTTTTATATGATACCGTTCTTCAGAAGGCTTTGAATCTCTTTATTAACGAATTCCGCTGCTCCCATGGGGTAGGGGTACAGTCGGACATAAACTGGTTGTTCATCAGTGGTCCTGATAGTTTCCACCACTGATGTGTTATAGGGAAGTGCTTCTTCCGGATCTGCGAAGGCCTTATGTTTGCTTTTTAGCAAATTTATGAATGCATCTTTTAGATTTTTATGTGGCCTGATATAATTCTTGGAAGCGCCCGTGTCGATGAGAAATGTCATCTGGATCCCTGCTACTCTTCTACTGATGTAGGGCAGCAGGGAGCTTCCCCTAAAAGATTGAGAGTGTCTGAGTCATACCCGCTACCATTGTCGTCGGCAATTTGCTGTTCTGCTGCTGCTGCAGAGCTAGCATACGAACCTGAATCTTGATCAGGCTCGTGAGCTGTGTGATTGACTCTCTGCCTCCTCTGTCCGCTTAAACGTCCAGACGTGGCCGTTCTTTTGTAGGCTTGAGGAGCGCTAGAGTTAACGTAGGCTGGTGCTTCGATGGTCGTAGAATTTTAGACACAGATGGATCGACGTCCATTGGTTCGTGTAACCCGCCACCTTTGTTCCACCTGCCACTCTGTTGCTCAAATTGACTTTGTTGCTGTTTCAGTTGTTTAGTGAAGTGAGGATTGCTGTTGACCCCTATCTTGCTGACGGACCTGCGGCCTCGGGGTTACTTTTCGTTCCCTATCTTCTTGTCCTTTAGCGAAACTAGCGGCAAAGGCGTACCACTCATGGTTTGCCTCTACCTCTTGCGCTAGAGCTAGGGCCGACGGTAAGTCCTTCCGCTTTGCCGCGAACAGGACATCCGTCAGGCTACGCTTTAGGCCTGAGACAAACACACGCAACGCATCATCTCTAAACTTTGTACAGAGCGCTTGTGCCATGCTTGGTTCATAAGACATGTTGACCTTATTGGTGAGAAGATTTAGCTTTTTCTCAACCTCGTCATAGTATTGTAAAATTGTTAACGAGCCCTGTCTTAGGGTGACGTGAATGCCTCTCTTATACCTGTATGTGAAATCGAAACGGTTTATTATGGCATCAAAATTCATTACTTTGCCAAACTGACCCAAAACGCTGTCAGCTGCCCCTCTAATTTTGCTCTTTATAATAATGACCGCCTGGTAGTGGCGTGAGCTGCCGTCGTATGACTTGTAAATTTTATATGCCGCTATCGCTGCTTGTCTCCAAGAGGCGTACGTCTCTGGTACCCCCGTAAATTCTGGTAAGCATTTAACGGCGTCCAATGGTTCATTACATTGGACGTCGTTTCTGATTTCCACCGGCTCAAATGCCTGGGCCGGCGGTGTTTCTATACTACTGGTAGATATTCTGCCTGCCAATTCTTGTATCTGAGCGTCTAAGGAAGCCCTCAGTTCTGCATCTCTTTGCCTCAATATTGAGCTCTGTGCTTCTAAGGCGGAGGCCACTGCGGCCTGCACCAAGGCCCTAAGCAGCTCAGCCTCCATTCCTATTTTACACCTGTTGTCAGCGATTTTTTGCGGGACGGCTTCCCTATCTAAGGTAGTGGAGTCGTCTGACTCAGATCCCCTCGCAGTGCGGTCTCTGTACCTGAGAAACGAGCTGTTCATGGACTTTACTTGTCAACAATAATAACAACAAAATTTCAAGGGCAAATCAACAACGGTAAATTAAATGAATGTTGACAGAGGAGAGTTTATTGAAAATTGCTGATGGAAGCAAAATTGTGTTACTCAAAGTATGTTGGGAACACAATTACTGCAATTTTAATATTTCTACTTATATTTTTTTACGATTTAATTTTAAATAGGCCACGCAAATTGAAAAAAGTTTGTGCCAAATGATGGCCCACTTACATTTTGTTTGATCCTAGAAGAGTTGTGTGTTCTACGTATAAAACTACTGATTCCCACGCTGCAGTCGCGAATGCTTTTTTTTTCTATGGTGTTGGTTTACGTCGCTGCCCAAACCCGCTTGTGCGCTGGTTTGGTGACAAGTCACTGGTCGAAGAGCTCTAGCGGCTTCGGTGTATCAAATTGTTTTTTATTGGGCTTGTGTCGCTGACGTAAGTTGATGTAGGTCAGGCACAGCTTTTATTTTGCACTGGTAGGTTAGTTCTTTACACTGTACAGCACATAAAATAATTATAGAACAAAATGGTCCGAAAAACGTTGGGCGCAAATTAGGATTTAAATAATAAGGACTCGCGGGTTATTTTGATAGAACTTTATTTTGAAAATGATTTATAAAACACTAGGCCGATACGCCGTAGTGAGTGAGTTAAATTATACGCGAAGTCGCTGGGCCGATGTGCCTCAGTGAAAGTCGGATTAAAATTAAATTTACAAAAGATTGATCAAAAATACCTAAGCTATTGTGTGCTTTCACAACGGCCGCTAGAATGCTTAGCTTGCGCCTCGTGCGCTGCCGTCGTGCAAGAACATCCGGCCCAGAGCTATGTCAGCATCTGTGGCTGGTGTTATATTGCATTTTGCTGACCCCTGTTAGCTCATAAGAACATCCGGCCCACTGCTATATCAGCATCTGGAGCTGGTGTCGTTGGCCTCTGTTAACTTATATATATATATATACCATTCTAAAATAAACACATCACTTTTGGTGAACAGAAACAGGATGTCGATATCGATTTTAATCGATTGCTTGGAAATGGAGTAAGTAATCGATTAACGGAAATAAACTCGATCTGCGCAGGCACTAGGAGACCAACAGCTTTCAAGTCTCAAGCTCTTATAGGTTCTGATATCCTTACGTTCATACATACGGACAGACGGACGGACGGACAAACAGACGGGCATGGCTAGATCGACTTCGCTATTGATGCTGATCAAGAATATATACACTTTATGGGGTCGGAAATGCTTCCTTCTGCCTGTTACATATATTTTCATTTGCACAAAAACATTATACCCTTTTCACCCATTTTCAACGGGTTCAGGGTATAATAAGAACTAATGTCACCAAGAAAGACACCGGAAGTCGCTAATCGAGGTAGAAAGGCCATAGATTCACCGGGCCATCCAACATGTATATATACACTTATTTGCCCGCTGCCATAATTTATTTTCCTTTAATTAATATTTGTATCCGCTTCTTTAGGCATATCCATTTTAAAAGAACTTTAATTTAAACTTAAACACGTAAGAGGTTCTAGTCGGGACCTCCCGACTAGGGAATAACCCGAACCCCCTTATCCCAACACCAAATGCAGCACGCGCTAAGTGCTCGTTTGAAGTAATAAAGATAAATTAAAAAAAAGTGCAATTGGCAGGGTTTGAACTCGCAACTGACCGCATTACCTGCTGCCGACTCTACTCAGCATCCATACCACCCAAAAAAAAAAGTAAATTGCATTTGAATTGTGGCTTAAATTGGTAGGCAATACAAGTTACCTTGATTTATAGCTATGTGGTAGTATCGGGGAGGTGGCGATATGCCTAAAAAGAAAGATACTTGATATGTATATAATATTCTTGTAGCAACATATCAAGTTTGGTGACTCTAGCTCTAAATATTTTCCTAATTTGCTCAAGAAAACGGATGTCGATATCAATTTTTATGGATTGCTTGGAAGAGAAGTAATTTATCGATTATCGGAAACAAACTCGATATGCGCAGGCACAAGGACGACCTACAGCTAAAATTTCAAGTCTCTAGCTCTTATAGGTTCTGATATCCTTGCGTTCATACATATGGACAGACGGACGGACGGACAGAAAGACGAGCATGGCTAGATCGACTTGGCTATTGATGGTGAGCAAGAATGAAATCATGTTGCATTTAAATAAAACATTTGGCTATATTCTGAAATTGTATTATCCAGTTTTGACCGCATGTACTGCCGTCGTCCTCCATGGCCACTTCTTTTGTTTTCAACACGATGTTTTCATCAATTCGTTTGCGTTTTGGCGCTTGTCCACACATCGCTGGATTCCACAGTTGATCTAATTGATACCGTCGCTGTTATCTAAAACATACTCATGCTGTTGTAGTTGCACATCATTGTTAAGTTCTGCGCTTGACTGGTGCTCTTGCGGATTGCCACCACTTTCTGACGACATAATATTTAGCCGTGCTACCAACTCTGCTTATTGCTTGTGTTCGGCAAACCAAGCGCTGAAAACAACTTTCCTAATTAAACTACTAACACTTTATCAATGGGAATTTCGTTCATTGTCAGTTAAGGTCACTTTTAAAAATATGCGAGGTTGACCAAATTTATTTGGTTATTAATTTTAATTTAATTTAATTAAATTAGTAAGTTTACTTTATTTTGGTCTTATTGTTTTTATTTGTCGAACGCTTATGAAAAAATTGATTCTTCTAACACTAATGCTTAACATAATCTTTGACATACATGGGTACCTACTACCAAAGGGATGGTGTATATTTCCGTCAATGCAAGCTATTGATAATGTAACCACTACAAATTCTATTATCATGAGAATCACATCCCACTACAAATTCTATTATCATAAGAATCATATTTTGTCGAACAGTGGGCTATGTATGAACATAAACACAAGCTACAAAAATAACCAAATTACACATTAAAACTTACAAACATGATCTCTAATCTGAGATGAGGAATCTGGGATGCCCAGTATTAAAGAAGTTTTGGTAAAAGCGATAATATCAAAATCAGTAGCAAATTTATCTAAATAAATGAACCAAACCTTTCTTATTTATTTTTATTTATTTCTTTATTTATTAATAGTCGACAAAACGAGTGTCTTCCTAATTATACAATACAATATACATACATATATTATTAAAATCAAATGCTAAAAGCCTAGTTAGAGTACTCAATTTTCTAATATAGATGGAGGTGTTTTATTTGCCAGTCCGGCCAGCTGTGTCATTGACGCTATTAGAGCCTACAACTAAGAAGAAGAAGAAGTAGAGAAAATATTATTTTGAATTTAAAAGTAGTCGTAATTTACTATATTAATTAAGAAACTAAAATATATAGGGAAAAAGAAAGGGAAAAATATATAGGGAAAAATAAGTTTTTAATAAAGGAAGGGAATTTAAACAGGATATAGAAAATGCTAGGTACATAGGATAGAGAGATAGTAATGGGAAATCACCGACACGGTGGGGGAAAATTTATAGCCGGTCCGGCAAGCTATGCCCCTGCTCATAGCTGGGAATGGTCACTGAATTCCCAAAGGTATCCTAAAAGCATCGATTTTATAAGGGGTAGAAAGAGTTCGGTGTTCCAAGAAATCGTGATGCTAACTTTTGTTATTTTAACATAACACGCGAAAAGGATTGTTCATAGCGTAGTCTGTTGTGCACTTAGAAAGGAATAAGGGGCGATAATTTCTGGTTGGTCTGGACGGAACAGGGAATTGAAGACACCCTAACAGAAAAGGAGAATCTATATCGCCAACAATCAACTTATGTAGAAAGACAACACCGAGAATTATCCTGCGGTTGGTGAACGGCAGAAGATCAAGAAGAAGCAATCTGCTGGAATAAGAAGGCAACCGAAGATTAGGGTCCCAATTTAAACCTCGTAAGGCACAAAGCAGAAATTGGAGGATCAATACGATCCTGGCTATTGTTATACTGCGGAGACCAGATGCAAGAGCAGTATTCAAGGACAGGGCGAACAAGAGAGATGTACAGAAGTTTCGTTATTAAAGGATCGTTAAACTCTTTAAACCATCGTTTAAAGAATCCAAATACACCTGTTGGCTCATTAATGATAGTATCTATATGCAGATTGAAGCTAGCTTAGAATTAAAAATAACGCCCAGATCCTTAACTGTTAGTATAAGTAGCAATGGAGTATTGTCAATTGTATAGCTGACATGATAAGGTGTAGTGCGATTGAAAGTCATAAACATACACTTTGAACACTTCAGATGCAACTGATTGGCCGAACATCAATGTTGAATAGCGTTCAAAGCGTCATGTAGACTTAGTGTATCATTAATCTTTGTGTTCTACCTTTTAAATAAGAACTAATCCAAAGCCAAAGAGTTGGAACGAAACCTAATCGGTCAAGTTTAAAAAGTAAGATGTCATTATGGACAGAGACAAACGCCTTACTGAAGTCAGTGTAAATGACATCAGTTTGCATATTGAAAGGAAAGCATCATTTACCATGGAAGTAAGCTACAGCAGGTTGCTCGTAGTTGACCGATCCATGTGATACGAATCCATGTTGAACAGGAGAGACAACAGTTTTGCAGAAATGCTGAAAATTCGTAGTGATTATTTCTTCAAATAATTTGGGGATGGCGACAGTTTTGCAATTCCCCTTTAATTTTGTGTATCAGACTTTCCACCCTTCTTGTGGAGAGGTTATATATAAGATTCTTTCCAAAGAGATGGAAAAACAGAAGATTCAAGGGATAGATTAGAAAGCTTAAGCAAAGTACAAAGAAGGGAAGAACTACACTCCTTGTCAGGCCCAGGAGAGTAAGAAAATTTTAAAGAATTTATAGCAGAAAGTAGAGTGGAGAAGAGAGGAGGGGGAAATAAAAGGAGCAGATATAGTACCGATTAAAGTAATATTGTAAAAGTAAGAATTATTTTAAGACAGACGGAAGAATAAGTTGATTGGAAAAAATTATCAAAGAGGTTAGCAGAATCGGAATCGTTGCTAGCTTTATCTATTCCGAGAGAAAAAGAAGATGGCAGACTTGAAGATCTACGCTTCAAGATTACAAAATTATAAAACTGTCTCGGGTTTTGGGAAAATTGCCTTTTGCAACGAGAAAGATAATTCTCATAGCACTGAGAATTAAGAAGAAAGAAGTTCGAATTGGCTATGGAGTATTTGACCAAGTCAATAGTCGAACCAGACCTTTTAAACTTTTTAAAATATTTAGACTTTTTGTAGGTTTGACAGTCTGGGAGTGAACCAGGGTGGCTTTGAAGAAGCAGTTTAGGGAATTGAATTAGGAATGCAATCATTTAAGATTAAAGTAGGATGATATACATCCTCAGGAAGGGATAAAGGAGGGGACCCAGGCACATTAACAATAAAGTAGTCATTAACAAATACCAGATCAAGAGTTCTATTCAAATGATTGGAAATTGAATTTATTAGAAACAAGGAAAGGTGTAGCATGCAATAAAGTTATTCTGTGCTGAGGGCACTAAATAATTTTCAGCAGGTCATAATGACCAAGAGATATTCGGCAAATTACAATCACACAACACAATAAATAGGTAGTTATCATGTACGTGTGAAGAAACTTCCTTAATACAATATGTTTCATATCAACTTGAATATCAGATGAAGGACCAACATAAGAACATGTAATATAAATATTTCGTGTAGGAAAAGACACCTTAACTGAGACAATCTCTGCGTCAGTAGGCGTACTAAAACAGAAAAGTTCTGTCTGAGTGGCTTTAACGGCAATTAATACCCCACCACCTCGAGTCGGCCAATCATTTCTGCAAACGAAAATTGTTTGAAAAAACCTCAAAATCAGATAAGGTTGAATTTAATCATGTTTCTGAAAATGCGACTATATCCGAATCGAAGGAAATTCATACCATGAAAAGAGTTTTAAGTTTAGAAATGAGACCTCTGAGTTGCTGATAATGAATAGAGATTTGTTCAGAAGACGATGTTAGTTTTTTGGGGCAGAAATATTACCCTGTATTGAAGGGACTGGAAGGATGATAGGCTGGTTACGCTTCTTTGGCTTGTACTCGTAAACAATCATATGTGGAGGCCAACATTTGGGATCACAAATGATTGGGAACATATAATGTGAAACATTTATTTTGAATGATAATAATGAGAAATTAAATTTGGTAATTGACACGCTAGCAGAAGATTTGCTTACTATTCAGGCTGCCAATGACTCAGAAGTGGTGTCAGACGAAAGTCGAGGCACAAAAACTTGCCGTCGAGGGGCAACAACAGTTAAGGTAGGAGTTGATGGGGCTGCAGGTAATACACGATTTGGTGGGGCTAAAGAGACACCATGATTGTTCTTACACAGTCTGCGCTAGATTACGCGAAGGTCTACATTTGCGTCCAGGAGCTGACGGGGCTTAAGCAGTTAGGCTAACTGAGGCGGGTTCGAGTACGAGGTCTAATGAGACTACTACAGGGGATAAAACAGTGGAAATTATTGGACATCCGCTCGGAGAAGGCGATAAAGACAAAATTGGAGATAAATCCAAGTTGCTAGGCATTGACAAAAAGTGCGTAGGTGTATGGACCGAGGGAGGGCAGAGCTTATACATTAAAAAAAAACATACACACAGAGGAGAGGGGGCAATAAAATTAGTATCCGATATTTTCATCGTGGTTGCTTTTGCAGGGTAGATCTTATCTTTTGCCAGATGATATATTCCTTGTAAATGCATAAGCGATTTTTTCCACCGCTGTAATTGGGCGCTCTTTAATGGGTTTCAACACTAACCATGGAACTTATAGATGAGACAACTAATACTATTCATGTGGACATTCAAAATTGTTGACATCTTAACTTGCTCAGAGAGCAAGAGAGTAAGAAATACAAATGGTTTGTGTGGTGGAACGGCATTGCTGTTTTTCATCTCGCTCCCACTTTAGGAAACTGCTTTGGCTTACACTCATCCATATGACTTGTGCGATTGAACGGTATCGCTTTTTTTTGTATCGCTCTCGCTACAGGAAACTGATTTGGCTTACTCTCAGTGCTCTCAATACATACTGCACATATACAATTTTTCTCAAATGTCAGAGGCATTTCTTTTTTTAAGGGACAAGTAATATGAAATAATGAAGGGGTTTGCCACGTCAATGCGAAATTCTTCCATTTTCACTCGTTATTGTTGGTAAGGGTACCTAAGCTGTGGTATGTGTGTATTTAAAAATTCGTTGGACTCGCCATGTACGTACACTTGCACATTTTGTATATGAATAGAAGCATTTATTTGTTTGCCTGTCTGTCCTATCAAAATTTGAGATTTGATGTTTTTGGGATTTCTGAACTTCGACCTCTACACATATACATACAAACACAAATGTGTGTAATTGAGTAAATCATGAGCGCAAAAGAAAATTTTATTATTCGCTCGTGTTGGACGGGAGCTACCATCACTTAGAATGTTTCTCTTGCATGTTCCAGAGTTTCATAAGCCAAGTGGGCTATGATCCGTAACGATTTTAAATTTCTGACCGTATAAATAGGGATGTAAGTGATTTGTAGCCAGATTATGGCTAACATTTCTTTATCCAGAGTTGAATAATTTACTTCTGTGTCCGATACCGTTTTGCTAGCGAAAGCACAGGCTTGTCGTGCCTTTAAAGAAGTCTGCCCCGATATCGAAATTACTAGCGTCTGAAGTAAGCAGCTTGTTTGGGTAAGGTACGTGACCAAGGTATTCGATTTCTTTTCTAAAAATTTCAGAATTTCTAAATGTCATCCTATTGCTGAAAAGGATGTTTTTCTAGTAACTCTTGGATCCATCTCAAGTGGTATCCACTTGCTAAATTTAAAGCCGTAAGGTATTTGACTCCATTTATCCTGTATAGAACGTCGGTGATGTTTGGCATGGGTTATTTATCTTTGACGGTGATTTCGTTTAGTTTTCTGTAATCGATCACCCTGAACACATTGAAAATGGGTATAATGTTTTTGTGCAAATTTAAATGTATGTAACAGGCAGAATGAAGCATCTCCGACCCCATAAAGTATATATATTCTTGATCAGCATCAATAGTCGAGTTGATCTAGCCAAGTCCGTCTGTAGGGGTTATGTACGTGACATAGGTATTCGATATCCTTTCTGATCATTTCAGAATTTCAAAATGTCATACTATTTCCGAAAATGATGTTTTTCTAGTAACTCTTGGATCCATCTCAAGTGGTATCCACTTGCTAAATTTAAAGCCGTAAGGTATTTTACTCTACCTATCCTATATAGAACGTCGGTGATGTTTGGCATGGGTTGTTTATCTTTGACGGTGATTTCGTTGAGTTTTCTGTAATCGATCACCCTGAACCTATTGAAAATGGGTAAAATGTTTTTGTGCAAATTCAAATGTATGTAACAGGCAGAATGAAGCATCTCCGACCCCATAAAGTATACATATTCTTGATCAGCATCAATAGTCGAGTTGATCTAGCCATGTCCATCTGTATGTCGGTCCATCCGTCCGTCCGTACGTCCGTATGTATAAGCAAAAGGATATCTGAACCTATAAAAGCTAGAGATTGAAATTTTAGCTGTAGGTCCTCCTAGTGCCCGCGCAGATCGAGTTTGTTTCCGAAATTCGATAACTTGTCGCGTTTCCAAGTAATCGATGAAAATCGATGTTGAAATCATGTTTTTTTATATATATACATATACGAATTGGGTATATAATAAGTCACCAAAAGTGATATGTTTATTGAAGAATAGTATATATATATCAAGTAAATTTCGTTTTATACCTATCGCAACCTCCCCGCTACTACCACATAGCTATTAATCAGGTTAAAAACCCAACTTGTGTTGCCCAAGAATTTAAACTAAAATTTTCAAGCTATTTGCTTTTTGAGAATAAACATATATTCAAGGTTACAATTAGATATACTGTCGAAAATTTCATTAAGATCGGTTAGAAACACAAACTTTCAAGACTTTCCTCGTATCAGCAGCAGTAAGCGCAAAATTCAAGAGTTTCTATATACATGCACACACACACACATTCAAGGTGTCTGCTTCGAATTCTATCAACAGCATTGCAATTGCGATTGTTTTCTGTGCTGCCATTTTAATTCGTTAATTCTTTAATTCATCTTTATTACTACAAACGAGCTGCATTTTGTATTGGAATAAGAGGGTTCAGGGTATCTCCTAGTCGGGAGCTCCCGACTAAAGCCTCATACTTGTTATTATTGTATAACAACTTTCACAGCAGTTTCACAGAGCTGTCACATAATGTGATGTCACCTACTTACAAAATTATAATTAATATGATATTCATCCTTGGTCCTTGTGACTTGGTCCTAGGGGCTATCCTTGGGATTGTAGTCCCTCATGTGGTGGAACAAATCCGACTGTATTTCTGTACCTCGGACAGGAGTACGGAACGTGGTCCGGGTCTTCGTCCAGATTTGGGAAATCGGCTACTCTGGACTGTCCTCGTGCCTGAACCTGTGAAGATACTTCCTGTATCCACCGTGTCCAGTAAAAAAGTACGTTAGGTGGAAGTTCGTGGACTATTAGTCCATTGTTCCAGGTTGGGAATAAGCTGGTGGGTCCATCTTCCTTTGTTGGCCGCATTCCATCTTTCCTGCCAAGTCGCCATTGATGCTGCTCTCTTCGAACTCCGGATGACATCCATTGGGACAGCATCATCCGTCGCTATCCTTCCTGCGTATATTTTCGCCATTTCCCTCGCAAGTATATCTACTGGCGGCATGCACGCCAGTACCGTTGCTGCCTCGTCCTACATCGTCCGGAATCCACAGATAACGTGGAATGCGCTGAGCATGTAAGGGATTGCCAGCTTCCTTCTGAGGCATTTCTGGCTTGTTACCGCTGATGCCCATATCGGTGCTGCATATAGTAGAACGGAGGCTAAATCTACCTGCCCTGGGCCCCCTATGTTAGGTAGCATCCTCAAAAGGGCCGCCTGAATTTTGGCTGCTTTTTGGCTAACACAATCTGCGTAAGAACGAAAGCTAAGCCTGTTGTCTAACAAGAACCCCAGATACTTGATGGAAGCCTTTGACTCGATGCTAACGCTGTCTATCTGAAATCTAGCAAACTCGACTATTTTGTGGCTTGTAATAAGCCCAGTCTCTGTTTTATAGCCTGCCAGCTCCAGGCTAGTTATGGCTGCATTCGCTGCCGCTTCTACTTCTTGTATATCTTTGTTTACCTCTGCTAGAGCCAGATCATCTGCGAATCCTATGATTGCAGATTGGCCTGTATCCCGAGAGCTCCTCTATTGGCTTGTCCCCTTTCGGAAGAAGGATTAGTCTCTGTATCTTCCTTCGCTTGGGGAATACTCCGTCCTGTAGGCATCTGGAGTATGGCAAAAACTTCCGGTTTCGTTGCCATGGCTAGCTTCACCGTCTGGTCCGGGGGCCTTTCTGTCGCCACTATTTGTGCTTGCCACCACCACTTCGGCTACCGACACCTGCTGTACTAGCTCCGTACTGCGTGGGAAGTTGACCGTCTCTAGTTGTGGGCGTCTAGGGAACAAGTCTCGGCTCAAGTGTTTAGTGTTCCGGATCTTTTTGGTTACGACCTTGTATGCCTTACCCCATGGGTTAACATCGGCCTCCTCACATATTTGATGGAAATAGGCGGATTTGATCTGTCTGATGCTTTGCTTTAGGGCTTTTTTGGCAGCCCGCAGATCTTCCATCCTACAAGCAAAGTCTGGACGGCCCCGTGCTCGTTGGGGAGCCTTCTCGCACATAGGAAAAGCCTTCCTTAGATCGTTGCTCTCCGCGTTCCACCAGTAGCAGGGTGCTCCTCTCCTTCTGCTTGGCTTCCTCTTATGCATGGATAAGTCGCACGCGTTCGAGATGTTTTCCATGAGCTGCTGTGCTATGTCCTCTTCTGAGTCCGTGGTCCATGCCCACTGAGCATGGAGTATGAAGTCCTTAAAGGTATCCTCGTCTAGGCAGCTGTCCTTCTATTTAGGGCGTGTTGTTTTCGGTTGCTGGTGCTGATGGTCGCTGAATGTGAATTCATAGCTCACTTTCCAGGTGGTCCGCCAATGTAGCAAGATACTTAGCAGGGTAAGGTCTATAATGTCAGCTGTTGCCGCGAATTCTTCCAGCAGACTGGTCTTTCTCGCGTTGGTTTCCTTGCTTCCCTATTCCACAGCCCAAGCGTTAAAGTCTCCCGGTATGACAAGTGGAGCTCTGCTGCTCTGCTCACCGCAGTTCCCAGCTTGGGGGTGTGTAGCAACTGTACACGGTGATTCCATTAATTTTTGCTTTCACGAATCCGTCGTGTGCTGTTTTGACTTCCTGGAGCGGTGATTTGAGAGACCAAATGGCCGCTTTTCCACATTAACTTGCCACCCAACCACTTCCAGCGATAGGCTTGTATGGCTCGCACATTATGTGACGTCAGTCCTTCTCTCCCGTGTTGATTGCATCAGCAGGGCTTGGGCAGCCTCGCAATGGTTGAGGTTAAGGTGTGTAAACTTTAGTTTATGTTGGCCAGTGCGCTCCTAACCACGGCCGCTGCCGGCGATGTGTTTGGAGTCATCATTCCTGTCCTTGCAGAGCATGCACATAGACTCGATCTGTCCAGTTCACTCTTGCAGTGTCTTGCATGGTGTCCAAATTCTAGGCATCTGAAACATCTGGTGATGTTTATCCCATCGCGGATTCTTGCGTTGACCCAGCCTACTTTCAGGAAACCTACTGAAAGGCCTTTTTTCGCGCTTTCTGAGTTAGGCCATAAGCCCTTCGGAGGTTAATATTCTCAGGGGCTATGTCCAATATTTGTATTTGACCCTTCAGCGCCTCGCAGATGTCCTCTCCGGTCGTGATCTCATCCGGGTCATTGCTCTCAATAGGCACTCGGTGGGACAGCGTCCGAACCTCTGCATTTTTGCCTGGTGTTTCGCCTACCAGGCTCCCAAGTACTGTGGAATTCTCTCCCGTGCTGCTAAGCTGAAGTGGGAGTTCTCCTTTTTGTGTCCTCCTTATTTTGGTCACCGCTTTTCCGAGCTCGCACAGTTTCTCGTCCGCTTTTACTCTCCTCAGTATCTCTGAGTAGCTCGCTACAACTTTTTCCGAGATGACTATAGCATCCGTTCGGGTCTTTCCCTTAAGCAAGCCCTTGCTCTTTTACCGGGTGACCACCTTCCTTTTCTTGTAGGTGACCTCCTTCCACTTGTCGCCATCCGCTTTGGGGCTTGGTGTCTCCTCTACCGTTGTTACGGTAGCCTGGCCACCGACTGTTCCTCGGAGTCGCTTTGTTTGGGGCGTCCGTGTCGCGGCCTGCTTCCGCTTGACGTCTACCGTCGTCCTGAAGAGAGGAGAGGTTTGAGACGATTGTTGCATCCTTATGACCTCCTTGGCTTTTTCGTCGTGCAGGTGGATGGCCGCCAACTCGTAGAGCACTCTGATGCTCTCTATCGAGTCCCGCTTCGGCTGGTGGATGGAGCGTCGCTTGCCATCGTCGAACATGTCTACAAGCTTCGAGATCTCGTGCTCGAGTTCTCGGAGTGCAGAGCTACTCTGAGTTGCCGTCGCTTGATCCCGCTCAGAGTTCGTCTCTGCAGGGACGGCTGTTGCTAGACCTAGTGGTGATCTCGCCATTCTGCTGCTCTTTTCAAAAGCATCACAGCCCTCCTTCGTTTGTGGGGTTTTTGTGAAACTCATGTTGATAGGTCCCAACTCCTAAGCCGATGTCCTTGGTCGTTTTACAGTCGCGTCTAGATAATATAGTTGTCTTTGCAAGCAGTGAGGCCATGCGAGGGTTGACACCCGCCTTCAGGGGGTCGAGTGTTCAGAGCCAGATCCGCGTTAATCAGGAATATTACATCTGAACCTATACTGCCAACTAAATAGCGACGAGTCGAGGAGCGTGATTGGAGATTCGCCATGTTTTAACGGGACGGGTGCGGTAACAGCATTAGCCCAGCAGTCACTTCGGCCAGATTTCACGTCGCTCACTGAGATGCTAGAATACTTTCGGCCGTAAGCCCAGGGGTCATCTAGTCCTATCGGGTTGTTCAGTGTTCGCAACCTAAGACGTTACTGGTCTCAGTCTCAGTCGCCTTCTCGTGTTTGCTAGGGTGGTCACGGGTGTGCAGCGCCTATACAGGGGATACCTCGCCACTGTCGGAGGTCACAAGTAGCTTTAATTGCCCAGGAACGGAATCGATGTGGCCATTGCCAGGTTAATCTAAAGAATTAAAGAAAAATTAAATTAAAGAATCTTTTCGCCTACTAAGGGCACCCCTGCGAGCAATTACATCCCCGTGTCATTTCAGTCCCCTCATACGACAAACAATGACTATTCTATGGGGCGCTTGCGACACGGTGTAGTGTGTGTGTGTGTGTGTGTGTGTGTGTGTGTGTGTGTGTGTGTGTGTGTGTGTGTGTGTGTGTGTGTGTGTGTGTGTGTGTGTGTGTGTGTATGTGTATGTGTGTGTGTGTGTGTGTGTGTGCGTGTGAGTGTGTGTGTGTGTGTGTGTGTGTGTGTGTGTGTTTGTGTGCGTGTGTGTGTGTGTGTGTGTGTGTGTGTGTGTCTCTCTGTGTTTCTGTGTGTTCAAATCTTGTGTAATTTCCATTGGAGACACAGGCAACCAACAAGCTTTATACGCTTCTTTTCCCACACAAAATTTGGAGATGGGCGTGCTTGGTACGTCAAAAAACTTTTAAATGCACACATACCTGCGCTTAGGTACCCTTACCGACAATAAATCCTTTAATTATTTCATATTACTCGTCCCTTCAAAAGAAAAAAAATGCGTCCGGCATTTGAGAACAATTTGGTGCTTACATATAAACGATCCCTAGACAATATGAGAATGCATTGAGAGCACTGAGCCAAAGTAGTTTCCTGTAAGTGAGAGCGACATGAATAACAGCGATGCCGTTCTAGCACACAAATCATTTGCATTTCGTACTCTCTTGCTTTCTGAGCAAAAACGAAGTCTAGTTTGGACCAAGTGCCTACAATTTTGAATGTCCACATTAATTGTACTAGTTGTCTCATATATATGTTGTATGGTAAGTAATTTACATAACGACCACAGTGGAAGCACTATCAGTTGTTGTATCTCAAACAGCCGCTAGTTCACGAGCGAGCTGTCTAGAAGCTACTGATTAAATTGTTGGAGTCGCTTTGTAGTGACTACAACGACAGCGGATAACTGTCAGAGAACACGTTTCTCGCTCTGTTGAAACACATTTGGATTTTGAAGAGTCGTTAAGCTTTTTAATCCATATACTGACACAGCAGTATCAGTTAAGCATTGGATTAATTGGCCGCGAGCTAATCATAAAAATTGCGCCAATGATCATCCCCTGAAGCCAGTACTCGTCTGCCGTCGTCAAAAAAGAAACCAGGTTAATTAAAGCTTTATTTGTCTTATATATAAATAATAATGCCACAGGCCTTGCCTCGGCTCGAGCAGAACATTAATCCGAATACTTTTAAGTCCCAAGTACTATCGTAGAAAATAACGCTGCAAATCAGAATGTTAGCTTGCTATAGTTGAGAAATTGTGGATATTAATTTACGGTACCGCTGAAGGTGTCATAATAACCAATCACCATCCTTTGACAGCTACGCTTATAACAAAATATCATAACGGTAAACTTAAGCGATGGTAAAGCTACCTCACCCAATCGTATGGGAAAGTATAAAATTGGAATATCTAACATAGTAAAGGATCAACAAAAAAATAACACTTTCGCAACCGCCTATGGTGTCGCGACCTAGCCACACAACTGTCGGACGACAGAGAATATATTAAGAAAGAAGTATAAGACTCTATTAGTACATGCAATAAGGAACTATAGAGAGTCTGATTTGTGATGTTGTGCAGAGCGGATATGGAGAACACCGCGGCCTAAAGAACGCATTGAAGGAATGTTTAAAGTTGAAGCATGTCCAATAAAAATTATAATTATAAATTATCAAATGTATAATTCTGTGAGAAATCAATCCTTAAAACTGAATAATGTGGCTAAGCAGCTCTCGAGTAACTTTGATTTTTGAGTTGCTTAGTAATATAAATTCGAATCTCCACACAATCACCGATTAGAGCCTCAATGTTTTTTATCCCCTTCTCCGAGCGATTGTCTAAATATTACCCCTGCTGTATCCTAAGTTGTATCCCCCGGAGTAGGCCCAGTAGGCCTACAGTTGAACCTGTTGTCCCTTGTAGGCAATTTTTCGTCTTTCGACTTTCGTCTGACACCACTTCTGAGTCAGTGGCAGCCTATATTGCTAGCAAATCTTCTGCTAACGTGTCAATTACCGAATTTGATTTCCCCACTCCTCATTAAATAGCATCTTTCAAAATTAATGTATCACATGATATGTTCCCAATCATTTGTCATCCCTAATTTTGGCTGCCGACTCTACTCAGCACCCACACCAGGCAAAAAAAAAAACAAGTATGAAGTTCTACTCGGGAGATCCTGACTGGGGAAATAATAAAGAAAAATTTGAAAAAAAAAAATTCCATTGGCAGAGTTCGAACTCCCAACTACGCTACGCGCTCATTCTAAGTAATAAACAAAGATTTAAAAAAAAATTCCATTAACAGAGTTCTAACTCGCAACTGACCGCATTACTTGCTGCCGACTCTACTCAGCAGTGAGGCTTATATAAAAAAAAAAAATTCTACTAGGGAGCCCCTGACTAGGGAATACCCTAACCCCCTTATTCCAACACCAAATGCAGCACGCGTTACGCGCTCGATTGAAGTTATAAAGATAAATTTACAAATAAAAAGTTACACTGGCAGGGCATGAACTCGCAACTGACCGCATTACTTGCTGCCGACTGTACTCAGCAACCACACCAGCAAAAAATGAAAAAAAAACCCTCCTCGCTAGGCCTCGAACTCGCGACAGACCGCACAATTTGCCACTGCCTCTACTCAATAGCCACAACAATAATCGAGTCCAATGGAAAAAAAAAACGAATTAAAATAGCAACATACAGAAATTCTTGGAATTTGCGCTTGCTGCCGCTGATACGATGAAAGTCAAAGAACGTTTTCATGAATAATAATAATAATTGTGTTTCTTAGCCGATCTTGATACAATTTCCTACAAAACATCTTATTGTGCAACACAAGTTGAGTTATTAACTTGATTTATAGTTTAGTGGTGGTAGCGGGGAGGTGGCGATAGGTATAAAATGGAAGATACTTGTTATATATGTATATATTATTCTAGAATATACATATCACGTTTGGTGACTCTAACTCTTATTATTTACCCAATTTGCTTACAAAACAGGGTGTCGATATTGATTTTTATCGATCGCTTGGAAACGGAATCAGTTCTCGATTATCGGAAATAAACTGGATCTGCGCAGGCACTAGGAGGACCAGCTAAAATTTCTAATCTCTAGCTCTTATAGCTCTTTTCTGATATCCCTGCGTTCATACATACGGTCAGACGGACTAACGGACAGACAGACGGACATGGCTAGATCGACTTTGCTATTGATGCTGGTTAAGAAAATAAATATTTTATGGGGTCGGAGATGCTTCCTTCTGCCTGTTACATGCATTTAAATTTGCACAAAAGCATTACACCCTTTTTACTCATTTTCAATGGGTTCAGGGTTGCTGAGTTACTAATGTTTCTTATCAACTGTTTTGAAACCTTAGCCAAGAAATAAAGTCAGATTTGGCTTTTAATAACAACGCGTTTTATTTTATAAATTACTTAGAAAAAAATGCAAAAGTTATTTGGCTATGGCTCAGAAATAGTTTTTCGCTTCTAATCGATCAACAACGCATAAGAAAAAACAAGATAAAAAGATTATGGAATTATGTAGCAGGTGCGACAAGTGCAAGAAAGGCTTGCCAACCTTGTTTAAGGCAAACAGCTGTCTCACTAAACTAAGATTGCAACCTCTTCTTATGTTTACATGCTTATTTGATGCGGCTGCTGCTAAATCCAACATACATTTCACGCCATCGAGCCGAACACCTGTTGTAGCTGTATCGCTGTCAGCCATTCAAATGGTCGTAGTTTAATTTTGTGAAGTCTGGCTCGATGATAGTTGCTGAAGGACCACTAAGCAGTAGGTAAGCAGCAGTCAGGTCATCTAGGGGTTATCTGTAAGCGAATTTACAATAGCTGTGATTTGGCAAACAAGAGTACGAAGCTCATCATAGGTAAGCAAAGAACGGCCGACAAAGCGATTAAAATTGTGTTTGGCCAATTTCACTGCAGCCTCCCATAGACCACCAAAGTGCGGAGAACGGGGGGAATGAATTTCCACTCGATGTCATTGGCGATGCAGAACTTCCGAACTGCTTCCAAGTGGGGATCGCTAAACAAGAGATGTTTCAAATCAACCAGCTCATTCTTAGCTCCAACAAAGTTTGTTGCGTTGTTGGATCAGATCTGACTGGGTTTGCCCCGAGTGGCGATGAATCGCTTTAGGGCACCCAGAATTGTAGCAGTCGATAGGTCCTTGACTAGCTCTAAATGCATTGCCTAGCTGGTGAAGATGCTGACGTAGCACTTGATGGGCGGCCTCGTAAGAACTTCCGACTTGTAGAAGAAAGGGCCCTAACAATCGACATCTAATGACTGCTTTACAGACAGTTCTCAGTCCACCAATCGGCCAATATCGAAGTCGAATTTTTGCCAGAAGTGCACGGGGACCGGTGTGTAGATTCCTCTCATGAAACGTAGGAGGTCACCTTCATTCAGAAATGGTGCAAGAAATACGATGGAGCTGAATTTTTTCACATTTCCATGAGAATGAATCTCCTTGATGTCATCCCAAAAATTCGCTCTTTGTACAACCCGAGGAAGAATCCGAGTGCCGTGATGAATGTCCGCAACAGTGAGTCCATGATGCCTTATACGCTTCATAAATTTGTACACATAGCCGAGTGTGCGCTGCATGGGGCCAAATGAGTTTGCGTGCTTGCATCCCAGAGTTAAATCTGCATCGCTTTACCTCAATTCAATGGTTGGAGTTTTAGGGAAACAGATGCAGGATCCATAGGCATCCACACTGGCATCGCAAAATCCATGTATTTCAATAACAGCTCCTTCGAAGACTACCACTCTGGGAAACGATACATGACGAATGTTGCGAAAACAGCTGCATAGCTGTGGTGAGTACCGAAGAAAGAGTAGACTCGAGATGTAAGTATTACTGCTCCGATATGGGAAGCTCGATTATATCTGAAAGTGGTGTTTTTGTAGGAAAATACAGGAATCTGAGATGCATAATCTAAACGAAGTTTCGGTAAAAGCGATGATATCGAGTAGTAGCAAACTAATCTAAACAAAGGATCCAAACTTTATTTATTTATTTTTATTTATTTCTTTATTTCCTAATGGTCGACAAAACGAGTGTCTTCCTAATAATACAATACAATATACATATATTATGAAAATCTAATGCTAAAAGCCTAGTTGAGTACTCAATTTTCTAATATAGATGGAGGTGTTTTATTTGCCAGTCCGGCCAGCTGTGTCATTGACGCTATTAGAGCCTACAACTAAGAAGAAGAAGAAGTAGAGAAAATATTATTTTGAATTTAAAAGTAGTCGTAATTTACTATATTAATTAAGAAAATTAAATAAATAGGGAAAAAGGAAGAAATAAGTAATTAATAAAGTAAGGGATTTAAACAGGATATAGAGAATGCCAGGTAGATAGGATAGAGAGATAGTAATGGGAAATCACCGACACGGTGGGGGAAAATTTATTGCCGGTCCGGCAAGCTATGCCCCTGCTCATAAACAAAAAAAAAAAAACAAAACAAACTTTTGTTATTTTAACATAACACGCGAAAAGGATTGTTCATAGCGTTGTCTGTTGTGCACGTAGAAAGCAATAAGGGGCGATAATTTCTGGTTGGTCTGGACGGAACAGGAATTGAAGACACCCTAACAGAAAAGGAGAATCTATATCGCCAACAATCAACTTATGTAGGAAGACAACACCGAGAATTGTCCTACGGTTGGTTAACGACGAAAGATCAAGAAGAAGCAATCTGCTGGAATAAGAAGGCAACCGAAGATTAGGGTCCCAATTTAAAACTCGTAAGGCACAAAGAGGAAATTGCATCTGAACAGGTTCAATACGATCCTGGCTATTGTTATACTGCGGAGACCAGATGCAAGAGCAGTATTCAAGGACAGGGCGAACAAGAGAGATGTACTGAAGTTTCGTTATAAAAGGATCATTAAACTCTTTAGACCATGAATCTAAGTACACCTTTTGCCTCATTAACGATGGTATCTATATGCAGATTGAAGCGGAGCTTAGAATCAAAAAGAACGCCCAGATCCTTACCTGTTAGTATAAGTTGCAATGGAGTATTGTCAATTGTTTAGCTGACAAGATAAGGTGTAGTGCGATTGAAAGTCATTAACATACACTTTGAACCCTTTAGATGCAATTGATTGGCCGAACATCAAAGTTGAATAGCGTTCAAAGCATCATGTAGACGAGAAGGATGGCGATAAGAGTATAATAGAATTAGTTTCACATCATCTGCATACATAAGTACCCGGGCATGTGATCTGTCTCATCATTACTCTTTGTGTCCCACCTTCTAAATAAGAACTAATCCAAAGCCAAAGAGTTAGAAGGAAACCTAATCGGTCAAGTTTAAAAAGTAAGATGTCATTGTGGACAGAGTCAAACGCCTTACTGAAGTCAGTGTAAATGACATCAGTTTGCATTTTCGAAAGGAAAGCATCATTTACCATGGAAGTTAACCCTAGCCGATTGGTCGTAGTTGACCGATTCTTTACGAATCTATGTTGAACAGGAGAGACAACAGATTGGAAGAAATACAGAAAATTCGAAGTGATTATTTTTGCAAATAATTTGGTGATAGCGGACGGTTTTGCAATTCCCCTGTAATTTGGTATATCTGACTTTCCACCCTTCTTGTGGTGAGATAGGATATAAGATTCTTTCCAAAGAGATGAAAAGACAGAAGAATCAAGGGATAGATTAGAAAGATTTAGCAATGGACGAAGAAGGGAAGAGCTACACTCCTTGAGTAGACAACTAGGAATATTGTCAGGCCCAGACGAGGAAGAAAATTTTAAAGAATTTATAGCAGAAAGAAGAGAGGAGAGGAGGTACTGATTGAAGTAAAATTGTAAAGATAAGAATTATTTTAAGACAGACGGAAGAATAAGTTGATTGGAAAAAATTAGCAAAGAGGTTAGCAGAATCGGAATCGTTGCTAGCTTTATCTATTCCGAGGGAAAAATAAGATGGCACAAGTTTACAAAATTATAAAACTGTCTCGGGATTT
The DNA here is from genome assembly GCA_037075305.1 of Drosophila kanekoi. Lineage (NCBI taxonomy): Eukaryota > Metazoa > Arthropoda > Insecta > Diptera > Drosophilidae > Drosophila > Drosophila kanekoi. Next base: position 2,068,191 of record JBAMCE010000662.1, read on the forward strand.
GGGAAAATTGCCTTTTGCAACGAGAAAGATAATTGTCATAGCACTGAGAATTAAGAAAAAGAAGACTTGGCTATGGAATATTTGACCAAGTCAATAGTCGAACCAGACCTTTTAAACTTTTTAAAATATTTAGACTTTTTGTAGGTTTTACAGTCTGGGAGTGAACCAGGGTGGCTTTGAAGAAGCAGTTGAAGGAATTAAATTAGGAATGCAATCATCTAAGATAGAGTTCAGGATATTATAAATAAAATTAATAGCAATATTCATATCAACCGCGTCATGTAAAAAAGACTAATTGAATGCATAAATACGCTGAGTAAGCAAGGAATAGTTTCTTTTGCGAAAGCAACGGCGGTTCTTATAGGTAGCTGATGAATATTAAACGACAGGATTGCAATTGAAGATTTCAACCTCTAAAGTAGGATGATATACATCCTCAGGAAGGGATAAAGGAGGGGACCCAGACACATTAGCAATAAAGTAGTCATTTACAAATACCAGATCAAGTTCTATTCAAATGATTGGATATTGAATTTATTAGACACAAGGAAAGGTCTAGCATGCAATAAAGTTATACTGTGCTGAGGGGACCAGATAATTTTCAGCAGGTCATAATGACCAAGAGATATTCGGCAAATTAAAATCACCCAACACCATAAATAGGTAATTATCACGCACGTGTGAAGTAACTTCCTTAATGCAATATGTTACATATCAACTCGAATATCAGAAGAAGGAGGAACATAAGAACATGTAATATAAATATTTCGTGTAGGAAAAGACACCTTAACTGAGACAATCTCTGCGTCAGTAGGCGTACTAAAACAGAAAAGTTCTGACTGAGTGGCTTTAACGGCAATTAATACCCCACCACCTCGAGTCGGCCAATCATTTCTATGCAAAAGAAAATTGTTTGAAAAAACCTCAAAATCGGATATGGTTGAATTTAGTCATGTTTCTGAAAATGCGACTATATCCGAATCGAAGGAAATTCATGCCATGAAAAGAGTTTTAAGTTTAGAAATGAGACCTCTGAGATTCTGATAATGAACAGAGATTTGTTCAGAAGACGATGTTAGTATTTTGGGGCAGAAATAGTACCCTGTATTGAAGGGACTGGAAGGATGGTAGGCTGGTTACGCTTCTTTGGCTTGCACTCGTAAACAATCATATGTGGAGGCCAACATATGGGATCACAAATGATTAAGAACATATAATGTGAAACAATTATTTTGAATGATGATATTTCATGTGAAGTGGAGAAATTAAATTTGGTAATTGACACGCTAGCAGAAGATTTGCTTGCTATTCAGGCTGTCAATGACTCAGAAGTGGTGTCAGACGAAAGTCGAGGCACAAAAACTTGCCGTCGAGGGGCAACAACAGTTAAGGTAGGAGTTGATGGGGCTGCAGGTAATACACGATTTGGTGGGGCTAAAGAGACACCATGATTGTTCTTCACAGTCTGCGCTAGATTACGCGGAGGTCTACATTTGCGTCCAGGAGCTGACGGGGCTTAAGCAGTTAGGCTAACTGAGGCGGGTTCGAGTACGAGGTCTAATGAGACTACTACAGGGGATAAAACAGTGGAAATTATTGGACAGTCGCTCGGAGAAGGCGATAAAGACAAAATTGGAGATAAATTCAAGTTGCTAGGCATTGACAAAAAGTGCGTAGGTGTATGGACCGAGGGAGGGCAGAGCTTATACATTAAAAAAAAACATACACACAGAGGAGAGGGGGCAATAAAATTAGAGTCCGATATTTTCATCGTGGTTGCTTTTGCAGGGTAGATCTTTTCTTTTGCCAGATGATATATTCCTTGTAAATGCATAAGCGATTTTTTCCACCGCTGTAATTGGGCGCTCTTTAATGGGTTTCAACACTAACCATGGAACTTATAGATGAGACAACTAATACTATTCATGTGGACTTTCAAAATTGTTGACATCTTAACTTGCTCAGAGAGCAAGAGAGTAAGAAATACAAATGGTTTGTGTGGTGGAACGGCATTGCTGTTTTTCATCTCGCTCCCACTTTAGGAAACTGCTTTGGCTTACACTCATCCATATGACTTGTGCGATAGAACGGTATCGCTTTTTTTTGTATCGCTCTCGCTACAGGAAACTGCTTTGGCTTACTCTCAGTGCTCTCAATACATACTGCACATATACAATTTTTCTCAAATGTCAGAGGCATTTCTTTTTTTAAGGGACAAGTAATATGAAATAATGAAGGGGTTTGCCACGTCAATGCGAAATTCTTCCATTTTCACTCGTTATTGTTGGTAAGGGTACCTAAGCTGTGGTATGTGTGTATTTAAAAATTCGTTGGACTCGCCATGTAAGTACACTTGCACATTTTGTATATGAATAGAAGCATTTATTTGTTTGCCTGTCTGTCCTATCAAAATTTGAGATTTGATGTTTTTGGGATTTCTGAATTTCGACCTCTACACATATACATGTCGGATATGATAATCAACGTCAAGCACGTAGTGGCTGTCGGTTCTGATCGTGTCGCCTGTAAATTAACAGAGGTCGCTCGGACTATTACAGAATGTAAACGAATTAGACTCAGTCGATACCAATAACTCATAAGCATCGCACGCACGTATAATTTTGTAACTCTTTAAAGTTGAAAACTACATCTAGGCCGCATTCATGTTCTTTTAAGTTAATTCAACAATTAATAAAAAACATTTATAATGAAACAACGTTAACGCTGAACATTTGACTTATACCGAAATCTGGGATCGCACAAATTGGGGGCTCGTCCGGGATGTTTTGATTGAATTGACAAGTAAAGAACGAATGCAGGGCTGTGTGTTATATAGGCATAAATTGCATATATGTACATATGTACGTGTGTTGGCGGTCGTAAAGTCTGACGCTGATGGCGATTGCGAAGTTGCGACTTAACAGTTTGCCATAAGGAGACGCGCGCGGAAAACGCAGAAAGCTCAATGCAGAATTTCATGGTCTTGAAATTCGGTGACAGCAGAAGCAACGTCGGAGGCAGCGAGTGCGAAGACACAGCAAGCTCAGTGCTGAATTTCATGGTCTTGTGAAATTCGGTGACAGCAGAGGCAACGTCGGAGGCAGCGAGTGCGAAGACGCAGCAAGCTCAGTGCAGAATTTCATGGTCTTGTGAAATTCGGTGACAGCAGAGGCAACGTCGGAGGCAGCGAGTGCGAAGACGCAGCAAGCTCAGTGCAGAATTTCATGGTCTTGTGAAATTCGGTGACAGCAGAGGCAACGTCGGAGGCAGCGAGTGCGAAGACGCAGCAGGCTCAGTGCAGAATTTCATGGTCTTGTGAAATTCGGTGACAGCAGAGGCAACGTCGGAGGCAGCGAGTGCGAAGACGCAGAAGGCTCAGTACAAACATCAGGGTGTTGCGAAATTCGGCAACAGCAGAAGCAACGAGCAGAAGCAACGAGTAGAAGCAACGTATGAAAACAGCAAAACGACGAAGGCAAGAGGCTTATGCATCGTGGTGTGGTGAGTTGAGCAAAGCAAATTCGTATTAGAGACGGGAGCAGCGTTCGATAGTCGACAGCGCGGAAAGCAACGAGAGAACAGCGAATTGAGTTTTGCATGTGCAAAAAGTCGACGTTAGCAGAAGCGGTGTCTATTCGATTTATCTGAAATAAGACATAAAAGCTATATCGATATTATCGGAAAACGTATGCAATTGCATTTTGCATGTTAGAAATAAGCTATTGATAATTTTATAGCAATAAGATCCGAAAATTTCAATTTTTAATATTTAAAATATTGGTGCAGTTGTAACGATGCAGGTCGATGAGATAATGGTATTGAAAGTCGCGGATTTGCGACTAAAATTATCCGAGCTTGGTTTGCAGACGACCGGTGTAAAACGCGACTTACAAAACAGATTGTTACTTCATTTTGGCCATCACGACGAGGAAGACGATGATGAGTCTGTTATAACAGCTTTAAGTAACCCAGGACAGAATCTTGCACCAAGTGAAGAACGAACTGAAAGCAGATCGTGGTTTACGTTAAAAGATGTAGAAGGCAGTGTTTCACAATTCTCAGGCTCTGATAGTCTAGACATTAATCAATGGGTTGAAGAGTTAGAGGAATGTGCGATAACAGTGCAGTGGAGCAGACTACAACTTTTTATATACGCTAAACAGTTGTTAACTGGGGCTGCAAAATCATTTGTTCGAAGTTTGCGGGAAGTAAGAGACTGGGAGTCTTTAAAAGCCGCACTTCTTGATGAATTTACAATTAAATTGTCCACAGCAGAGATTCATAGAATTTTACAGAAGCGACAAATGAAGAAAGGAGAATCCTTGCAAGAGTTTCTGTATGCTTTAATGGAAATTGCAAAGCCAATAAATTTGGATGACTCTAGTTTGATTGAATATTTTGTTGCAGGTATTCCAGATAGCAGAACAAACAAAGCAATGTTGTATCAAGCCAGGGATATTAGGCAGCTAAAATTTCAAATTGAGGCCTACAAAAAGTCTCGCGGCGGGTCGGAACAGAAGAGCAAGAGTTGGTCGCACACAAACAGAGAGGATCAACCAGTCGAGTCGTCCGAAAAGCCAAAAAAGTGTTTTAAGTGCGGAGACGATTCGCATTTTAAGAAAGACTGCAAACAAGTTTCTTTCAATTGTTTTAAATGCGGACAGCCAGGGCATCGCGCTGCTAGCTGCAAAGTTCAAATTGCGATTAAACAGGAAAATAGCCTAAACACACATAGTGTTCAAAATATGGAAAAGATCAGAAAGCCGACTAGCAGTTTTACTTCCACAGGACTTGAGCTCAAAGACATAGTGTATGCAAATGTGAAATTTAAAGGCCTTGTCGATACAGGTGCCGATTTGTGTTTACTTCGCAGAAGCATATTCTTAAAACTTGGAGGTTTCAAAGTAAGTGGCCTTGCAAAATGTCTAACAGGCATAGGGGAAAGTCAAGTTCTAACTTTCGGTAGCATTACCATACCCGTCACCATTGACATTGTTGAAATGCAGTTAGAATTCCACGTTACTCCAGATGAGGACATTAGGTTTGAAGCAATTTTGGGAAGAACTATTCTTGAACATATTGATATGCAGGTCACTAAAAACGGGACACAGTTTGTTCGTCGAATCGTCGACAATAAAGTTAAAATTGATTGGAAGCCGCAAGATAAGACAGTACGTTCTTCTTGCGCAGAATTGCTCTCGGAATTTGAAGGTATTTGCATGACAGGTACAGAGAATGGAGAAATTACGGATAATTTGAATTTGTCTCATCTCAGTCAGGAGTATGTAAGCAAAGTCAGGAATATGGTACAAAGTTATCAACCGCAACGAAACGTAAATGCGCCCGTCAAAATGAAAATAATTTTAAACAACGAAGTTCCAGTTTTCCAGCACCCTAGGCGGCTAGCACACAGTGAGCAAAAAATTGTCGACAACCAGGTAGAAGAATGGTTAGCCCAGAAGATTATTAAGCCAAGCGTATCAGAATTTGCCTCTCCAGTGTTTTGGTTGCAAAGAAAAATGGGCAGAAACGATTATGTTGCGACTATAGGAAGCTTAACGAAAAAATTGTTTGAGATAATTTTCCAATGGCACATATGGACACAGTATTAGAAAAGCTTCGGGATGCAAAGGTGTTTACCACACTTGATTTGACCAATGGTTTCTTTCACGTCCCAGTAGATGCAGACTCGCAAAAATACACTTCCTTTGTTACTCAGACCGGTCAGTATGAATTTTTGTACGTACCGTTTGGAATTTCAAACTCCCCAGCAGTATTTACACGATTCATAATGGCTGTTTTGCGCGACTTAGTTAAGAGCAATGACGCAGTTGTATACATGGATGACGTTATCATTCCAAGTAAGAACATAAACGAAGGGGTCCAGAAACTAAGTAGAGCTCTGACAGTGGCTGCAAAGAATGGATTGCGCATAAATTGGACCAAGTGCCAGTTATTGCAGACAAAAGTACAGTTTCTGGGATACATAATTGAAGACAACTCAATAAGGCCAAGAAAAGAAAAGACTGAGGCAGTAGCTAATTTTCCCATACCAAGAGATAAAAAAGCTATTCAAAGATTTCTTGGAGTCACGTCATATTTCCGAAAATTTATTGAGGGCTATTCTGTTATTGCTAAACCACTATCCGACTTGTTACGCAAGGACTCCAAGTTTGAATTTAATGATCAACAACAGGTTGCATTTGAGCAGTTAAAGGTTGCTTTGACCAGCAAACCTGTTTTGCAGTTATATAGTCCGGGTTTAGAAACAGAAATCCATACAGATACGTCGAAATGGGGCTATGGGGCAGTTATGATGCAAAAGAGTTTTGAAGATGGTTTATATCATCCAGTCCAGTACATGAGTCGTAAGACTAAACCTTGCGAAGAAAAGTACCCAGCTTACGACCTCGAAGTTCTTGCAATTATAGAATCTTTAACTAAATGGCGTGTTTATTTGTTGGGAATAAAATTCAAAATAGTCACGGATTGTAATGCATTTACAATGACAATGCAAAAGAAAGATGTTCCATTGAGGGTAGCGCGCTGGGCAATGTACTTGCAAGACTATGATTATATAATAGAACATCGATCAGGTTCAAAGATGAGACACGTTGATGCCTTGAGCCGTGTATTCTGTTATATGCTTGCCGATACTATCGTACACCGCTTAAGAGAAGCCCAATTAGCAGACGAATGGGTGAAAGCTATACGAAGTATTGTTGAAGAGAAAGCATATGAAGACTATTATATAGAAAATCAAGTTTTGTTTCAGGACCCAAACAGAGAGCTCATTGTAGTACCAGCCCAAATGGAAAATGAGATAATATTGATAGCGCACAAACAAGGTCATTTTTCTGCAAAAAAGACACAGGACTTAGTTGAGCGATCGTATTTCATTCCAAAATTGAAGGACAAAGTAGCACGAATTGTTGACAGTTGTATAGAGTGCATTATTGTTAACGAGAAATTTGGAAAGCGAGAGGGGTATTTAACTCCTATAGATAAGGGCGACTTACCACATTGACCACGTTGGGCCAATGGAGTTAACTAAAAAGCTGTACAATTATATCTTTGTGGTGGTCGATGCATTCTCGAAATACGTTTGGTTGTACTCTACTCGAAGCACAGGTATAGATGAAGTCATAAAGAGCCTGGAAGTGCAAGCTACGAACTTTGGTAATCCTTTACGAATTGTGTCAGATAGAGGTGCTGCATTCACATCCCATTTATTTCGTGAATATTGTGAGAATCGAAATATTCAACATTTAATGATTGCAACTAGAGTTCCGCGTGGCAATGGGCAGGTAGAACGCATGCACAAAATTAAAGTACCGATGCTATCAAAGTTGAGTCAAGGAGAGGCAGGCACTTGGTACAAACACTTAAGTAAAGTTCAGCAAATCATAAATAGTGTAGAGCCGCGAAGCACTAAAGTCTCACCTTTCAAGATATTAACTGGAATGGACATGCGTAGAAGTAGCGAGCCGAACTTAAGAGAATTAGTGAACCAGTCATTAATTACAGAGTTCGACGAGGAACGTGAAAATATTAGAGAGGAAGCTCGTGAAAATATTAGGAAAATACAGGAAGAAAATAAAAAGGCTTTCGACTCTAAGAGAAAACCAGACAGACAATATCAAGTTAATGACATGGTAGCTATAAAGCGTACACAATTCGGGACAGGCTTAAAACTCAAGGGAAAGTATCTCGGACCATTTAAAGTTGTGAAGGTAAATAATCACGGAAGGTATGAGGTAGAAAAAATGGCAGATAGACGTTGACAGTGGCAGAGTTTATGAAACCATGGCTTGACCAATCCGAGGCGAATTGTCCGTCAGGACAGCCGAATGTAGGATATGATAATCAACGTCAAACACGTAGTGGCTGTCGGTTCTGATCGTGTCGCCTGTAAATTAACAGAGGTCGCTCGGACTATTACAGAATGTAAACGAATTAGACTCAGTCGATACCAATAACTCATAAGCATCGCACTCACGTATAATTTTGTAACTCTTTAAAGTTGAAAACTACATCTAGGCCGCATTCATGTTCTTTTAAGTTAATTCAACAATTAATAATAAACATTTATAATGAAACAACGTTAACGCTGAACATTTGACTTATACCGAAGCCTGGGATCGCACATACATACAAACACAAATGTGTGTAATTGAGTAAATCATGAGCGCAAAAGAAAATTTTATTATTCGCTCGTGTTGGACGGGAGCTACCAGATGTTGACAGTCAGCTATTTAGTTGATTCAGTAAACTACAAGCTTAATATCACTTAGAATGTTTCTCTTGCATGTTCCAGAGTTTCATAAGCCAAGTGGGCTATGATCCGTAAAGATTTTAAATTTCTGACCGTATAAATAGGGATGTAAGTGATTTGTAACCCAGATTATGGCTAACATTTCTTTATCCAGAGTTGAATAATTTACTTCTGTGTCCGATACCGTTTTGCTAGCGAACGTCGGTGATGTTTGGCATGGGTTATTTATCTTTGACGGTGATTTCGTTTAGTTTTCTGTAATCGATCACCCTGAACACATTGAAAATGGGTATAATGTTTTTGTGCAAATTTAAATGTATGTAGCTGACAGAATGAAGCATCTCCGACCCCATAAAGTATACATATTCTTGATCAGCATCAGTAGTCGAGTTGATCTAGCCATGTCCGTCTGTATGTCGGTCCATCCGTCCGTCCGTACGTCCGTATGTATAAACGCAAGGATATGTGAACCTATAAAAGCTAGAGACTAAAATTTTAGCTGTAGGTCCTCCTAGTGCCCGCGTAGATCAAGTTTGTTTCCGATATTCGATAACTTGTCGCGTTTCCTAGTAATCGATAAAAATCGATATTGAAATCATGTTATTTTAACAAATTGGGTATTTAATAAGTCACCAAAAGTGATATGTTTATTGAAGAATAGTATATATATATCAAGTATCTTGTAATATAATTAATCCTAGACAATTTCATTTGGAGCGTCTACTCCTCAGTTTTACTTTATTCAGAATAATCCTTATATATTCGTGCTGGGTTCAGCTAACCCGAAACATGCAATGCTTATATCTATGTCTTATATTTATGTGTAAGTATATTGGTGTACACATGTGTATGCAGAAGGCATACATATGTTGTGTATATCTTGACCACTTGAGCTGCAAAGTGCATGCTCAGCACTCCCACGCGCTACGATCGGCATGTATATAAGTGGTCGTATGACATATGCGCTGGTGTCTTTATATGTTTAGGTGTGGTCTCTTGGGTATTTGTATATTTATGATTATTATGATTGAGTGTCACAATGTATGTATTTACTGTTATACCCTTTGATTTGTATTACTGGCAGGGTGGGTATACTACACCTCCCTTTTTAAAGAAATGACGTAATATATGTAGTCATTTAGAGAGTGTTAAAGTCGGTATAAAAATATTGAAATTAATAGTAATAATAATTTTTATTTTTTTTTGTGTATCTTATTTTATAAGTGTTTTAAAAATCTATAAAAAGTGTAATTAAGATTGTGTAAAATGTATAAAGTGTATTAAAAAGTGTTATCTCTCTTCTTTTTTTTTTTAAATATTTGTGTTCATTGATAAACAATTTTTATACCCTTGCAGAGGGTATTATAATTTTGTCGTGAAATGTGTAACGCATAGCAGGAGACATCTCCGACCCCATAAAATATATATATTCTTGATCAGCATCAACAGTCGAGTCGATATAGCCATGTCCGTCTGTCCGTCTGTCCGGCTGTCTGTTTCTAGGCGAACTAGTCTCTCATTTTTAAAGCTATCTTAATGAAACTTTGCAGAAGTCCCTTTTTCTGTTGCACGCAGCACATATGTCAAAACCAGCTGGATCGGACTACTATATCATATAGCTGCCATAGGAACGATCGGTCGAAAATTAAGTTTTTGTATGAAAAAACATTTTGTTTTTCAAGATATCTTGACCAAACTCGGCATTTACTAGTTTTACTAAGCTCCTCATATATATGCAAAATCCTATTAAGATCGGACCACTATATCATATAGCTGCCATAGGAACGATCGGTCGAAAACTAGGTTTTTGATTAAAAGCCTTGTTTGTTTACCAAGATACCTTCACCAAGCTCGGCATTAACCATTTTCTCGGCATTAAAAGGTTGCAAGGGTATTAGATCTTCGGCGTGCCTTTCTTCCTCGTTTTTTTTTATTTTAATATATTTGATTTATTTTAACTCCATTCAACTTTAAATTTTTCATTCGACTTTCCTAGAAGAATTTAAATTTTCTTTATTTTATTCCCATTTGTTTTTCATTATATATTTCATTATACTAAAATTTTAATTATTTCTTTTATGATGATCATACCTTTTTTTCATGAAACGTTTCATTGAATATATATTTTTAACCTATCCTTATGTACTTTTTGTTTCTTATTCTTACTATCTTTAATGTAAATGTTATCATTATCTTCTATTTTTTCGACTATATATGGTCCTAAATATACTGGGTCTAATTTGTGGCCTGCTTCATTTCTTATAAGTACTTTATCTCCTATTTTTAATTCAAAATTTTTTGTTTTTTCATCGTATGCTAATTTCCTATAAGGCTTGGCTTTTTCAAACATAAGTCTAGCTCTTTTATATGCTATTTCTAATCTAAACTTTATTTCCTTAGAGTATTCATCTAGATTATAAATAGGATTTATGTAATTAGTTTTATTTAAATCTATGAACTGTTTTGGTAGTCTGCCAAAAACTAGTTCGTATGGACAATACTCATGCGTTGCTGATGGTGTCGTGTTGAAGCAATATGTGAAATATTGAATCCAGACCTCCCAATCAGTTTTGTCTGCAGTGATGTATGAACGAAAGTGTTCATTAAATGTTCGATGACTTCATTCTATTGTCTCTAATTTTTGTTGATGATATGCAGTAGAGGTGAGATTCTCGATATATTTGCTTAAATCAGTTAAAATCTGGTTTTTATACTATGTTCCCATGTCCGAGATGAACGTCTTCATTGGACCGAACTTGAGTATGAAATTTTCGAATATAGCCATTGCGACATTATTTGCGCTTTTGCTTTTTATTGGAATGGCTACTAAATATTTTGTAAGGTCACAAATTAATGTGACTATATATTCATTGTCATTTTCTGATTTAGGTAGCGGACCAACTGTATCCACTATCACTATATCGAAAGCATTCACAGGTGTTTCTGTGAGAGTCAAAGGAGTTTTCGTGTGTGTATTTGATTTAGACATTTGGCATTTTTGACGTCTACGTACGTACTCTTTTATATGACGTGTCATATTTTTCCAGTAGTAGTGTCTTTTTATTTTTGCTAGCGCTCTTGTTATGCCACTGTGGCCTCCTTGACTCGGGTCGTCATGGTATGTAGACAATATTTGTTGTATCTCTTTTTCATCGGTTATTTGAGTCACCGGCTGGAGTAGCGCTACTCTTAAAGATTTTAATATTTTACTGCCCATATTTTTAAAAGAATCTATTGAAACTGATTCAAAAATCTTTTCGCTCGGTGCCACTTTCAGTTGGTTGATTTTTAATATACCGGCCTCTTTTTCGAGCCTTTGGAAGAACTGACCGAGGTCGTGAATCCATTGGTATATAAATCGCTAACTTCAATTCTTGCGATAATTTTATTTCCATGTTTAAATAAACATTTAGATTCTGTGATTCGAAAGGTCACTACTTTTCGTACTTCATCATTTGTAATGACTTCATGTACGTTGGGCTTGGATACAGTTTTATGACTTTGCCTTGGCAGAAGTTCATATTTTTCTACTGTACCGTTTTTATTTTGTCTACTTTGTCGCCTGGTAATGACTTTCAGGACTTTATATTGCACGTCATTGAGTTCTTTTCTGCTACAAAATTATCTTTTCCCTTTAGGTATTCTACTGTGAAGTCGTATTCTTCGAGCTCTAGCCGCATGCGAGTTAATTTCGAACTGGGATTAGTCATAGAAAATAGATATGTTAATGGTCTGTGATCCGTTAAATAAGCATAAGCATAAACATTAAATAATGCATAAGCTATTGGGAGTTGAATTCCGTTTACTGGTGCTGGTTTACTAGCATCTGTTATAATGCAAAATTCTTTGCGAAAATCAGGATATTGTAGTAATGTGGGGTGCATAAGCTTTTATTTAAGGTATTGGAATGCGTTTTGGCATTCACTTGACCATTCAAAAGGAACATTCTTTTTACATAATCTAGTTATGTGCCGTGAATAATCGGCGAAGTTTTCTATAAATCGACGATAATAATTGCATAATGCTACAAATCGTCTCGCACTGTCCGCATCATGACTGACAGGATAATTATTGATGACGTAAAATTTCTTGTCATCTGGCAATACTCCTTTGTCAGTGCATTTGTGACCTAAGAATGTCATTTCATGCACGAAAAATGAACATTTTTCTGGGTGCAAATTTAGGTTATATTTCCTACATACATTAAAAACATCAGTTAGGTTTTTAATCATGTGTTTTTCGAAACATCCTATCACCATTATATTATCCATATAAAGGAATGCCTGAGAGGGTTCTAAGCCCGAGAATGCTACTGTCATCATTCTCTGAAATGAATTTGATTATGATATTAGCCATTGCTCGTTGAAAAAGATGTTATATTTCTTGAATTTTCATCAAGTTCAATTTGGTGAAAACCTGACATTAAGTCAAGGCATGAAAAGAATTTAGCTCTGCCCAGTTGGTCTAGAATATCATCAATTCTGGGGAGCGGGAATTTATCAGAAAGTAATTTTTTGTTGATTTGGCGATAGTCAATTACTAATCGCCATTTCTTTTCTTCCGAATTTGGTAATGATTTTTTCGGAACTAGCAAGAGTGGGCTGTTATACACGGATACAGACGGTTTTACGATTTTGTCATTTATTAATTTCCCTTCTTGTTTTTGGATTTCCTCAACGTGGCTATGCGGGCTTCTGTAGTTTTTGATATAAATGGGTTCATCATCTTTAAGTCTTAATGTTGTTTATAAAAATTATTTGTCGCTATTCGGTTCGGTTTCCAGTCCGAACACATCACAATACTTTGTGCAGAATTCTGTTAATTGATTGCTGAATTGTTCTGGAAAATTTTTCTTTAACTTTGAAAGTACTTGTTCGCTTCTATTTTCTTGATTAGTGTTATGAATATCTTAATCTGTTAAATTTTCATATTCGATTTTGATTACTTTGACCAATTGGTTGACATTAGTTGCGTTTAGTAGGCGAATGTATACATGTTTGGATGCTGCTATTGTATTTGCAACATAAATTCCATTATGTATTTCTTGATTTAGAACAAATATATAATCGTCTACTGAATTAATGTCTATTTTTCGAATTGCTTGGGATCTGGCTGGCAGAAGAACTGTATTGTTGCCAGCACTATATAATAGGATAATTTAAGTTTTGAGGTCTAATTATAAACCAGACTTCACTTGGTTTGAAGTCTAATTGGCAATTGAATTTTTTAATAAAATCAATGCCTATTATCCCATCACACGGTATTGAAAAATCGGTGTCTACTAAATAAAATTCGTGTGGAATAATATATTTGGTTGATTGAAGTTCTACCGAGGTTGTTCCTTGCGATTTTATTAAACCCTGGCCTATGCCTTAGATGTTTATAATTTTGTCTTCTTGAATTTTAAAATTATCTAAACTTATTTTTAAAAGTGAGATATCTGCACCAGTATCTATTAGGAATGTGAGTTTAATGAGTTGAATGATTATAAAAAGTGACAAATATATTAAGACTGTAATTGTTGGAATGAACCTTTGCATTTACTGATTGTTTCCTAAAGGGTTCCGAGAGTTTTCCGACGCATTTTGCGCCACTCTCACATTGTTATTATTGTAACCTTGGTTGGAGTTACCTCGGCCTCTTCCTCGATTTTGGCCTCGTCTTCCTCCACGGTTATTGTAATTATTGTTGTTGTTGTTGTTATTACCGCTTCGGTTGTTTGTGGTTGATTGTTGTGGTCGCAATTTCTGCCACGATTATAACCTCGGCCTCCTCTATTATTGTGATTTGCACCTCGTCGATAATACAGGACACTGTTACTTTGACCTGTTACCGCCGTGCAACTATTGACAAATTTGGAGACGGCATCATTCATATTTGTGAATGTGCCTGCCTGCATGATAAGTTTTACCTTATCAATCGAACAATTTTGGGTCATAGCTTTTACAGCTGTTGTAGGGCTGTATTTGTTAGCAACTGATTGGCTTAGACCTTCACTGATATAGGCTCCTTCAAGGGCCTTTGCCAGTTTTTCCACCTCTTGGGTGTATTGGTTAGCCGTTTTGTTTTTCAGTTGCAGATTAAGTAGCTTGGCAGATACAACTTCTACCGATTCTCCTTTTACTGCATTTGACAGTTGCGTAATGATTGCAGCAATTGTCTGCTCATTACTTATTAGATTTCTCACATGGCCTTTTAGTTTTGTTTTTATAAGGCTTATGGCTGTAAGCTCATGTGTGCCTTTTAAGGTATCCAATAGATTCAGAGAATCTAGAAAACTTTGCAGATTTTCCGGCTTACCATCAAACTCTGGTAATAGAGATGTAGCTAGCTTGATAAATTCTGCAACCGTTTGTGCCATTTCAGAGATTGTTGTCGTTTCCAGTTTTGTTTCGATTGGATGGCTTTCTTCTAGTGTTTCGATGTCACTATCAGATTCAGCGTCGCTTGACTGAGTTGATTCGCCTAATTCTTTTAATTGGTCGGCATCAAACTCCCCCAATTGATTTAGACTTTCTGGCACTTTTATCTGAATGTGTCGCCTATTGGTGACAGTAATTAATCTTGTGTTTAGGGATTTTATTACCATTAAACATTTACTTTTGTGCTCAGATGTGAATTTGTTTTCGAAACGATTTATTTAGGTAACTATATTATTATATTCCCCTTACTAAAATTTCTTTATGATTTTACAGATTCTCTGCTTTTATAACTGCATCTTTATTAATGCATTTGTAAGATTTATCGAATTTGTAACGAAATGCGTCTACATGTTTCGCGATTTCGTTCCATTCCATTCTTTTCATGGAATTATCTTATTTTTATAAGCGTAATGGCCATATAGTTCCTATACCTAAATATGGGTTTTCTTCTTTTATTAATTTTATCCTGACATATGGTTGTGTTGAAAGTACCATTGCCTTTTCTGCCTTATCGCAGTGAATAAGTGGGCTACTGATTGCGCCGAAAGCTTCTATATAATCAGTCTCAAACTGATGTATTGATATGTATTCGCTATGTGAATGTAAAACTTTAATCGCATTAATGCGAAAATTTGGATAGCTTTCGTAGATGTGATCTATTTTCTTTTTATTCATTTCTAGATGTTATCTAGGTTATTTGCCCTACTCATGTATCTTTTCTTGATAATTTTGTTATGCTTAGCATAGAGTGTTAGCAGAAATTGCAAAACTAATACTATCGTGATAATTAATAGCAGGATCCACAATGCGTTTATGTCATCCGTGTAATCAATTATCTTGACGTTGTTTACAACGTTGGCAGTGTTATCTTTTGCCTCACTGGAATCACTAAGCCACCCCATTATGTACTTTTAATTGTCTTTATGTATTCAATGAAAAGAATTTTTTTTTTCGATCTAACGTTCATGAAAGAAAATTGAATTTTATTTTCAAAATCTTGGTTTAGTCTTTCATTTAATCTTATATGGGGTTTTATCAAGAAAGAAAAAATATATTCCTCTATTTGAAAATCGAAAATAAAAATTGGAGTGATATTTTAATTGCGATGAACTTATTGCAAGATTTATCAATTACACAAAGATTCCAAACGCAGCTGAGAATAAATACTTTTATTATTTAGTTTATGTGGTTGGCTCACAATTAAAATTATATATATGAAAAAAAAAATTCTCCAACCACATATGTTAGTAATGAAAGCCTAACCGGTTTTAGTGTTTTGCGACTTGCACTGACGTGCGTCAATTCGCATGTAGAAATTAAATCTATGGCAAGTTAAGGCTTACGCATATTTGCGGCCCCCTTGCGTGGTTTCGCTCGGTTGCGAAGTTTTAATTCAGCTTTTAATTCGTTGATGCGCTGTATGTAGCGCTGTCGGTCTTCTGGTGTTGTCGCTGCCGCCAGCAAATCTTGTTGTAGGCGCTTTTGTTGAAGTAGCTTTCTCACTTGTCCTCCACGTTTTGTCTTCTTTTTATCTTTAGATTTTTTCTCTTGCCGTGCCCGGTACTCAGCTATTGTGAGTGGGCGTGGTCCATCGTTTGAAACCACCTCCAGTTACTCCTGAATGGAAGGTGCTTCCCTTTGCTCAATAGGAACATAATCTATGTTATCGTTACTCATAAGTGTTTAACTGGGCTCGTTAAGCAGTGCGGGCGCTGGTCATCGCATAGGCTACACATGTGTTGTTTCACTTTTAATTTGTGTTCTTGTTTGATAGTATTCTTTATATATGTTAAAGTTTTAATCAGAATACACACACATTTTGAATATTTTTAATTGTCGCACATTATTACGAATTGTTTATATATTGTTGCAGTTTTTATGTGGTTTTTAATAATGCTTTTATAATTGCATTTATTGCTTCGTGAACTTGTCACGGTCGCCATATAATATAATTAATCTTAGACAATTTCATTTGGAGCGTCTGCTCCTCAGTGTTACTTTATTCAGAATGATTCTTATATATTCGTGCTGGGTTCAGCTAACCCGAAACATGCAATGCTTATATTTATGTCTTATATTTATGTGTAAGTATATTGGTGTAAGGCATACATATGTTGTGTATATATTGACCACTTGAGCTGCAAAGTGCATGCTCAGCGTTCCCACGCGCTACGATCGGCATAAGTGGTGGATCGTATGACATATGCGCTGGTGTGTTTATATGTTTAAGTGTGGTCTTTTGGGTATTTGTATATTTATGATTATTATAACTGAGTATCACAATGTATGTATGTACTGTTATACCGTTTGATTTGTATTACTGGCAGGGTAGGTATACTACAATCTTTCGTTTTATACCTATCGCAGCCTCCCCGCTATTACCACATAGCCATTAATCAAGTTAATAGCCCAACTTGTGTTGCAATTTAAGCTACAATTTTCATGTTATTTGCTTTTTAAGAATACACAAATATTCTAGGTTACAATTAGATATACTGTATAAAATTTCGTTAAGATCGGTTAGAAACACAAACGTGATTTAAGAAAACGTGCTTTGACTTTTCTCGCATCAGCAGCAGCAAGCGCAAAATTCAAGAATTTCTGTATAGATGCACACACATACACATTCAAGGTGTCTGTTTCGAATTCTATCAACAGCATTGCGATTGTTTTCTGTGCTGCCATTTTAATTCGTTAATTCTTTAATTCATCTTTATTACTACAAACGAGCTGCATTTTGTATTGGAATAAGAGTGTTCAGGGTATCCCCTAGTCGGGAGCTCCCGACTAAAGCCTCATACTTGTTATTATTGTATAACAACTTTCACAGAACTTTCACAGAGCTGTCACATAATGTGATGTCAGCTACTTACCAAATTATAATTAATATGATATTCATCCTTGTTCTGCGCTAGTTACCAGACATTGCCGGAGAGTTATTTATTTGATTCAATAAACTACAAGTTTAATATCACTTAGAATGTTTCTCTTGCAAGTTCCAAAATGAACTATCTGTGTCTTTATTTCTAAAGCTTAATGTATACAATCGCTTACTTATATGCTATGAACATATATATATGTTGCAACCAAGTGCACTTCTTTTTTATGATTTCGGGTTTTGATTGAATAAATTAAATGAAAAAGCTAAATATTATAATAATTATATTAAATCGCAACAATTTCGTTTTTGGGATGTTAGAATATTTCGAAGATTTGCTTGTTTTCCACAAATTTTCGCTGGTCATAAAATCATTTAAGTGATCAGTCACGTGACGTTCTAATAAAGGTGCAGATGCTTGCCAGTCATTTGCCCTGGCTCAACGGGCTGCTACAGTTAATAAGGGGTCAACACTCAGGAATCCAAACAAAGTCATAAAAAAGAAGGGCTTGCGTCAATCACTTGCTAATAATCAAATTTTATTCTCCGCCCATGATCTGGTTCACACACATTTGTGTGTGTTTGTTTTCTCCGACTGTATTTCTGTACCTCGGACAGGAGTACAGCACGTGTTCAGGGCCTTCGTCCAGATTTGGGCAAATCGGCTACTCTGGACTGTCCTCGTGCCTGAACCTGTGAAGATACTTCCTGTATCCACCGTGTCCAGTAAAAAAGTACGTTAGGTGGAAGTTCATGGACTATTAGTCCATTGTTCCAGGTTGGGAATAAGCTGGTGAGTCCATCTTCCTTTGTTGGCCGCATTCCATCTTTCCTGCCAAGTCGCCATTGATGCTGCTCTCTCCGAACTCCGGATGACATCCATTGGGACAGCATCGTCCGTCGCTATCCTTCCTGCGTATATTTTCGCCATTTCCCTCGCAAGAATATCTACTGGCGGCATTGTAGCGTGTGCGTACTGAGGAGATAGATTTTATCTCGCCTACTTGTGCATAGCGGAATCAGAAGTCGTGCACTTCTAGCCTTCTTCTTTAGACTTAGCTCGTCGGATGGGGTATGGGTTCTTTCTTCACCCTGCTATGCTACACACTAGCACAATGATAAGTGCACTTTCACAAAGATAAAACTACAAGTTCAAAAATGTCGAGATCGGGGACGGTAACCGGTATTATGTCAGTCGTTGGCGGCTCAGACGTTTGATTTGGTTGTGGGGTAACAAGGATGTTAATTTACCCCACGGTCTGTACCAACCCTACCTTGGTGGCACGGCGAATGTCACGGCCACCCCTTTGTTCGTTAATTTACTGGTTTGCACATTTTTAATTTCTTAAGGTTCTGGCGGCGAACCACGAAAGTTTTTAGTTAAACATATTAATTTCGATTTCCATATTATTTATTGCCTATTTGTTTCGTATAGGACATGTTTATGCGGAAAGCACTAACGATCAGTCAAAACTGTATCATGGCTACAAGATAAACTATATAACGGATTATAACTCTATGAGATAATTAAAAAACACAGAAATCATACTGCCTGGCAACTGATAACGGGCTTTGGAGACGGTACATTCAAATTACATGAGATTCCTATATCGGGTAGTGCTGAAGGCTCGCTGATTTACCATTATCATTTTATACTTCAAACTCTTCGGCTGGCTTATGTGGCCATTGCATACTCACAAATTGAAACAAATAAATCCATCGATGCGTACGTTGGGCCCATCGTCAGCATTGTGGTAATATCTGCGGAGCAATTTACATTAGTTAATCTATTTACAAATAATTTGCGATATACCGTACACTCGTCGCCTAATTCTCATGGCACATAGATTTCAGTTTACTTTTAGTTTAACATTCTTACGTTAGCAACATATTTTTAATGGTTATGTTTAAAAATTACAAAATAGCTTGGCTCTATTGTCTTGCCAAAGAAAGGAAGTTTCTAAGACAGTCGCTTTTATAGTATTATAATTTCATTTAAGCAAAGCGAAAATGGTTTTAAATTACTAATTCGTGAGCATTTAGATCGAAGCGAGTACACAAAAGAAATCCAACCGAACACGTTTAAGCTCATACAAAATGAGAACTCCTTGAGGCCATTCCCTTGGCAATTTGTATTTGATCTTGGTATGCGGACACCTGGTTCAATTCCTTGCCAGCGACACTCCGTTCATCGGGCTGGAACGGTGAGTTCGACCCGGAGGTAGCTTGGCCACAAATGGATAAGTGCGGGGTGCAGGCTCAGCCGCAATGTACTGGTGTTGCCGCAGTCTTTGTTTGTAGCGATCCCACAGAAATCTTAAGTCCTCTTGACCTTCTCCACTCCCGTAGGGCTGTCGCTCCCTTGGGCGGACGTATGCTTTCAAAATTTCCAAGTTGGCTATGACCGACCAGCCGCGCTGAATTTGTATGTGTATATATATAAGAACACACGAAGGCGTGGTTGCGCAATGGCTGGCCGGTAGCTAAATAAGATTGTACCCACTGAATAGGGGTTTATTAAGAATAACGCACTCAATTAATTTATAACGAATATCACCTGATGGCGGAAAACTTCTGAGCGTGGAATTATGAACACTGGAGACTTGAAATTCGTTGGGCTCAATATGCCCTGAACAAGCCGGAGCTGTGTACAGCCTCTGCACTTTTAATTAGTAAAACTTATGCGCACTCAAAATATGCGTCTTGGTTGTTCTGCTGTCAAATTAAAAAGAATGCAGCGTGGCAATCGAACCTTCTGTCTAACTTCAATTTCAGCAAGAACACACCTACAAATACAATTGTATTTCACCACATCTAAATTATAACGGTGATATGGCCTGATCTATCGAGCATTCCTTCATTCTCGCGTGAGTGCGAGCGGGGCAACGCACCGTCGCTGAGATAGCGCATTTTGCGGCATCACGTAAAAGCAAAAAGCGATTACCATGGGCTGAATGCATACATTTCTTTCTCTTAACGGGTGCTGGTATTCAGCGACGGTCGATATTCAGTTTGGAAATATTTCGTTACTGTAGTCAGCTAAAATGTTTTCGTCAGCTATGTTAAGGATGGTGTTATTGTGTGGCACAGGGTATAAGAGTATCTTCTTACATATTAAACGTGGCTTAGGGTATTTAATAAGAAAATGTAAAAAGGTGTTATTTAATATAACCTTGTTTATGTTATGTTCGTAGAACGCTCATTAATTATATTATTTAAATCGTTAGAGTCTTATATTACTGGCTTAATAATTATTAGTGAGTGTAACAGATAACATAAAAGTTTCAAGTTCAGAAATTAATATTCTATTTCTTGAGAGAAATGTTTCGTATCAGTGTTCCGTGTTTATTTGGCTATTCTTTGAATTCTTTATTAGCAAGCTTACTGCGTCTGTTAACTTATTTAATTGTTGTTGCGTTTCGTATTAATATTTACCTGCCTATTTGCAACGTCTATTGTTTGCTGAGAGTGTTCTCTTGTGTCATATGTCCAAGTCTAGTTTCTTTCTCATGTGCGATTGAGGAAAATGGTTCCTCAATTTATATTTTTTCCTCATTATTTCCGAGTACACTGTTAAATTAGTCGAGTTGAGTTGGTGGGGCCAAAGAAGCACCGCAACTGCTGTTAATAATCTGGGATAGATTGCGCGCAGATCTACTTTTGCGCTGACAAGGCTGAAGCAGTTTCGCTGACTGGGGTAAATTCAACTACAGGGATTGCTGGGACTACTACAGGGAATACAACAGGGGTAATACTTGGACAATGGCTCGGAGAAGGCGATAATGACAACTGAAAAATTATATTAGTTTATATAATTAAAAAACGAAAATCGCAACTTAGTGCGTATCGCTTTGATATAATTCGACAACTAACTTAAGCCTTCATTACACTAAGGCAGTAAAGCGAGGCGAATTCGCTCCCAGAACGAGTGATAAAGCTTTATTGCGCTCTCGCTCCGCCCTACTGACCTAACTAACCTAACCTAACTGACATTAGACTTCATGTTTTAAATTACTTTTTTTTTGTTGAAGCAATGCGCGGATCTTGCCAACCCTCGAAATGAGGAGCGTTTGGCGGTATTTATGCAAATTCGCATGCGAATTACCTCTTCCTCGATTCGAGCGCGCAACTCCATAAACTGGCAACATCCTACTACGAAGTTCATCGCATTGTCGCAATGGACGGTGTGTGGCACTATGGCACCATGGGCCGACGAATATTTGAAAAGCCATTAAAAATGATATAATGTATAGGTCAGAAACTAGTTCTAAGTGAACAGCTTTGAAGGCGAAGAAAACAAACAAACACAACAACTATGTACGACTTTTATGTAGGCCTTCCACGCATTCGAAAGGTCGTGCTTATTGGGCCACAAAAATCGATGCCACAGATAGAAAATGGGCGGAACGGTCAGAGTCGATCTGCTAGTAAATTTCCCATAGCAGACGAGGTTTGCATTTAAAGCTACGGTTACATGATCTTATTGTCTGACGACTGTCCTCTTGAGCATTGATTAGCCGTTGAAGACTAGCTAGTTCTCTTGGGCCAGCATTACAATTCGTTAAATGCAGGTATCTAATGAAGTTTCTAGTGAATCGCGAGCTTTTTTTAAAGTTGCAACTTGTCATCATATTAAGTAGAAGCATTTACAAGTCGTCCCCCTACTCGCAAGAACGAAAAGGAGCACCAAAATCCATTATACTTGTGTATAAATGAGACGCAGCAGGCTATGACCCACGCGTGTGCCCTTTCGAACTCCATCTACGTCATCTTTAAATTCAACTCGTTGGGTGACTTCAAAAATTTTCTCGAAACCTTCTTTCCTTTCGAGCACCGTAGGCCTACGCTCAAATTATACTTCTTTATTTTGACATTTTTGAATAAAGCGGAACAAATAAGAAAACACTCTATTGCTACTTTAGATGTCCACAACGAAATACGACAACCTTCTGCATTCTGCCTTCGTATAAATTACGAATTTCCTATCGTCGATTCTTATTATGAAGGTTATTTCACTGAGGATTAATTGATTATTTAACACAGTGCTTTGTTGCACTTTTAAAAGACAAAGAGCACGTGAGTACCGAAAGGTTTAATATCCCAAAATCAACTACACACTAAGAACATAAATTCTTATAACCAAAGTTAGCCCTATGCTTTAAATATGCTGACCCTGCGCCTCGTGCATGGTGTCGCATATCGACTATTTACATTGCGGAGCGTTGCCGTTTCGTTTTTCGTTGTGCAATATCCACGGACGTTGCTGATCTTGCACTATTATCACGCTGGCTCTGCGTGATCGATTTGGCAACTTCTTTATTGCTGGGTGATCGTGTTAACTCCTCCCCCGCTTAAGTAGAGGACAGCCAGAATGTCTTATTGACTTCGATTCGCCTGAGGTTTATGTAGAATCTGAGAGAGGCGTAGTAACAAACTAAAATGATAGTCACAGTCATCCAAATATTATGGGCTGTTTTATCAGTTCCTTCTTGATTTCGCTAATGTACTGTGTGTTTTCTATACTTAGTCTTTGCAAGTGTGGTGGGCTTTATGTCTCTTAGTGGGGTCTTATGTTGACCAGCGTTGACGCTGCTGGGTTGAGTGGTACAATGGGCCGTGCCCATGCTGAGAGTGTTCTCATGTGTCATATGTCCAAGTCTAGTTTCTGTCTCATGTGCGATTGAGGAAAATGGTTCCTCAATTTCTATTTTTTCCTCATTATTTCCGAGTACACTGTTAAATTAATCGAGTGCTTTAAATATTGGAAATCTTTCCAAATTTTCGTGTGTCCGTCCATGATCGGTATATAGTCCTCGTGCGAGTAGGCAGTCAGTTTAGTGTTTGTCATTGTATCATTGTGACAAGAAGTAGCATTGTCCAGATCTTGAGTAAGAAAAGAAAGTTTATATTATAGTAACCTTATATTATCTTTATGAACAAACCCTTTCTTTAATTAAGACTGTTGCCCCCAAATCTTATTCCACTGTTTCCTCATTACAAAAGGATGTTATTTTATTTTCCAGTCTCTTTTTTGATTTTACAAGGACTCTGTCTCCTACTTGGAAATTTCTATTTTGTCTTACTTCGTGTAACCTTTGCATTTGAATATTCTCTGCTCTAAGGACTTTACCTCTTTTTTCTTCGTCAAGCTCTGGGGGAGACTAGTGAATTATATCAATTGGTCGTTTGTCGGTAACTGAATGTATTGTCTTGTTGTATTCTATAGTTGCCTACAGTATTAGTTCGGTTGTGTGAGTAATATTTATTTTAGCTTTCAGCTTTCATCTTGCGATTTCAACAAGAGTACTATGAAATCTCTCTATCCGTCCGTTTGAAGTGCTATGTGATGGTGCGTTTAAAATTTGAACGTTGAATCGATTATTTAGAAGGGATTTTATTGTTTCGGATCTTATGGAAGGTTCTCGCAATATATTGTTTTAGTGTGCCCGTAGAAGTTCATGAGCTGTAAGATTGCTGATTGTAGGTCTATAATTGGCTTAGAGGCAATAGGTTGGACAATCAAGGCCCAAAATACGTTGAAAATCACAATACAACCGCAGCGTGACGAAATAGCAATTTGCGCCGAGTTGCTGAAATCGATGCGTCTCGAAGTTGAGGCGTCACTAAAATTCCTGGAAGAACTACGAGTAACAGTGAACAACAACCAGCAAATCTATGGGTGCGACGGGGGGAGCAGGAAAGTGAAGTCGGAGATATGTTGCAGCTAGAAGATGGTCACTGAAGAAAGACCACGGTCGACAGGGTGCAGCTGGCAGCGCTGTTGCAGCTGGCACCGCTGGTACTATCGGAAACAATTTAAATGCTTGCATTCAAACAGGAGCGATGAACTTAGCCAAGGAAATATTGTTAGAATTTACTGGAGAAAGTGAGGTGCGTAAATGGGTAATGCCAATCTCCAATGTGGCTAAAGTCTACAAGCTAAATGAGATGCAACAGCACTTGCTTTGTATAAGTAAATTGAAAGGTGGTTCTTTGAAGTAGTTGCATGCAACCCGTATGCGCATCATTGCTTCGTTTGACCAGATGCTAAACCAATTGGTTTTGGCGTTCGGTGGAGGATTTTCAAAGTCGGAACTACGAAAGAAGTTTGAGGATTGGGTCTAGAAACAAGATGAGGTGTTCGCCACATACTTTAGCGAAAAAAAACATATTGTCACAGAACATTAATATTGATTCAGAGGAGTTAGTGGAGGGTATTATTCGAGGCATACCTTGCGAAAACTGGCGCATTCAAGCTAGTATGCATTGTTTCACCAATCCGGCTGAAATTTTACGTGCGTTTGCATCTATAAAATTACCAAGTAAGCGGGCACGAAACAATGTAGTGAAACAAGCTGCACAGAAAGCAAAGGCGGACAAACAACAATGTTGCTACAATTGCAATGTCAAGGGCCATTGGGCTAAAGATTGTTTAAAGCCTAAACGGGAGCCAGGATCTTGCTATGCGTGCGGTTCAAAGGATCACGATAATAGCAGGATGTCCAAATAGTAACTCATTTAACAAATCAATAATTACAGAATGCCTCAAATACCCTGGCAGCTCTATTTCTTTTTGAAAGGAAAAGCTTGTGCCTTTGAAATTACACGTATGCCAGATGCAAATTCGTATGTAGGCTTAAATGGAAGTAAACTAAGAAATGTTGGAAAAATCTTATGTTATATGAAGAAAGAGTTAATAAATGTTGATTTTAATGTTATAATTGTGGCAAATGAGAATTAATAATCATATTAATGAAGCTCCAGCGAAAAGTGAAATCACTAGGATTGGAGTATTAGAAGAGAATTTTGATAGCGATATTTTAACAATAAGTTTTGGAGTTTCTAATAAAACAGAAAATACATAAATTTTAAGTGAAGATATTGATTATAGCACAAAGAGTGAATTTAAAAATTTATTTGAAAATACTTATGTTAAAGCAATAAGGCCAAATCAGCCAAAAATAAGACATGAGCTAAGATGAGAGTCTAAATCCATAGTTTTGACTTAGAAACACTAGCTATCATTTATGCATTACATAGATTTCGTATATATCTTCAGGGAAAACGATTTAAAATAATGACAGATTGCAACTCTTTAGCTTTAACACTTAACAAAATAGATTTAAATCTGAGAATTGCTAGGTGGGCGTTAGAGTTACAAAATATGATTTTGAGTTAGTGCATAGATGTTATGAGGATATATTAGTTATTGAATCTAATAGTTTTGAGGATAATTAATTTTTTTATTACCAAGATATAAAGGGCCTTATATTATAGAAAAAATTTTAATAAATGATAGATACTTGTTAAAAGATGTAAAAGACTTTCAATTATCTCGTAACCCATATGTTGGTGTCTGGAAAAGCCAAAACTTTAAGCATTGGATGCGAAAATAGTAAATAAACATAAGAGTTATTAAGACAGGTATACATATAAAATACAGAGATCAGGAGCTCTCTTTGTCAGAATTGCCGAGTTGTAATAGAATAAGATCATCATCGGTAGCCGTAGCTATGTTATTATAGTGTCGCTATCTATGTTAAGCATAACAGCATCATAAGTATATATCGATAAGGAAATAAATGTAATGTCTCTAAGAAGAGAGGCTGCCGAGATAAAGTGTAAAGCAGTCTATCTACAGTGCAACACGCAAGACGTTTTTGGTAAAAAAGAGCCAAACCAACAAGAACTTAAATAAATCATTACTATTACAATATGTAGTAACTTGGCAATCCAAGAAAGGATCTGAGCTTTTTTTGTGCTCTCCGTTTTGTTTTGATTTTAATAAAAAACTGGCATTTTTTTTATATATATTTAAAATATTTCCATCAATCTATTTGCCTTCTCGGTTATTTTTTATTCTATCGCGCGTGCAAGCTTCTGGCCTGTGCATTTTATCATTTAAATATTGTTACTTTTCAATTTGTGTTCTTGTGCATTTTTGTTTGTGCGCTTGCGCTATTAGCTCTATGGGTAAGCTTGTTGTTGTTACTTCTTGTTTATGTTTAACTGAACATCGCCTCTCTTGGGGTGCAAGAATTCGTGAGCAAGCAAGCAATCTATAAATAGACTACTCTCGCACCCTCGCGCTTTGTTACCTTTTCTCATCTTGCGTTGGTGCTCTATACGCTATTAAAATAAACTGCTCTCTTTTTACATTTGGCTGCGTTATTACAGTAGAGACCCATGATAATGGACCATAATATTACCTGCTTTAAAAAAAGCTTGCCAAATGCAAATTACGGCAAGTCAATGTGGCATACCTTGTTGGGTGTGCGATAATGTCGTGCATTCTAAATTTATATTGATATTGGTTGTAAAGACTTTTGGCTAAAACACTTGATACTAAAAGAATATACGACCAAAAAGCAAATTCGGACTCCTATTTGCGTCAAAAAACTAATTTCTTTTTTCGAGCTTGCCTACCAGAATGTTAGAGGTCTTAAATCTAAACTCGCTCAACTGCATTTAGACTCTTTTGCTTTTAGTTTTCAAATTATCGCTTTTACTGAGACCTGGCTAATGCCGGACATCATAGACTTTTCAATCTACCTCCACTTATACACCACTTACAGATGTGATCAAGCTTCCCGTATCGAAGGAGGAGAACTTATAGCTGTCGAGTCTGCTCTTTCGTCAGAACGCATTGATCTTCCCATCTCTGAGATTGAGTTGGTGGATGTAAGAGTTGTACTTGCTACTTTTGTTATCTTTATTTCATATTCATATTTACCTCCTCAATCTAACTTGTTTAGCTATCAAACCCATCTAACGCTATTAAATCTATCTCCTCCCTACTTTCTGATAGACCTTTGAGTAGTTCTTCCAGATGTCGAGTGGTCATCGCCATCAGACTCAAGCTTTCTGTTGCCGTATTCGTCAAACGAATTTATTGATGGTCTACATGAAATGTCCTTACAGCAGGTGAATTGTGTGCACAATTGAAGAAACAGATCTCTTGATCAAATTTTCGTGTTGGATTCGTTAGACAGTGTTGTGCACGGGATTAACCCGCCTACGCTGCCTGAAGATCCTTTTCCTCCAACTTGGAAATGGTCATTGATTTACCAACCCGAATCACTATCAAGGAATCGGAATTAGCTGAATATATGCGTTGTTTCCGAAATGTTGATTTTTATAAGTTGAATGATCTTATTCTGTAAGGCGACTGCTCCCAAGTGTACAATTGTGCAGACATTTATGTTACCATTAAACTATTTTATGATACCTTGTACTCGATTTTTTATGTCTACGTTCGTCTTGATCACCCTGCCAGGCCGGAAAGGACTCCCTGGTTCTCAAGTGAACTAATGAGTTTAAAAAGTGTAAGGTCGAGGTGTAATAAAATGTTTAAGAAATTGATTTCTCCAGTTATGCAGTTCCCCGATCAAATTTTTCAACTCAAAATTCCATCTGTTATAAGGATTACCTTCGGAATTGTCGCCTTCAATTTTCATATAATCCTAAGCAATTTTTTAACTTTGTCAATTCTAAACTAAAGACATATATTTTGCTTTATTAGGTTATGTTCGATCTGTTCGCAAACTTTTTTCAACTACAGAACTTTTTTCAGTTACAGAAGTCAAACTGCATCTTAAGTCCCATTATTACCGAAGGTTCGCTTCTTAGCGTCGTTAACACTATCAAGCCGGCTTACTCACCGGGCCCTGATGATTTTTTAAATTGTCCGTAAACACTTCACCATTACCGACCATTTGGAAGGTAGTCATCTTGGCCCGCTACTCTTTACTCTTTTCATCAATGACCTTCCCTCGATAGTGTCGCACTGTCGAGACGATGTAAAATTATGCCATGCATATAAAGATATGGCATCATGTTATCTCTTACAAGCTGACATTGATGCTAAACTTAAACTGCTCTAAATGTAAGGTAATGACCTTCTATAGAAACCCTGCTCAATTGGTCTCTTTCATCCTTGATAGCGTACCGCTCGAGCGGGTTAAAAGTACTTTTAAAGCAGTTATTGATCTAGGTGTCATCATTGATCATAAACTTAAATTCGACTCTAATGTTAAGAACGTGGTCAATAAGGCCAGAATAGTTATGGGTTTCATCAAGCGATGGTCGAAGGAGTTTGAGGATCCGTACACGACAAAAACACTTTATATATCTTTGGTACGACCGTTTCTTGAGTATGCATCATAAATCTGGTCACAACAATATGCTATCCATCAGGACAGAATTGAATCCGTTCAGAAACAATTCTTGTTGTTTGCCCTTCGCGGCTTAAATTGGGATCCTCGTGTGCTGTTACGGTCATACTCCATAAACAGACTTCTGATGATTAACCTTCCTTCTTTGATTAATCGTGGAACCATGCTGGGTGTAATATTTATTCATAAATTAATTATTGTAGAAATCGACTCTTCTGTTGATTAATTTAATTTCTCTATCCCTTCTAGACTAACACCTAATTTTGTACCCCTATCGCTTCAATTTTGCTCAACTAATTATACTTTGCATGAACCTTTCAGGGTTCTCTGTGATGATTATAACAAGCATTACAGAGTATTTTGCTCGGAATCTTCTCTTCCTCGTGTAAAGTCTTCTATTCTAAACTTTTTAGCAAGTAGACAGTCTTATTTTTATTTGTAATTGTATCTGTACACATACTCGTAGCTTGTATCATTTTTTTTTTGTTTTTTTATTATTCTCTTTTTATCCCAAAATTGCTTTCCCCATATTTGACAAAATGGTAAGATTTGGTATAGGATATTTGTCTTCTATTGTTTTTAAATAAATTTTCTGAAATCTATTTATTACTAATCTTTTTTATTTCATTCCCATGTTCGTCAGTTCCTTTTTTGTGAACGACCCATACGGGGTTATTGTATGGTGACCTTGGTGGTCTGATTATGCCAACTTTGAGCAAATCTCACGTTTCGGAATTTACAAAGTCTGCTACGCCCATTGGATATGGATACTATTTAGAATATAACGGATGCTTATTTTCGGTTCGGTTCTTTAACATTTCTTGAAATTTTAATGTAATTGTTTGGGAAACTTCGATCTAGTCGGATATTGATGCTGATCTAGAATATATATACTTTAAGTGGTCGGAGATGCTACACTCTGCCTGTTACAAACATTTGCGCAAATACAAATATTCACACATTTTCAGTGGGTTCAGGGTATAAAAAGCATATTCCTGACTTATTTACGTTTTTAATGTATCAAAAAAAACTAGCGTTATTAAAAAAAAAAATTGTCAAAAAAATACTTTCTCCTCATTAGAATTGAACTTGCGGCCACGACCAACTGCTTCGCGTGGCTTTTTACCTTGCAGCCATACCGAAAGCTGGTACTAAATGAAAGAAAAAAACTCAACTAAAATACGAATATGTACGTACAGCATTCGATGCATTCGCAAATGTAATTCTTTTTGTGTGGAAATGTGCACATGTATACAGAAGTTCTAGCGCTTTGTGCCAGCTGCCGCGGACTCGTGGCCTGCCAATGTAAACGTATGTATAAAACCACACGGTTTCTTTGAATAAAATTCAGCAGTGGATATTATTGTGCAATATTCGTGAATTCTTAAAAAGACAATTGTCGCTTTTACTATTGGATAGTTTTAATAAATTTCGTTAATTAATGGTGGAGGCGGAGATTGGCAATAGTTTTAAAATTAAAGATACGTAATATATGTAAACAATTTTAGGAACCCAATGTTAAATTTGCTGACTAGCTCTTAAAGCAAAAGAAATTTGTTCAAAAAACAGGGTTTGGATATAAAAATAAAAAATAGTAGTTCCACCGATAGCACTTTTACTCGTATCTCACTATACTTCTTGCTACCGAGAAAAAAAAACGAATTAAAATAGCAGCACAGAAAATATACAATCGCAATTACAATGATGCTGATAGAATTCAAAGAAGTTACGCATGAATGTGTGTGTGTACATGTATACAGAAATTCTTGCAATTGCGTTAGCTGTCCCATCCAATTGCGCAGTAAAACACATAACTTTTGGGATTTTTCTTAACCGATCTTAATGAAATTTTCTACAGTATATCTTTTTGTACCATAGAATATTTAAGTATTCTCAAAAAGTAAATTAAATTTAAATTTTGTCTTAAGTTTGTGGGCAATTCAAGTTGGGTTATTAACTTGGCCATGGGTATAAAATTAAAGATACTTGATATACAGATATATGTATATATTTATATATTTCTTTTTTTATAGGTGGGGTTCTGATTTAGCTCAACTCTTTGTTTTTTTCTGGTTCGGTTAAAATTCATTTAATTATGTAAAATTTTTAGAGTACCTGCAGCAAAAGCTTTAACTCTCAATTGAACTAGATTGTTCTCTTAAAATTTTCGCCATTGGATTATTCAATTTATAGTCTTTTTTTTGTGGGCCATTCTCTTTAACTCATAATTTAAGTGAAAAAAAATAAAATTTAAGGGTTTTTGCTCCGCTTACATACATTCACTCCATCTCCGAATGCGTTCCATCGAAGTAATGTGCGATGATCTGCTGGAAAAAAAATGCACTTCAAATTGCACAGATAAAAACTTAGAAAAATAAGAAGACACTATGAATGAACTTGCTATGACTTGTATTCTCTCTCTTTCTCTTTATACGTTGCTTTTCAAATTTCTTAGAAATCTGGCTCTCCCCAGCAAGATGGCGATCCGAATTTCGGAGCATGGAAGGAGAGGAGATTAAAGAATATAGGCCAATGGAAAGAATATGTGGTACAAGAAAAAAAACGGAGTTAAAGAAAAAATGGGGAATAAGAATTTTCCCCATGTAGTTGCATTCTTTTGCCGAAAAGAATAAAAACTCACACATACATAACTATCACAATATGTAAATTATACGTTTTAGGCGACTTAATTACGCCCATGGAGTTCACAATAGGACTTTATCAAATTTTTCACTTTTCGGTTAGCTAAGCTAATTATTAATTTTCCCAGAAAAAAGAAAAAGAAACTTACAATACACTTAATAAAAAAAAGCTGTTTTTGACGACGTCTGCCACCAGGGAACGATTTCCAACTGATTTTTGTAGTTTCGGCGACGGCGATCGTCTTTTACTTATTCCTCTTTCGAACTCCCATTTTTAAGCAGACGAGAGAGATCGAATGATATTTGACGAATGGTATTTTAATGCTGGGCACAGCTGATTAAGCTATTTTCGACAAGGCGAATTAATGATGACAGTTACAGTTACAGTTCGGGCATCGGTAGGCGAAAAAAGAAATCTTTGCCGCTGCTAATTGCAGAAAGTCGAAAGACTATAATATCTCAACATAATATGTTTATGAGAATATTACTAAGCGCCATACCTGCAATAGACAGGTTTAAGTGCTTTTTAGTCTTTTGGGTCAAAAAAAAAATCGGTCTAGCCAAAAATCTAACTTACCCCTGATTGGGTGTGGCACATTTTTTTTAAATTTAGTTTTTTCAAATAATTGTTGCGGCCAACTGGCGTCTGGTATTTTTTCGGCGATTCGCGCACTTAGAGCTTTTTTGTTAATCAATTGAATAAGAATTATACTTCCGAAAATACTGTTTCTCAGGGGCTAAGCGCTATTATAAATATGCGCACTTTTCACTTTTTTTTTG
The DNA here is from genome assembly GCA_037075305.1 of Drosophila kanekoi. Classification (NCBI taxonomy): domain Eukaryota; kingdom Metazoa; phylum Arthropoda; class Insecta; order Diptera; family Drosophilidae; genus Drosophila; species Drosophila kanekoi. Next base: position 2,100,362 of record JBAMCE010000662.1, read on the forward strand.
TGAGTCTACCTTTCTCCACGGTGGACAGAATGTAAAAGAAAGATCTGAGCTGCGGCCGCCTTAGGGAAAGCTATTTACAGCGACACCAGGTCAGACGCCATTTCGAATTATCAGATTAACATTCATCTATTACTTTTCCCTTTCACTCGTTACAAGCGAAATCACGCCTAGGTTGAGCCATAGATGGCGAGATGTACTTTACGATATTCAGAGAACTGGCTTCTCAAAAAAAAATAATATCCGAGTTTATAAGAAAACAAAACATTTAAGAAAAAAAATATATTTAAATCGATATTGTTCTACTTAAACATTATTACGAGTTTTGGTGCTAATCAGAGTAAAAAACTACAAGACCTTAACTAGATTTATATTGCCTAATTTTGGGCTGTTTATCTAAATTCAAACAAATTGTTCTGGCTTTAACCGCCACTACAGGCTTTTTACTTGAGGCCATACTGAAAGTTGGTACTAATTGATAAAAAAAAAATGAACGAAAATGGGACCATATATGTACATAGAGCATACGATGCAATCGAAAATGTAATTCCTTTTGTGTGGAAATTTGCACATGTATTCAGAAATTCTAGCGCTTTGTGCCAGCTGTTGCTGACTCGTGGCCTGCCAACATAGATTTATTTATATAACCACATGGTTTCTTTAATAACTTTTATGTATCTTAACCGATCTTGTTAAAATTCAGCAGTTCATATAATTGTGCAATATTTGTATTTTCTTAAAAAGACAATTGTGGCTTTAATTATTTGATAGTTTCAATAAATGTATTTAATTAATTTATAGCAATGGGAGGTTGAGACGGAGATTGGCACTAGTTTTAAAATTAAAGATACATGATATATGTAAACAATTCTAGGAACCCGATTTTTAATTTGGTGACTAGCTCTTAAAACAAAAGAAGTTTGCTCAAAAAACAGGATTTTGATATAAAAATAAAAAAATACAGCTCCACCGATTGCACTCGAACTCTTATCTCACTATACTTGTTGCTAACACCTCTGCCCAGCAGCCACACCAATAATTAATTCGAAGTGGAAAAAAAAGAAAGAAGATAGCAGCACAGAAAATTTACAATCGCAATTACAATGATGCTGTTTGAATTCAAAGAAGACACGCATGAATGTGTGTGTACATGTATACAGAAATTCTTTCAATTGCGCTACCTGGCCCATCTAATTACGCAGTAAAACACATAACTTTTGGGGTTTTTCTTAACCGATCTTAATGAAATTTTTTACAATATATCTTCTTGTACCATAGAAAATTTAAGTATTCCCAAAAAGTAAATCGAATTTTAATTTTGGATTAAGTTGGTGGGCTTGATTTAATGCTCTGCGGTAGTAGCGGGGAGGTGGCCATGGTATAAAATGAAAAATACTTGCTATATATATACTATTCTAGAATAAACACATAAGTTATCGATTATCGGAAACAAACTCGATCAGCGCCGGCACAAGGAGGACCTACAGCTAAAATTTCAAGTCTCTAGCTCTTATAGGTTCTGATATCCTTGCCTTCATACATACGGGCAGACGGTGGGTTTAATTAGTAGACAGTTTCAATAAATGTATTTAATTAATTTATAGTAATGGGCTGGAGGCGGAGACTGGCAATAGTTTTAAAATTAAAGATACGTGATATATGTATACAATGCTAGGAACCAATGACTAGTTCTTAAAACAAAAGAGTTTGCTACAAAACCAGGATTTTGATAAAAAAATAAAAAATACTAGTTCCACCGATAGCAGTCGAACTCGTATATACTTCTTGCTACCGCCTCTAATCAGCAGCCACACCAATAATTAAGTCAAAGTGAGACAAAACCGAATTAATTAGCAGCACAGAAAATATACAATCGCAATTACAATGATGTTGATAGAATTTAAAGAAGACGCACATGAATGTGTGTGTGTACATGTATACAGAAATTCTTGCAATTGCGCTAGCTGTCCCATTCAATTGCGCAGTAAAATACATAACTTTTGGGGTTTTTCTTACATGATCTTAATGAAATTTTTTGACAGTATATCTTTTTGTACCATAGAATATTTAAGTATTCTCAAAAAGTAAATTGATTGGTAATACAAGTTGGGTTAACTTGATTTATAGCTCCGTGGTGGTAGCGGGGAGGTGGCGATAGGTATAAAATGAAAGATACTTGATATATATATATACTATTCTATAGTAAACATATCAAAAATGTAGAAAAAAGAAACAGGAGAAAAAAGGCAAGAGGATGTAGCCGGGTGATCCCGACTAGGGAATACCCTGAACCCTCTTAGTTCAGTACCAAATGCATTCACATTTGGTGACTTTAGTTCTAGTATTGGAAACAATCTTGATCTGCCAATGAGCTGGGAGGACCTACATGTCTGTATCTCCTAAAGGTTCTGATATTTTTGCGTTCATACATACGGTGAGATGGACGGACGGACGGACGGACAGACGGACATGCTTAGATCGACTCGCCTTTTGATGCTGATCAAGAATATATTTATTTTATGGAGTCGGAGATGCTTCCTGTTAAATACTAACTTTTACTCATTTTCAATGGGTTCAGGGTATAACAAAAATACGAGACCAAACGACAGTCATTACTAACTAAATCATCAATACAAATTTTATAAAAATGCAAATGAATAAAACGAAAAATTGGTTAGCATTTGCAAACAGAATAAGCTTAAACATAGATAGATAGCATAACCCCCTCAATAACATCTTAGAGTATGATATTGTACAAGTTCAAGATTAACCCTTGATTCATTCAAAATACAGATAAAAAAACAATACTTAAGACATACTGCAGCAACAGAATTTAATAATTCCCTAAGAAGAACACTTGTACAGAATTTATTTACTAAAAACCTTCAGTAAAGACACAGACATAAAAAAAATTCAAATTGTAACAGCAACTAATTTTATAACGTTTATAAAAAACCAACTGAAATATTGTAGCAAACCATGCCATACAAACGAAACGAAAGTTATAGGCGGGCAATCTTCACTTTTCGAACCGGAAACAGGATACATCAATGTATTAAACGCACCAGAAACCCGGATAGAATCCGATGGTGGAAAATAACCCGAGAGCATAGTTTCAGCTATTGTCCACTACAAGAATAGCAACGTAACCAGCAACTATACAAAATTCGACAAAACAAATATCAGGACCGTGAAAAAAGCAAAACTCACCATTCCGTATATCCCCCTTTAATTACCACCGTAATCAGAGATGAACTGGATTTATAACCTCCTTCCGGAAGATATCAAAAGCCAGACACGTATTTCATAGATAATCACTTAACCTATAGCTCGTTTCTGGAGCAAAAGAAGCACATTCTTTACACACACCTAAAACGGTTATACTTCCGTTCAGGCCATGACATCGCTATGACCTTCACATCAATCCAGGGGGGAGGAGTTTGCCGATTCAGCCTCCCACAATCCCCTCGAATAGTCCCCTCAGAGCGGATATTAACTACTCCCTAGTTCCTTGTCAGGCTACTTGAAAATTACTCCAACAGCATGCCTGCGGACTCATGTCCCGCAAAATGTTATTTAGCAGCTTTAAACTAGTTAAATTAAAAGCGGATTTATCAGTAATGCGAAATGTCTACATTAAGCTGGGTATTCCTGAACCGCTAGTTGCAAAAGTCTATAATACTTCATTGTGGCTATTATTAGAAAAAGTGTCTGTGAATGATAATAATACAATATATAAAAAAATAAAGCTATTCGCCGACCAATATCTGTGCCGATTGAGCATGTTTTTGCTTACCTTACGTATTGCAAAAAGCCACCAGTGATCAACGCCGGCGATGTTACTAGTGATGTTGTCGTAGCGACTAATCTCAAATTGCGTTCTCTTGTGACCGGATTACTACGCACACTTTTTCTGGTACAACTATCTTACCGCAGTCTTTCCTCCTACGGCCTTCAAACTCACGACAATAATGAACTTAACATTTAAGTAATGGCGGCAACATGCCAAATACAATGTGCCCGTACAATTATAGGGCAAAAATACAGAATTGCAGAAAATACTTAATACTTAACAATCGATAACTTAATTCGTCCCGCAAAAGGCATCATGTTATCCTTTAAAAGCTGACATTGATGCGTTTCAGGTTTGGTGTCTAGCCAACCTTTTAAATCTAAACTGCTCCAAATGGAAGGTAATGACTTTCTATAAGAGCCCTCCTCAATATGTTTCTTACATCCTTGATAGTTTAACACTTAAGCGTGTCAACAGTACTTGGATTGAAGTTAATGATCCAGGTATCATTCTTGATCATAAACTTATATTCGACTCTCATGATACGATCGTGGTCAATAAGGCCAAAATTATTTTGGGTTTCATTAAACGATGGTCGAAGGAGTTTGACGATCCTTACACGACAAAAACCCTTTAGATACTACTTGAGTAAGCCTAATGTACATGGTCACCACAATATTCTATCCATCAAAAAAGAATTGATTCCGTTCAGAAAATTATTTTTGTTTGCCCTTCGTGTGCGTTTATGTCGTTCTCCAGCAGATATCCGCCCCTCGGTTGTTAGGGCGGGAGATGGGAAGCAGTACATTGCATCGGGATTCAATAGAATAGAATCGCATAGGTAATTTTTGAGTTTCTTCAGAGCTCATACTATAGCAAGCAACTCTCTTTTAAAATTCCTTTTAGTTATGAGTTTCTCATCTTCAGAGATAAGACCACGCCTAAGCAGCAGGACGAAGCATCTGTTGTCAGTCAAACTGCTTTTTGGAGTCAGGTAGAGTAAGATTATATTATCAAATGCAAGAACCTTTTTTATTCTTCAGAATATTTAAACATCTATAGTAACCTGCCAATCTAAGAAAGGACCGCACTTTGAAGAGTGTGATCGGTTGTTCATAGTTAGCTTCTAATAGGTTCTACCAGTTTCTCAACATTTTTTGAAATTTTACCGTAATTGGTTGGGGAACAACAATATTCTTAATTTTTGGGAAATTCACACTCAAAAATTAAGTAACTGAAACCTTTCAAAAACGTTGTATTTGTGTTGAAAATATGCATAACGCATTTCTGGTTAACTGTATTAAAGCCGTGAAATGATTTTTCGGGAAAAGTTTTGATTACTGGTACAACTCTTTTTAGTGGTGGCTTAATATATGTATTTAATATGATCGAAGCGCTCGTGTCTATTAAGAGTTTTTATTGAGATCCCTTCGATTGTTCTATCTATGAACGGTAGCAATGAGTTGTGTCTAAACAATTAACCTGATCGTATTCGTCAAGGACATCGTTAATGTCGTCTGCATCTTGGTTTGTCACAGTCTGATACTCAAGGATGTCTTAGTTGAGTGGGGCATCTTACTGGGTCAGCTGATTCATTCTTTGGTGATTCGGCGCTGTCGACCTTGCGGTGCTACTCCTTGGTCTTGACTGTTTTTTTCTATGTGGTTCTGTGTGGTTTACTTAAAACGTTTCGAATTGTCTACATCCGTAAGTAGTGTTTGTTTTTCTTCTTCAGGGGGTACATTAGGAGGCCCTTGTTTCATATTTAAATGGGTATTTTTTCCATGTGGGGTACTACCATTTTCTACTATAGAGCTGCTATCTTTAAGCAGTTGTCTCTGTTCATTGTTTTGAGCCCTCTTTTGCACACTCCAAGCTAAAATTGCTGGCGATCGTGGCTCCGCCAAAGCGAAAGGAAGATCTTTTGGTCTTGCCGAAACTAATATCTTAGTTTCCGAAATAAATAAACCTAGATTGACCATTCTATACTTTTCGTTCAGAGTAAAGTAGTATAAGCTTTTACTCTTCTTCGTCAAATTATTGCAGAAATGTCAGGTCTACATATCTTGTTCTATTAAATATATGGGGCACTGATATTATATTAAACCTAAAGCTTAGTGATGTTTTGAATCATCGTTGTCTTTTGGTACGTTTTATAAGCGTGTATGTACAGCTTTCTTCCTTGAGACGCATGTCTCATGTTTTCTCTAAAAGTCCGGCATAGATTTTACAATGTCTAAAGTTTCACTGCACGGAAACTTTATTCGAGTTTCGCGCCTTCAATTGTTTCTACTTTTGGAGTTTCGACACTGTACCTAAACGTTTGTTTATATTAATTAACCGCGGTTTCAATTAATATCAAAAATTGCTCTGGAGACATTGCCATATATAATTTCTTGGTCCGATTTCTATCACTACGCACTTATTTTGTATGCAGGCTTTACTGCTGAATTTGTAAAATTTTTACACAGATTAGGAATAAGCTTTGTAATAGCTATGTTTGCAATATACATTTTTAGGATATCAATTATCGGTCTACTTACATGCTCTTATTTAATTCCCAACAACTGTATATGATGATGCTGTTTCTATTCTTTCGGTACCGTCGTTGGTGACGTTCTATGCTAACTTTACACCCTGAACCGATTGAAAATGATTAAAAAGAGTATAATGTATTTGTGCAAATGTATGTAACAGGCCAAAAGAAGGATATCCGACCCAATAAAGTATATTTTTTATTGATCAGCATCAATAGCCGAATCGACTAGCCATACTCGTCTGTCCATCTGTCCGTATGTATTAACGCAAGGATATCAGAAACTATAAGAGCGAGAGACTTGAAGTTTTAGCTGTAGGTCCCCCTAATGCCTACACAGATGGAGCTTGTTTCTGATAATCGATTACTTACTTCGTTTCCAAGCAATCGATAAATATCAATATCGACATCCTGTTGTTTGAGCCAATTGGCTAAATATTAAGAGCTAGAGTCATAGTTTGCTAAATGACATTGTAGGCCAAGTGGCTACTTTATATAAATTTCTAATGCTAACAATAATTTTTCAATGCTTAACACATTTAAGCACACAATCTTTACACTATGTCTCTCTGCAGATCATAACCTCCTTTCCATTTGAAAACATTCTGGGGCATCTGAGAAAATGTTGAAAAGTCATACTACTCCTTGGAGCAATACAACCGTTCGGCTGTAGACGGCAGTATTTTAAAAGTCGCTCTTAAAGAAAAACTTTAAATTGCAATGGGTCCAACGGTAAAATTTCATATAAGCACTGATATTTTGATCTGAAAGATCGCGATAGTTTTTTTTTTCCTAAAGGATGGCAACATATATAAAATATATAAAATTAATGAAATTGACAGTAAAATTTTGCATAGCCGATTAGTTGTTGACTTATGTGTAATTTTTTACTTTTCCCATAAATTTCACCTTTGTAGGCATATTCTCTTCGAAACATCTGAATTTTATTACTACATTATGTGTAAAAATATCAGGCAAAATATTTCATTTTGAAAAAAAATGGTATACACTTTCTTCCCTTTAATTGACTAAATTAACAAAATAATGAGCTCGTCGTACAATTTTGTTTTGGATGGCAGCGAAAATGGAGGACATCCTTTTACATTTTATGTATATTCTATTCATTTTTATTTAATCTATATTCGGACTTATTTAATAATCCAGCAAATACTAAAGGAAACAGTAAATTTCTAACTTAATCCATATTTAATAGATTTTGCTAATATATTTGCATAGCTATTGAAATTGATGCATGAGATGATAAAGAAAGTTGAAAATCAAGGGGCAGAATAAACTTTATTAAGAAATGAAATTTCTTTAATAAAGAAACGAATTTGCGGACGCTGCCAAGTGCGCCAAAAGGTAACTCTTGGGGACTTTGAGCCATTTGAAGAATATCTCAAAGAGGAGAAGTCTTTCAAAAATTTGATAAGCAAACTTAAAATTAAACAATTGTACTATTCACTTATAAATCTTACATTTTCCTTAATTGAACTAGCCGAAAGCTATGAAAAGACTAAACGACATTAGGAGCTCCTGGCGTCAAATAATAGCGGATGATGTTGCAAGACAATGCTCCTGGCGTGGGACGGAGGAACAAATAATTAATAATTTATAAATTTATAATTTTTAGTTATTGTCTACAGATGCATTTAATTAGAAGTTTGCGCTGAAAGCTGTTGATTTCGGCCGCGTCACACAAAAATATTTTCAATACGCGCAAGAAAGGGCGACGCGATTAGAAAAGGCGGATGCCAAACAAATTAATATATAATTTTGTTTTAAAAGTTTTAAATTTTATTTGTGTATCAACTTTTTATAATTATAAGATTGCTAATGAAATGATTTCAAATTTTAAGTTAAACAAAATGTAATTTTTTTCTTAAGTAAATTTTAAATCGGAAAATGAATATTTATAAAAAAAAACACCAAACATTTCAATGGGACAAAATGGGCATGATACAAAAAGAGGTTACGTAAACCATATTTCATACGAGCCTTTTGCGATATCTCTTAAGAAGCTTTTTTCATATTGCTACCTGCTTAAATAAAATATTTTCTTATAGATATTTTGAATCTATTGATGGTCTTGGCGAACTAATCATATTTTGAATCACAGAAATTTTAGCAGACTCGTAAGAAACATCAGAAAAGGCTCGCAAAACATATCACCAAAGGCTCGTTAGCCGCATTTCTTGCGACAATCGTAAATGAAACTTGAACTGCCACAAACTGAACAACATATGATTTATATTGCTATCGTTTCCCGATACGTTTAAGAGAGTTTGTGGGGTAAAGTCTCATTTCACCAGTTTGAGATATAATTTGCGACAGTTTGGTCCGCTGGGTTGAGTTATATAAACAGAATTGCAATTGGGATTGTATTCTGTGCTATATATGTATATGCATGTGCTTCTATTTGAATTATTTTTTTTTTCGTTGAAACTAAGTTTTGGTATTTTATTTTGAAAGGGATACATTTTCATTTCATAAGCTCTTTCCTCGATTGCACGTTTTATTGTTATTTTCGCTTCTATTGGAGATCTTGTCAAAATAGTATCGATGTATATTTCTACTGAAATTAACACATAATGTTTCGGCTTATCTTGCTTGATTTCTATCCATAAACAGCACTTCAAAGTCTTCTTTCTGGAATGTCTTGTTGACATGTGCCTTTGTTCGCTGTTATCATTTGGGTCGATTTAAGGCAAAAATAAGTTATCGACGTAGGTTGCGACTATCAGGAGATCCTTATTCTGACCTTTCTTGAACAGACACGCATCCTGTTCAGTGGGTTCTAGTCCAATATCTTGCAGTAGTTTACGGGACCAGCGTATGCTAGATTGACGACAACGTCTTACGCCATTGCTTGCTTCTTCAATTGTTTTGATCAAATTTAAATGCATGACTCCAATTTAAGCATGAAATCCTCGAAAACTTCCGTTGTAGTCACATATCCTGTTTCCTCCAACTCACCGTTTAGGTGACATTGCTATGAATGCAATCTCACATTCCTTGTACAGCTCTTGTGATGGTGATTCACTACCAGCGCCCTCGGCGCTTTGTAGTTGAAATACTTTTCGGGGCTTACCACGAACTTTCTTCAGCTCTCTGCTTGAACTTTCTTCTGATTGTCTTATGTTCTTGGTTAATTGAGTTCCAACTTCATAAAGTATATATATATTCTTGATCAGCATCAATAGCTGAGTTGATCTAGGCATGCCCGTCCGTATTTATGAACCCGTCTATATCAGAAATGATAAAAGCTAGAGACTGGAAATTTTAGACATATGTCCTACTAGTGCTCGCGCAGTACGAGTTTGTTTACGATAATGTGCTGCTATTTGATTTTGTTTTTATTGATAGTAAATTGTTGGTGCGGCTGTCGAGTATAGTCGGCGGAAAGAAGTTTGCTTGAGGGTCGGAGTGCAATTTTTTTATTCTTATTTATTTTTATTACTGCTAAATCAAACGAGCTCATAGCGTAAACTACATTTAGGATTAAGAAGATGGTTCAGGATATCTCTAAGTCGGAAACTTTCGACTGAAGCCATTTTTTGTGATATAATAATAAAAATATCGATTGCGTTTTAAAATTTTTTTTGTATTTAAATGGCTGTTGATTTTTTTTTTTTTTTTTTTTTTTTTTAATTTTTCGGGCTCACGACTATTTTTTTAAGTTTTTGTGTTTCTCTCTGGTCGCCGGCTTGTGAATGCTGCCGACCAGCTCGGTCCTCCTTTCCTTTTCACATTTTTCTACTTTTCATATTTTGTTGCTGACTAGTCCATTTCTAATTGCATTAAAATTTCGTATTCATAGACCGTGGTCTGCTTTCTGGCTGACTTGCTGAAAATGCTAAAACTCTGGCGATTGATGCTAACATTTTTTGTTGGTCGTTTAGGACTAAATTAATGCGTGGTTCCATATAAATCGCAGATAACAAAGCTTTTTCAAGTAAACTTACTTTCGCGATTTATAAGTTGAGCTAATATTTTCTTTGGCTTTTTCGCATTTCAATCTCTCCATCCATAATATAAAAAAAACTGTACAGAAGATGCTCGAGTTGCAGTTTTAAGGTAACTTCATATATATCCTTAAAGGCATCTTTATACAGCTCTACCCAGTCCCAATCAATAGACTACGTGACAACAAACTCCCTTGAATTTAATAATTTTACCATCACCACAAATGTGGAATTCCATCGAGTCACAACATCAAGTGATGGTATGCTTTTGTTGTGCTCCTTTAAGGTACGTCTGCGGAAGTTTAATGTTATTGTCATACACCAATGTATATTTACTTATAATATTAAAGAAAGAAGATGATAACTTAGCTATGTTTACCACAACGCAGACTTTGCACGATTTGCGACAAGTAAGTGCACAATTGAAGTGTATGCGCAGCACATCGCACAAGATGAATATTTGGAAAAGTAATAGACTCCAGCTTTTCCATAAATTCTCCGCTTGTGTCTTTACCGGCTGAAGATTTTGCTGTCGCATCATTGTTGAGCATTTCAATGGCCTTAACCATGTTCTTGCCATTATCAGATGCTATGCTAAAGGCAATATATTTATTCTTTAATAATTAAAACAAAAGTATTATATAAAATCATTACCTGAAAATCTGATCCAGCTCTAGGGCGTATTCTTGAATAATCTCTGCAATATTTTATTTGATGTATGATCCATTATGAAATTGAAACAGCTGCATCATTCCAAGAGCTTTCACAAAAATTTTGGATGTCTTGTAAGTCGAGTGAACAATTTGTAAATTCTAGCCCAAAATTGCTATGTCCATTCGAGTGGCTACGTCAATTTTTAGAGATACCAGTTTGCCCTGCACTACTCGCTAAATACCAGCTTTGATGCACTGTTCCCTAATGTTAACAAATTGCATTATGTTCCGGGAAGAAATAGGATACATGGACAAATCACTATATATTGGGTTTAAAACGAGACGAAAGCGAAACCCTTCGCTATCTAAAAGCGAAAAAGGCCTGCCATCTGTTTCAAATGGCATCTCAAATTTGTTATGTGCTTGCCGGCTTACAAAACACTACATAAGTTGCATACTGATTTGTTTGAATCGTTATCTAACTTAATAAAAAGTCGCACATTTTTGTTTGAATCCCGACCCATAAAATCAATTAAAAACGTCCAACTCACTCGAGTAGTATACAACGAATGAATGAATATCTGCTTTGCATACAATTTAGTTAGGAAAAAACAATCACGCAAGTGCATACACATTCACAAGACAAATTCACAAGACACTTTGGCAATTTTTTTTTCTTTTCAGTGGTCGTACTTGGACGAAAAGTGGTGCGTAGAAACCTTTATGCAGGTGTTCTCTTTTGCCGTTATTCATTCTGTCGGACAACCAGAAAGTGAAGGCCGAAACTTGCGAACTCAGTTCACATCATTTAAATATCTTAACTCCGACCACATGAGTCCGACAAATAAACGACCTTTAACAAAAAGTCAATGAATGTCATCTGTATTTTAAAATGCCTGATTCTTCAGTTGGCATAGGTGTCATTCTACTCACACACTGAAAACTATAACTATTTGGTGCCATTGCACAGACATATGTACATAGAGTCCCTTGCCAAGTGCATTTGTTTAAGGTGAACATGCTTCTTATATTTTGGTAAAAGTTAAGCACATCAATTATAAATTATAAGAACCTTTTAAGTTATTGCAGGTATTTTCACCAATCTCATGCATTAAGCTGACATCACTTTGAACGAAACTCGTCAATATCTGCCTGCTTCACAAGTTCATTAGAAACAATGCGTGCAAAATTAAATTCTAACATGACTAATTTTTTATGTTATTTATTTTGACGAAACTCTCAAATGACACAGTTAATTTTCTTTGTCTTTTAAAAGTAGCTTACAATGTATGTATATAAGTTGAGCTCTGAACAACGACGTTTGGCAACACAACCAATTTTCGACATGTGTTCAAAGGTATTTAGTTTTCTTGCGTTACAGATATGTACAATTTTATACTGATTTCTCAAAACTAAAATGGTTTTAAAAAGTAGAGCTCGGGATCAGTAAGCAAAGTTGGATGAAAATTTGAGCAACATGTGTTTGTTGCTAAAAAATACATGTCACAGTTGTATAGTCCTTGCCTTTGAGCTATTTTTAGACGAGATGTTAATTGCTTTTTCCATTTTGTTCGTCGGTTTTGGAACCAGGTCTTGATTTGCACTTCAGTCAGAGACAATGTTTTTGACAGTTCCACACGCTTTGTTACGTTTAGGTATTTGTCCGCCTTAAACTCACTTTCTAGGCGTTCTAATTGCCTTGTGCTATATGCTTGTCGGGGCTTTCTATCAATTCCTTGTTTTCTTAAACGTTTTCCTTCAAAAATTAAAAATTAAATTAAATTAAGAGTAATTATATATATATAATATATATATATATATATATATATATATATAAATATGTATATCATATATTTTAGTGGCTAAGTACCTTGAACACAAATATATTGATGCAAATATGGAGGTATTGATGGTTTTAGAGGATATTGCAAGCTTGACTGGGAAAGTTGAAATCTTGTTGGAAATGTGTTTTGCAAATTGTCTCTTGTAATAATATCCATGCCTTGGAAATAGGGAAATTGTCTGGGGGCAGCACTGTTTACATAACTGCAGTGTTCGCCATTTTCAACTGCAAATAAAACACAAAATATTAGCCTTTTCATTCGTGAATCATGTAATAAATCAATGTCAATTTATTGGGGAAAATTATCAAACCACTTCCAACTGATTTCGAGCATAGATTCGATACTATTTAACTTCAAATGTGTATGATAATGTTTGTAAAACCTATTATATTATTATATTATTATTATTATATATAATTCAATAATTTGGTGCAATTGGCAGCCGCATCTAATAAAAAAATGTTTCGAGTGGAAAATTCAACAACGGATGCCGTTATCGATCTAATTTAAAATGGCTCAGCTTGTCGTGTAGCTATGCATTCAAGTATACATGTGTATATGTATATACCATGCGGTATACATTAGTACAGAATCTCAACAATTGTTTATCGTAGTGTGTACGTTGGGGCTTAGTACCACGGTATTTTGTAACTTAAGTGACTTATAGTACAGTGAACCACATCAATACGCAGGAATATTGGAACTCAAGGACACTGCGTAAACAGTGATAGCAGTTCCATGAGACCTATATAAAACTTTAGCTGAACAGTTTTTAGTTGATACGCAACACTCCACGTCGGGTAAGACTCTACGCGCGAGTTTTGGTATAAGCCAATGCCACCACGATACTCCCCGAGGGGTCGCAATCAAAGCACCTCTGCGGGCTCCTGGCTCCCTGTGGTACCAAATTACAGTTTGATGGACAGTTCGTAGGTATAACATAACACCTGGGGCTAAGAAAGAGAGAATGGGTAATCTATTATTACTTAATGCAACTCATATTTTTAAGAAATATATTATAGAAAAAAAAGGAAATTCTTAAAAAATTAACAATATATTACATCTATATAAGATACTAGCGAGTATTGCCCGGCCTTGCCCGCGGAACGTTTTGTGCTACAAATTTTAGATATTTTCTTACCACTAAGTACATGCCCGTGGAAAATTGCAATCTACCCGTTCATCGTGCATCGAATAAAGAAATGAATGTTGGAATCAGAGGTTTTCGCCCTTGTTAGTCTTCACCAAAAATCTTTGAATTGCACTTGTTACCGAGGTAGCCTTTGTTCTGCGAAAAATGTGAAACACATCTCTAATGATTTTTCGTATAGATACGGAAATAATTTTTTGCGCAAAACGTCACCCACCAAATTTTTTCCTCCATTTCCAACAAGGAGGAATGGATTTTTCGAAAAATGTAAAGCACCCCTCAACTGAAATTGAGAAAAGATCTTTGAAAAGAAGTTTAGGGCCGATCGGATGGTAAAAAATAAGTTTCATGCAACCGTTTTTCGCTAATTAACCGCTGTTTTGGGTGGAATTTAAATTTAATTCAGCGAAAAATGTGAAACACGTCTTAAATGATTTTTTATATAGATTCTTGAAAATGAATTTGGGCGCTTAACGTCACCCACCAAATCTATGACCGCCTTTCCGACAAGGAGAAGTACATTTTTGGAAAAGCGTGAAACACCCCTCAAATGAATTTCAACAAAGATCTTTGAAATTGATCTTAAGGCCGATCGGATGGTAAACAAAAAAGTTTCATACAAACGTTTTTCGCGATTTTCCATACTCCATACTAGGGGACCTAGACATATTAAAAATAAGGTAGTCGTTAACAAATACAAGGTCAAGTGTTTTATTCAAATGATTAGAAATTGAATTGATTTGAAACAACGAAAGATCATGCATGCAGTCTGTAAAATCATGCTGTGCTGAGGGCACTAGATAATTTTCAGCATTGAATAATGATTAAGAGATATTCGGCCAATTAAAATAACCCAACACAATAAATAGGTCATATCACACACGTGTGAAGAAACTTCTCTAATACAAGTAATATGTTTCATATAAACTTGAATATCAGAAGAAGGAGGAACATAAAGGCATCTAATATAGATATTCCGTATAGGCGTACTAAAACAGAAAAGTTCAGACTGAATAGTGGCTTGTACGGCAATGAATACCTCACCACCTCGATTCGGCAGAACATTTCTATGCAAAATAAAATTATTCCAAAAAACATCAAAATCAGGTATGGTTAAATTTAACCATGTTTCTGAAAATGTGATTATATACGAATCGAAGGAAATGCTGACCATGAAAAGATTTTTAAGATTAGAAATGAGACCTCTGCTATTCAGATAATGAATACAGATTGGGTAAGAAGACGAAATACGTTTTTTGGGACAGAAATAGTACCCCGTATTGAGGGACTGGTAGGGTGACAGGCTGGATACGCTTTTCTACCTATTGAAAATGGGTAAAAAGGGTATAATGTATTTGTTTAAATGTAAGTAACAGAAGGCAGCATCTCCGACCCCATAAAGTATATATATTCTTGATCAGCATCAACAGCCGAGCTAGCCATTTCCTCCTGCCTGTCCGTATGTATGAACGCAAGGATTTTATAAACTATGAGAACTAGAGAAATGTAAGCCGCAGGGTACTCTTATTCCATGCGCAGATCAAGTTTGTTTCTGATAATCGATAACTTACTCCGTTTCCAGGCAATTGACAAATATCGATATCGAAAAATTTTTTTTCAAAAAATGTTTGAAAGTGCAAGGTTTCTTACAGCACGTTATAATTACTCTTAGCTTTAAACGGTAAGCAGAAGTTGCGAGAGCGCAGCGCAAAACAAAAAACGGTGCACAAAATTAGAGCAACAGCAACAGCAATAATTTGTGTGACCGCGATGCACCAGCAGAAATATGCACCAGCGAACACACGCACAAACAAGTGAATGCACAGGGGAGCACCAAAACAAAAGAATCAAAACAGAAAATAAGAACATCATGGAACGGACGCCGCGTTTTATAAATGCAATAATTAACAGACTTACGCTGCACCTAGCACATTGCACAAGTTATAAAGGCTTTTTAAATAAAGCACAAAAATTGCCAAATGTAGAAATAAAAACCAGGATTAAAGCTCAAAAATATATAAAAATCTTGGAGCACAAGTAAAACACTTCAATCACTCACAACTGAGAACTCTCTTATAACAATGCTGGCCAGCTTATACATATTACTATTGTACATAAAATTAAATATGATGCTTGCCTTGTGTTAGAAAAGAAAGTAAAAGAATGTCTTGCGAGCTAGTGGAAGCAGGGCTTAATTTGAGAAAATGGATTGCAAATAAACAAGAGATTATAAAGCATGTGGAAAATACTGAGGTAAATAAAGTAATAGCGATTGAAGAAAATGAGTATTAAAACATTAGGAATACAGTGGGAGCCCTGGAAAGACGAATTCAAATTTACGGTAAATTGTGAAGGCTCAGAAAACATAAATAAAAAACAAGTATTATCCACGCTTGCAAAGATTTATGACTCGTTAAGTTGGTTAAGCCCGGTTACGGCTATGGTTAATAAACAAATGAATGAGAATAGTATAGAAAAAACCTAACATTATTAGAAGACATAAGAAACCCAAGATGGTTACAAACCAGCATAAAGCTTGAAATGCAGTTGCATGGATTCGCTGATGCATCAGAGAAAATATACGTAGTATATGCAAAAGTAGGTAATTCAGTCACGATAATAGCCAGCAAAAGTAAGGTAAGCCCAAAGAAAAATAGAAAAACCATACCGAAACTAGAATTATGCGCAGCACATCTGTTAGGTTAGTAAAGTTAATAAAAAGATATGGAAAGATAATATGGGTGGGACCCAGAGTCCAAAAAGATATTTTCGAGTCGTATCAAAATGGCGCAAGTGGCAGTTTGCCGTCTCTGCAGATATAGAGAAAATGTATCGGCAGATCAATGTCGACAAAATGGATCAACAATACGTGTATATTCTGTGAAGAGAAACTCCAAATCAGCAAATTAAAAAGTATACGTAGTATATGCAAAAGTAGGTAATTCAGTCAGGATAATAGCTAGCAAAAGTCCGGAAAGCCCAATTAAAAATAGAAAACTATACCGAATATATAGTTACAGTTTACGTTAGCTTGGATAAATAATAGTACAAGTCACATCATAAAAAATATTAATATATATTGGGGTCATGTGAAATCAGAAGATAATCCAGTGGATGTGGCCTCAAGGCCTCAAGGAGAGTTTGTCCAAGTAAATTAAGAGAGTGCCAAATTTGGTGGAAAGGCCAGAGGGGCTATCAAAGTCTAAAGTAATTGGCCAAAAGAACAGATAGTCAAAGACATTATGATAGTCAATACAATATTATCAAATGTCGGAAGTAGGATCATACAAGATTTAAGTCAAAGCTTGTTTACTTACAAGTCTTGCTTACAAAAATTGGAGAGGATAATAGCTTATATATTAAGATTTATTGCAATCAAAATTTCAAAGGAGGCTTTTCCATCCCATCCAACAGTTACGGAACTCAGAAAAGCAAATAGAATGTTACCTAAACAAGAACAGATAAATCAATTTATAAAAGAAATAAAGTGCTTACGGCAGAAAAAAAGAAACTGAAACAAAGAGTAGTTTAATAGGACTAAACCCCAGATCAAAATGGGATATTAAAAGTCGGAGGTAGACTTCATAATTCAAATGCAGATTTCGATATCAAACATCCGATAATTTTAAACAAAGGGCTCATAGCTTCTATAATAAGAATAGCACAAAAAGAAACATTACATGGAGGAATTAACCTTATGAGAAATCATACCCGGAGAAAATACTGGATAATCGGATTAAGAAACTTCTTAAAGAAACATCTGAAAGAATGTGTTAGATGTACTAGATTCAGGTAGATTCACAGTAGAAAAATAATGGGGAATCTCCCGAAATATGATCCTACTTCCGACATTTGATAATATTGTATTGACTATCATAATGTCTTGGACTATCTGTTCTTTTGGCCAATTACTTTAGACTTTGATAACCCCTCTGGCCTTTCCACCAAATTTGGCACTCTCTTAATTTACTTGGATAAACTCTCCTTGAGGCCTTGAGGCCACATCCACTGGATTATCTTCTGATTTCACATGACCCCAATTTATATTATTATTTTTTATTTCTTCAGTTCTTTTTCTTATGATCTTGTTGTTACTTGTACTATTATTTATCCAAGCTAACGTAAACTGTAACTATATATTCGGTATAGTTTTCTATTTTTAATTGGGCTTTCCGGACTTTTGCTAGCTATTATCCTGACTGAATTACCTACTTTTGCATATACTACGTATACTTTCTCTGATGCATCAGCGAATCCATGCAACTGCATTTCAAGCTTTATGCTGGTTTGTAACCATAATGGGATTCTTATGTCTTCTAATAATGTTAGGTTTTTTCTATACTGTTCGCATTCATTCATCTAATAACCATAAGCGTAACCGGGGCTAGCTAACCTAATGAGTCATAAATCTATGCAAGCGTGGATAATACTTGTCTTGTATTTATGTTTTCTTCACAATTTACCTTAAATGTGAATTCGTCTTTCCAGGGTTCCCACTGTAGTCCCAATGTTTTAATAGACTCATTTTCTTCAATCGCTATTACTTTATTTATCTCAGTATTTCTCAAATTAATCCCTGCTTCCGCTAGCTCGCAAGAAATTTTTTTTATTTTCTATTGACATTCTTGTATGGAGTCAGCTCTTGACATCTGATCATCCATATAAAAGTAATTTCTGATTGTTTCCGCAATGATTTGATTGTTACAGCAATCTCTACCAGCACTCTTGTTGCTAAGTTGTGAGCTTGTAGTTTTTAATTTGCTGATTTGGAGTTTCTCTCCACAGAATATACAAGTATTGTTGATCCATTTTGTCGACATTGATCTGCCGATACATTTTCTCTATATTTTGATACGACTCGAAAATATCTTTTTGGACTCTGGGTCCCACCCATATTATATTCTTTTAAGAAATTGCTGTAACTTTCCTTCATTGATTTAATTGCCCTCTAGGTAACTTTAGTATCTGGACTGCCTCCTCAGATATGATTTTCGTTTGCGACCCACTATCAATTATTGCTCGCAATTTTTCGTATCCCCACGTAGCTGAATTTACCCTGACAGTTGCTGTTTAACGTTTAAGTACTTGTAAGATACTGTTTGATTCTTACGAATCTTAGGTCTTATATACTAATAGAGTGTCATATTTTAGGACTGTTGTCAATGCATTATCGGCAGCAGCGATCATAAACTATTGTGTTTAATTAGGATTTGTTTTACCCTTGTTACTTATTATTCTAACATGATATTTCTTATCGTAGGTCATTTCAAAATGAATAGCTCCTCACCAATTTATCTAGATGCAATGGGTGAGGTAGAGATAGTGTCATCCTCGTGGGATCTGGTCATATTTTACGACATGGAACCTTATTTTGAAATGTTGCATAGAGGCGAATTAGTACAAAAAATTACGATTGTTTGTGAGAAACTCCATGGGCGCGAAAATCAGTGCAACCTAATGCTCAATAGCACACAAAGGTAATTTAAGGACTTAGAATAAAATAATGAACTATTTACAACCAAAAACCCCATTAGAAAAAAGCGTTCGCCATTGAATTTTATGGGTTCATTATATTACATTTTGTTTGGTATAATAGACGCCGACCATAGGGAAATAATGGAAGAAAACAAAACAACAACAAAAAAAAAAAAATTACTTTAAAATCAACACAATTCAAACGAACGACGAAGTCTCCAAGATAAAAGACACCCTATCCGAAAAATTAGTACTTCCAGAAAAGAGAACAAATAAAGAAATTACGAAAATTTACACTGTTAAAGGCAAAGGGAATTTTTATAGACAATAAACTTATCCCTTCCCATCTATTTAGAATTATAACAGTACCAATACAAAGAGATGGACAGATGATAATGATTCAGTTTGAGATGGATTCGTACACACATTATCACATAAAACAAATGCCAAAAATGGCAGTCAAACAAGTGAGTGTGTGAAGGGAATTGGCCTTGGAGCAGTGCCAGCGATAGCACGTGCGAAATGTCACCCTTTAAACCAAACAGGACATCAAATTGTGTTTTTAGATCTATAGTAACATCCAAAACATACTGGATAGAATTAGAAGGCAATTTGCGTAATACGACAGCTAGGATCCACTGTGAGAAAACACCACCAGAAATAGTGGTCTTGCCAGAGCAAGGAATATTATCAATTAGATCTGACAGTACGGCTAGAACGGAAGACAATTTGTTAATTGCTAAATACCTAAAGTTTCGTGGGATCCATCGACAGCGACTAAGATTAGCACTTTTGAGGAATTAAATGAACTATTAAGTAAGGTTCAAGATCTAAAAGACCACCACGTTGAATTAAAGATTTTAAACTTCCACCACGTATCTGGACATGCTTCGTTAATAATTGTATTAATTTTAGTCATAATTATTATTGAATATATAATAAGAAAAATAACTGTAAACAAAAAAACTGCAAGCCATCACCTTTGTCGGCCCCCCGCAGAATGTTCACAAAGGAACACTTAACACCGAGTCTGACTTTGACCCTCGATAGAAATATATTTCACACCATATTGTTCAACTGCAACCAGCAGAATAGAAATAGATACCGCACATGTGGTCGCTTAAGTTCCTGTCGCTAATAGCGCTTGCCTTTCAGCCACGCATGTGTTCACTTTTTCCCTCCTATCAAAGTAAAGCATTGTGTGGTGGTATTTGTTGTGCATCTTGCACATCAAATTTCACTTGTGCACCTCTTGGCACTTGAATGTTATAAGCACTTTAAACATAATTGTGCCTTTCTTGTGGCTTCTGCCCTTTCTACTGGGCTCATTTCTCTAAATTTAAAGTAATTTAATGCATAATACCCTGCTACTTTGCAAATCGGGAAATTTTCCAAAAAGTCTCCATTGACTTTCGGTTTTTTCTCCTCATCTTCAATGAGCCTTGAGCATTCAACCTATGCTCTAAGTACTCCATTACGTCGGACAATTGTTGAACTTCTTTTGTTCGTTTTTCTTGATTTTCATAAGATTGCAAAGTTTCTCTATTAAACTTGCGAATAATCCTGTGTGCAAAAATTACAACAACGTCTTCTGGTAAGCCCGTTGTAAAATTTATTAAATGAATTGATTCATTTATTTAACCAATAAAGGCTTTAATGTGCTTTGCTGAATCACTGTTCAGTAATGGCAACTCTATAAGCCTATTTAATAGTTCGGAAAATAATTTCCTTTTATTTTCATAACGCTTGGTTAACAATTCCCAAGTCGCATTGAAATTTTCTGCGGAGCCTATTAGGAAATGCGACACCATGCATCTTGCTTCCCCTTTTAGTGCCGTTTTTAAATAGTTAAATTTAAGAGCTGGACTCAAATCCTCTCTTGATTGAACCAACTATGTAAACAACTCGGCAAAGGGATCCCACTCTTTGGAATCCCCATAGAAGGTGGGTACCTGAATTTTCGGAAACATTGGTAGCTCCCCTGTTTTGACATGGCAGCCCCCTATTTTTGGTTGACAATTGTACTGTATCTGTTCTGCTAATTCTTCTACCGTGTTCTGTACATCAAATCCTAGCGTTCTAATTTCCCTATCGAAAAAAACAATATTTTTTCTCTATGTCATTCCAAAGATATTCTATCTTTCTTTTTCTTAACCTTAACATTTTACTAAAGTTATCCCTAATGTCTGCCTGCGTGTCCTCCAAAAATTTTCTCAACACATTTACCTGTCTGTCGAACTCGCTCTTCTCTGCACTGCCTCAAATTTATTCCTATCATGGCGAACTGGTTCCGCCCTCTCTTCTGGTACTTTGCTGTGAATAAACATGGATCGACACTTCCATTCAGAAATAGTACCCTGTATTGAAGGGACTGGAAGGGTGACAGGGTGGTTTCGCTTTTTTGGCTTGAACTCGTGAACAATCACTACATCTTCATACACTCTATGCTAATTAACCAATTTTATTTTGAAATAATAAAATCACACAAAATTCTAAAGGCATAGTACCACTCCCGGTAAACATCGAAAACGGAAGCTTTTTAGAAACTGAAATTCAAATAACGGAAAAAGTATATACTAACGAAGGGCTTTACCAAGCCAAAGAAATGTTATATGAAAGTTGTCAATTATTCAGACCAACCTCAAAAATTTACCTGGACTCTCCCTTCTCGGACAGTTTAAAGTGGACAAATATATATAGAAACTAATACAATTGACCTTAGCTCCCAAATAGGGGAAACGGACAGAACAAACCACCTCAACATACGAGTAAAACACTTAACCCCGAAGAACGTAATAAAATGATAAAATTATGCAACAAATACCCATCTCTATTTTGCAACGACCAAGAAAAACTTACATTTACCAATCTGATAAAGCACGACATGCCGACAACAGACAACATACCAATCTACACTAAACCCTTTAGATACGGACATTTCGAAAGAGCAGAGGTGAAAAGACAAATACATAAATTATTTGACCAAGACATTATAAACAAGTAAGAGGTTCCCTCTTACTCCCTCTTATTCCAACACGAAATGCAGCTTGGGATACGAGGTCGTTAGAAGAAATAAAGATAAATTAAAATAAAAGTTCCAATCGCAGTGTTCGAACTCGCAACAGACCGCATTACTTGCTGCCGTCTCTACTTAGCAGCCACACCAGCCAAAAAAAAGTGCCCTGGTAAGGCTCGAACTCAAAACAAACTGCACCACTTGCCACTTCCTCTACTTAAAATCCACAGCTATTATCGAGTCTTGTTAAGAAAAAACGAATTAAAAAAGAAGCTCAGAAAGCAATACAAACGCAATTGCGATGCCGTTGATAAAACTCGAAGCAGCTGCCCATCCAATTGCGTAGTAAAACACATAACTTTTGGGTTTTTGAAATTTTCTTCAGTATATCTTATTGTACCATAAAATATTTGTGTATTCTCCAAAAGTAAATTGCATTTAACTTTTGGCTTACATTGGTGGGCAGTACAAGTTGGGTTATTAACTTGACTTATAGCTATGTGGTAGGAGCGGGAAGGTGGCGATGGATATAAAATGAAAGATTCTTGATTTATATATAATATTCTAAAAGCAACATATCAAGTTTGGTGACTCTAGCTCTTAGTATTTACCCAATTTGCTCAAAAAGCAGAATTTCGATATCGAGTTTTATTGATTGCTTTGAAACGGAGTAAGTTACGATTATCGGAAACAAACTTGATCTGCGCAGGCACTAGGAGGACCTACAGCTAAAATTTCTGAAGCTCTTATTGGTTCTGATATCATTGCGTTCATACATACGGACAGACGGACGGAAAGACCGACGGGCATGGCTAGATCGTTCCTGTTACATACATTTTCACAAATACAATTTACCCTTTTTAGAAATTTACAGAAATGCTAAAAATAAACTAAGATCAAATAAAATTTGTGCAATTTATGCACCAGATAATAGACCTGATAACGGCAGACACTCAAGAAGAAGAAATCTGTAAGCAACAAATTTCTTCACAGAGGCATAGAAGAAGGTACCGCCCATTTGAAAATGCAATATATTTTGCCAAACATGAAAGCAAAAGTCACTTATACAATTAACAGCTGCGACACTTATACATTTTTAAAATATGACCGACACCCACATTAAATATAATGCCAAGAAACTGAAAATCCATCAGACATCATACACACGGACGTATACACAATCAATAATATTAATTTTTTACGATTTTCACAATCCCGATACAGGATAGCAGAATGCTGTTAAAACAATCCAAAACTTTATACAATTGTTCGGTATACCTAGAAAAATTATTTGTGACCAAGGGGCAGAATACTCTACAAAGTTTTTCAAAGATTTTTGTAAACTGAACAATTTACAACTCCACGTGGCATCATTAAAACAGTCATCGAGGAACACCCCTTTAGAAAGACTACATTCGACATTGACGGAAATATATAGAATCATAATAGATTCTATATATGGCAGGAAGAATGATTACATACATTAACGCTATTCACTCTGTTACACAATATACCCCCATACGAACTTTTAACCGGACAAGCACGCGTATTAAACAGAGACATGAACTTCGACAACGTACACAATTACCTTAGAAAACTAAACAAATTTAGAAAAGAATTGAAATTAGTCTTGAAACAAATCTTATTGATGCAACACGATGTCACGCCCAAGAAAGCGCTTGGTTCACAAGGTAGTCCCGGATGATCGCGAAAATAAAGACCATTCTCCGACATCAGAAGAGGCATCCCCTCCACACCAAGTTAACCGTGAGGACCGTTTATGCTCTATTCTGGAATCACAACACCGCAATTTAATTGAAGTGATAAAAGCAGTAAAAATCGGACATCTGTTGCAAGGTGCTTTCAAGATAGTTTTTCCAAAGTTTAACCCTGACAACTCGGGTTCCAGTGCTGCCGCATGGTGTGGTCTTAATCCTCGCCGAAAACTCTTTAGAAGGCGGCGCTCTTCTCGTGGCACTAGCACTATCAAATGTTAAAATAAGCGAATACTCCCTATTCTATTTCATGTTGTTTTAAATGATTGCTTAAATAATGATATTATAATCGGCCAAGAAATTCAGTATCACGACTTTAGGGTCACTACAACAATCGATAAGGTCATATTGTTTATAAAAAATCTGTATGTGCTATAGCTGTTTCTAATAACTGTTCTAAGCTAGACAATATTGACACTGAGTTGTGTAATACGAAAGAATATTCTACAATTTTATTGAAGGAATTCCAAAAAGTCGAGTTACAACAGGTCAATTAGAAATGCTCTTAGTCGATTCAAACAAAACCGTTCAAGGACCGACTTACTTCAGATGAAAAGGAAATAGTAATCAAATATTATTCGCCTTAGCTGTTCACCCTTTGGCAGTCCCATACTCTTGCTTAAAAAAAAAATTGAAATGGCACTGATCGACTATGCGTTGACTATCGCGAATTGAATTCGAATAATGTTGCTGATAAATGAGCGATCAAATTTTGAGGTTACGCGGAGCAAGGTATTTTTCATGTCTGTATATAGCAAGTGGATTTCACCAGATCCCAATTCATCCAGAATCAATTGAGCGTACAGCCTTTGTTACTCAGGAAGGTCATTAAGTGCTTCTGACCATGCCTTTCGGTCTTAAGAATGGACCATCTGTGTTTTAACGTGTCGTGATGAAAGCATTAGGTGAGTTCGCTTACTCTTTCGTCGTTGTTTACATGAATGATATGATCATTTCTCAAACAAAAGAAGAGGCATTTGAAAGATTAAAGGCAGTTTTAAAAATTATATCCCAAGCCTGATTCTCTTTTAAAGTTGCCAAATTCTTTTTCCTAAGACCTAGTGTCGAATACCTTGGTTAAGAAATTATAGAAGGGGAAATTCATACCAACCCACGTCAGAAACAAGCATTGATTGACTTGCCGCCCCCTCAGTCTGTAACCCAGTCAATTTTTTGGCTTGGCATCGTACTTTCGACAATTCATGCCATAGTTTTCAAAAATAATGAAACCATTGTACAGCCTTACCTGCAAGAATAAAGTATTCGAGTGGAATTTAGAGCATGAGCAAATTTGCCAAAAGGTCATAAGCCTGTGCTTACCATATTCGATCCTCAGCATCCAATAGAACTGTAAACCGATGCCAGTATGGATTGTTACGGTGCGATTACATTACATAAAATCGATTATAAACCCGACGTTGTTAAATATTACACCAAACAAAATTCGCTTCCAGAATTCCGATATACGAATTGGAGACGTTAGCTGTATTCAATTCAATAAAGCATTTTCGTCATTACTTATAAGGCCGACATTTTGTCGATTACACCGATTGTACTGACAAATTGATATTACGCCTAGAGTCCATAAATGGTGGGCGTATATGCAATCCTTTAATCTTGCAATACAATGTAGACCAGGCAGTAAAAGGTCACGTAGATTTATTTTCACGCAATCCTTTTCCTGTAAAAATGCCTTCCCAATTGTACACCTTGGTTGGGAAAAGACCCTGGTTCGAAAACATGTCTAAATATGTGCGTAAATTTGTTGACAACTGTATTATCTGTAAATTGACCAAGCCACCACCAGGCAAGATACCTGCAGAACTTCACCCAATACCCAAAGTAGACATTATGTGGCATACGGATGTCACTTGCAAGCTGAGTGGCAAAAGCGATCAATAGGAATATGTTATTGTCCAAATCGACTCGGAAAGCATTAATCCAATGCTTTAAAGTCATGCTTATCCTTGCTCGGCGTACCCACATGAATCATTGCCGATCAAGGCCGATGTCTTACGGGGTCAGATTTTTGTAAATTTTGGTCTATACAAAAAACAGATCTTCATTTGAGTAAAGAGCGATCGTGGCAAGAAGCTTTAGGTGAAATACAATTGGAAATACAATCGGCCACGACAAATCAAACTACGAAATCTAGTCCTCAAGAATTATTAATTAGAATAGAAGCTTGACCCTTCGGTATGTTACATGTGTGTCATGATGATAGGAAAGTAGACGTAAGATTTATGAGTAAAATGGCGAAAGATAATATCGATAGAACGCTGTCTATGATAAAATTCGACAAAAAAATCAAAATTTGTAAGATTTTAGATGGACGATTATGCATTGCTCAAAAACGAGGAAAGAAACCAGAGAAAATTAGATCCCAAATTCAAGGGTTCAAAGTGCTCGATGGAAATCGATACGTTTTAAAGTTATTGGCTAACAAGCGAACTTATAAGTAGCAGAGGGGATTTCCATTGAGTTGGACTCATGTGATGACAGTTAAGGCGTTTAAAGAGACGTCAATGATGCGTTAGTGGATTCTAACGAATAAGAGGCATTGGTGCATCCAATGAAGTGGAGGCATTGATGAATTTCAATGTGAGATATATCAGCGTGACTTGAGGGTCACGCTGTTATGCTATTTTATTGGTTCTGTTAGGTGCACGAGTTAATGTGATGACTTATCCAGCATCTGGTGAGTAGCCTTATAGTAGGAGCCTGGATTGGAGAGTGTCATGATTATCAAGTAACTTTACAAAAGAGCTGTTAACTAATGAAAAATCACTTATAGCCGAATATACTGAAAAATAGTTTAACTTTTAAATAACTTTGTTTTAATATATTGATCTAACTAATCTCTTCTCAAAGCTCATGCCAAGTTCAAAACTAACACCAATGAGATTAGAACTAAAACAATATGAATTTACAGTAGAATATCTTAGGGGTAAAAATTATTTTATTGCAGATGCGTTATCAAGAATAAGCATTACAGAATTAAAGGAAATGACATACCAAGTCCTAAAAGTAAATACAAGACAACAAAGCAAAAAAAATAAATCCTACGCAGCAGATAATAATGAGAATAAATGAGGAAATTTGCAAAGGCTAAATTTTCTTGGTTCTCAGTCCAACGTAAATCAATTTATTAAGCGGAATGTAGTGACCTTGCAAGCCACAAAGAGGTTCTAGTCCGGAGTACCCGACTAGGGGGTACCCTGAACCCCTTTTAACACTAAATGAAACTCGCGCTACGCGTTTGACCTTGACAGGGTTCGAAGCTCGCAACTAACCGCCGCACTTGCTACCGCCTCTACTCAACAGCCACACCAATAATTAAGTCTTGATGACAAAAAAACGAATTTAAATAACAGCTCAGAAAACATTACTTTGCAATTGCAATGCTGTTGATAGTGTGTACATGTACATATACAGAAAAATTTGAATTTTCACTTGCTGTTGCTTACACGTGCACAGTCAAAACATATAACTTTTGTGTGTTTCTTAACTGATCTTAATGAAATTTTTTACAGAATATCTTATTGTACCATAGAATATTTGTATGTTCTCAAAAAGGGAATTGCATTTAAATTGGGGGCAATAAAAGTTGGGTTATTCACTTGATTTACAGCTTTGTGGTGGTAGCGGGGAGGTGGCGATAGGTATAAAATGAAAGATACTCGATGTATATATTATTCTAGAAGTAACATATCAATTTGGTGACTCTAGCTCTTACTATTTGCCCAATTTGCTCAAATACAAGATTTTGATATCGAGTCTTATCGATTTTTTGAAAACGCAGCCAGTTATCCAATATCGGAAGCAAACTCGATTTGCGCAGGCACTAGGAGGACCTACAGTTAAAATTTCAAGTCATTTTCAATGAGGTGAGGGCACAAAAAGGATCGATTGTATATTTATAGCATGCATAGTTTTATTGACTTATCATATTTAGCCTTTTCTTTCAATTTATTCAATCCGAAACCGAAATCATAAAAATCATAAAAAAGAAGGGCGCTTGTCAGGCGCGTGTCAATAATGTCATTTTCTTTTGCGCCCATGATCGGCCCATTTACACACATTTGTGTGTGTGGCTGTGTGTAGAACTCGAAATTCAGAAATCACAAAAGTTCAAATCTTATCATTGAGTAATAAACAGAAAGAGATGAAATGACACTCTGACCTTTTTTTACCGTTTAAAAATTTATGAGACGGGTTGGTCCGCAAAACGCAAAATCAAGCCCAAAAGGTAATGCTCATTTACCATAAGAAGCAACAACAAATCACTTGCAAAACAACATTTTTATCCAATGTCTGAGAAAAATATAACTTAGAACATGAAAAACGAAAAGAAATAAGAGAGGATTAACTAAAACATAGGCATACTTTATATTTATCTATTTGGCAGATTAAATGTAAATGACAAAGAAGAAAAAGAAATATCGCAAAATATTATACAAATTAGCGATCTGAACAAAGTTATTTGTAGAATACGTAGAACCGAATATAATAACTACTTGGAGTATAATCATAATTGCGATAAAAACCCCAATTATTATACAATATAACCAAATTATCTGCATTTCAAATGCACCGCAGAATTATTAAACTTCTCAATATCAAGTTATCAGTCAGATTACCGTCACCCTCTTTCTCGCGCTACGAGCGCGCTTGCTTTACCTGTTTGAAACCCATTTTCAATGGTTTCAGGGTATAGAAAAAGTTCTATTGGCAGGGTTCGAGCTCGCAACTAACCACATTACTTGCTGTCGACTCTACTCAGCAGCCACACCAGTCAAAAAAAATTTCCCCTGTAGCGCTCTAACTCGCAACAGACCGCACCACTTGCCACTGCCTCTACTAAACAGTATATTATTATATATATATATATTTTATTATAATTAAGTATTATTGAGAAAAAACGAATTTAAATAGCAGCACAGAAAACAATCGCAATTGCAATGCTCTTTTTCGAATTCGAAGCAAAAGCGGATGAATGTTTGTGTGTAAATGTATACAGATGTTGTTGGAATTTGCGCTAGCTGCCATATCCAATTGCGCAATAAAACACATAACATTTGTGTGCTTTTAACAAATCTTATTGAAATTTTCTACAGTATATCTTATTGTACCATTTTGTGTATTCTGAAAAAGTAATTTGCATTTAAATTGTGTCTTAAATTGGTTGGCAATACAAGCTGGGTTATTAACTTGATCTATGGCTATGAGGGAGTAGCGGGAAGGTCGCGAGAGGTATAAAATAAAAGATACTTGATATATATATACTTAACTAGAATAAGCATACTAAGTTTGGTGACTTTAGCTCTTAATATCCACCCAATTTGTTCAAAAAACAGGATGTGGATATCGATTTTTATCGATTGCTTGGAATCGGAGTAGGTTATCGATTATCGGAAACAAACTCGATTTGCACATGCAAGAGGAGGACCTACAGTTATTTCAAGTCTCTAGCTCTTATATGTTCTGATCTCTTACGTTCATACATACGGACGAACGGACGGACGGACGAACGGACTGACGGACGAACGGACTGACGGACGGACGGACAAACGGACGGACGGACGGACGGACGGACGGAAAGACGGACGGAAAGACGGAAAGACGGACGGACGGACGGAAAGACGGACTTGGCTAGATCGACTCGGCTATTGATGCTGATCAAGAACATATATAATGTAATGCTTCTATTTTCCTGTTACATATATTTGCAAAAATAAATTATATGCTTTTTACCCATTTTC
The DNA here is from genome assembly GCA_037075305.1 of Drosophila kanekoi. Lineage (NCBI taxonomy): Eukaryota > Metazoa > Arthropoda > Insecta > Diptera > Drosophilidae > Drosophila > Drosophila kanekoi. The sequence goes on from JBAMCE010000662.1 coordinate 2,130,328, forward strand.
AATTGGCTTAGGGTATGATAACAATTAATACAAGTGTGTGGACTCACTAAACTCAAGGAAGGAAGCAGTGACATATCCACCAACCGCATTAATCAAAAATAATTGTACTTCATGCCTTAGATAGTCTTTAAAAACATATTTTAAATAGGATCGAAGTTCAGTCACAAGCCACCTTTCATCAGGGATGGTTTTCTGTTTCAATAACTCGGTAAAGTGAGCTTCCCACTTTTCATAATCCCTGTCTCTCTCTCTTTCTGGGATCGTCTTCCTAACAGAGTCCTTAGGATATTGATATGATACTTGGTTGTTAATCTTAAAGTTGAATTTTTGCTTTTTAATTAAACCTCGACAGCAAAATGTAACTTTGTAAGAGTTTATACAATATCTCTGTTCAATAATTGGGTGTGCAGTGGACAGTTTTTAAGTACTGGACAAAAATAGCACACAAAGGTACTTTTGATTTGGAAGCTCTCTTATATTGCAGAGAAGATTCAATAGTTCAGAATAGGTGAGTGCGTATCATTTGTGCAATTTTCTCTCTAGCGATAAGCACTTTGTCAAGTTAAATAGAGTAAGTCGAGCTTCATTCAAAGCTTTACCGAAAGCTTTTGCTTTCGTATGCTTATCATCCAGAGTAGTGCATCAATTTTAATAAGTTTTGGTTCCATAAGCTATGAAGAAATTGGATTTTCATCAATTTCAGGTGCATCGGGTACAAAGACCGGTGGTTATCCGATTGGTGGTTGGAACAGACAGGGCTTTGGCGGGTGCGCTGGAAAGTTTTTTTCCGTAATCCCAGAGCGGGTTAAAGATCTCGCCCCATTCTTAACCTCACCAAAAAAATGGGGAACAACCTCGTGTCGACTTAAACCCACGATATTAATTTAATATAGAGAAAAGAAACTAGTTCAACAAAGTTTCCATATGTTTTAATCTCTCTTATAATCTACCCTGTGAAATAGAGAGAGAGAGAGAGAGAGAGACATTGTTGCAACTGCCACTTGATTATGGCATTTATATGGTATTCGAAGACTTTTGCGCTGTTGCTGTGTAAATCTAATTAAGTCCGTGCTTTATTGTCGGTTTTCATTTCTTTTTTTTTGTAAAACCTTTTAAATTAATATCTCAACAGATAGATATAGAGGGAGTATCAAGAAAAAAAAACAAATGAATTTCGATTAACATATTCTCAGTCCGCTTGGTAATGTCTCTGCATCTCCTGAGCAATATGAGTATCAACGTACCACCGTCATCCTTGAGCTCAACGAAGCGGAAGCTTTTCATTGAACACTAATACGCACATATACAACTATGGTAAAGTACTTTATATATAAATAACGTAAATATATCCATGAGCCCCGATACGATATTGAACTCAAAAAAAAAAACCCACTCTGTGGTCTCTAGGTAAATAATCTTGTTAAAGTCATTCCCATTTTTATTATAATGTTATACATATACATATTTATATCGTAATTCATTAATATTCTACCTTGTATTTATTAAGAGAAAAGTACGATACCTGGGGATCATATAGAATGTATTCAAGAGTTATGTTTACATCTAATGTTCTAATTATTGGTATTATTATCCTGAGTAAGTGTAAGTCTGAGTCAATGAAAATATAAGCTGAGCTGAAAAAAGGCTAACTTCTGACATGGTATCAGGGAGGGTGGTTAAAGAATGGAGGGAATCGAATCCATCTGATTCTTTCACTTATCACTGTGGTGTTGGAAGATAATATTATTCGCCGAGAAATATTTGTCATCTATTAACGCGCCTATAACGTTGCATTCTTTTTGAACCTTCGCTAATTTCTTTTTTATTTATAAATTATAAATTTTTTATTTATAAATAAGTGCACCTTACAAAATAGGCGAATGTGTGCCTAGAATAAAAAACACCCACAATCCGGCGAGCCAGTCAGAGCAAAGCTAGAGGTGAACCCCTTGAAATCCTCATATTCAAAGTCAATGTTTTATATGCTTTTGGTCATCTTTATACTGCCGCTTGTCAGGAAGCAGATATTGCAGGCGATAACAATATCGCGATTAATATCTTAAATTCAATACTGGGTACCACGTGGCCTGCTAACTTAAAAAAAAAGTGATGAGGTGTAAGGGAATGAAGTTCGGCACAATAACTCACGCTAAGATTAGACAGAAAAAATTAACATGGTGGGGGGGAACCACCACTGAGGTTGATTCTTGCGCGAAACTAATAGAGGGTGACTTGCTAATACATACTAGAAATTTGTTAACAAGCTGCTTAAGATGATTTATTGCCTCAGAATATTTTTCGCTTAATTATAGTAAGTCGAAGTCGACATATAATCTAAGCTTAATGGTGAGCTGTTAAAAGGATTATAAAGAAAGTTGCAGGTAGCTACTTAAACACAACCACTATTCCAGTGCAATTAACTCCAGCACCAGCACTACCTTTAGCACCAACCCCAGCACCAGCTACAACACCACCTAACCCCTAAGTTAGATTAAATCCTTGATCAAATTAAAAACAAAAAGTTACAATTACTACCACGTACAACTTTAAAAATATCATTTAATTTCTTCTTCCATCTTCAGATATCCAATAACTTTGTTATCGTTATAAGCCCACACAATCAAATGAAATTAATGCAGATGATAAGATCAAAGCACTTGCAATGATATCTATTCAGAATGAAAATGTACCATATTTTCCATATACTTCTCAACCAATAAATCACTATGCAACAATCATATGTGTAAAAAAAGTAGCATATATATACGAGTCAGCAGTTGGGACTGTTGGGATCGTTTAACAGCTGGCATCCGGCGAAAATTGTGGTTCAGTTGATGCACGTGTTTATGGACTTGTACCACAGACTCAAACCGTGAAAAGAATATTCGTAAAATTCGCATCGACATGGCTTTACTTAGCAAGTGCCTCCACCGCTAAACCACCTGCCCCAAAACATGGACTGCGGATACGGATGGCAGAGCTGTGCTTTGGATATGCGGAACCAATCGACAGCTGACAAATTTAAAGTCCTTTCTTTTCTATTACCTCACACTGGGCATGCAGCTTAACGACTTAACAGTTGCACCGATAAAACTAATAGACGAGGGAGTGGAAGGTCATTATTGCAGGTGACTTTAATTCCTGGGTAGTGGAATGGGGCAGCCATGCCAAGGCAAGAGGTTGTGCTGCATATTGCCCTGCACAGCTCGGGCTCATAAAACAACTTTTGCCGAGGCGGTACTGGACCCATTATCGATCTTATTTTCGCAATTCATCTCTTTTCAGCGTAGAGAAGTGGAAGATAAGCGACTTATATACTGAAAGCGAACCTTCTTCAATACTATGCGCGATTGGCGGGGATCCTGCTGCCAGAACGGATTGCATAGTTCTAAAATCTTACCGAATGGATACACTTAATCGACGGTTTTCTCGAACGCCATTTAGTGCCAGAGCAACTGCTGTACGAAATAGATACAAGACTGCTGTTCGATGACCCGTCGTCATGAAGGCCGATTTGCCTTCTGGACACGATGGGAACAGTGCTGAACTGCATCAGGCTCGAAGCAGCGGTCACCAAAAATGGTGCATTGTCCCCTTAGTGTTTTGTCATCATCAAGGCAAAGTCGACGGTGGCTGCGTTGTACAAGTACTGTCGCTTGATGTTATAAACGCTTTAAGCACAGCCAGGTGGGACAAAAAAATGGATTCCAGCGAAAGATTTTTGCGATATAAGTGTCTGCTGGGGCGTCCCAATGATCAGTTCAAGGACCTCTGGAACATCTGGAACATCTGGAACATGATATTACTAACCATACAACATATAGACTGGACAACTGAGCTTTAAGATGGTGCCTGTTGTTTTCTTAGCGGCTGGTCCAAGGTCGCCTTCGTTTTTGTTCGGGTTCGAGAGCGGCCGCACGCTCTAAATACCCTTTATTTGCTCACACTACAGGTAATTGCTTTGGCTTACTCTCAGTACTCTTTCATATTGTCTATTTACCGTTTAAGTGTCTGTAAGTGTATGTGTCCGACAAGCAAAATACGCACAAATATAAGATTTCTCAAATGTCGGAGGCATTTCTTCTCTTTCAAAGGGGCAGGTAATATTAAATCATGAAAGGGTTTGCCACGTCGATGCGAAATTCTTGCATCTTAGCTCGATATCGTTAGTAAGGGTACCCATGCGTTGGCATGTGTGCATTTACATTTGTTGGACTTGCCATATTCACGCACACTTGCATATTTTGTATATGAATAGAAGCATTTATGCGCTTGTGTGCCTGTTGGTTGCCAGCCTGCCTGTCCCTGTCGCAAATTTGTCAAGATTTTTGGATTTTTGATATTCGGCTTCTACACACAGACACACACACACAAATGTGTGTCATGATCACAAATATACCAAATTCAAAGAAGGAGCGATATACATATATTCATAGTCTTAATAATATTATTTTTTTATTAATTAATTAATTTATTAATAAAATAATTTAAGTGATCAGTCACTTGACCTACATATGTAATTGCAGGTGCTTGCCAAAAGTTGACCCTTTCGGCCTAACAGACTGCTGCAGGTAATAAGGGGTCAAAATTCATTCATCAATGCAAACCCGAAATCATAAAAAGAAGGGCGCGCGTCAGACCCGTGCCAATCTTGAAATTTTCTATTGCGTCCATGATCTGCCCATTCACACACATTTGTGTGTGTGTGTCTGTGTGTAGCAGCCGAATATCAAAAATCCAAAATTCTTGACAAATTTGCGACAGGGACAGGCGGGCTGGCAACCAACAGGCACACAAGCGCATAAATGCTTACCAACGATATCGAGCTAAGATGCAAGAATTTCGCATCGACGTGGCAAACCCTTTCATGATTTCATATTACCCGCCCCGTTGAAAAAGAAGAAATGCCTCCGACATTTGAGAAATCTTAAATTTGTGCGTATTTTTGCTCGTCGGACACATACACTTACAGACAGTTAAACGGTAAATAGACAATATGAAAGAGCACTGAGAGTAAGCCAAAGCAGTTTCCTGTAGTGTGAGCGAATAAAGGGAATAAAAAAGAGCAGCTTTGCCGTTCCCTCACGCAAGTCTTATGTATTTCATACACACGCTCTCTGTTCGAGCGTGCGGCCGCTCTCGAACCCGAACAAAAATGAAGGCAACTTAGGACCAGCCGCTAAGAAAAAAACAGGCACCATCTAAAAGCTCAGTTGTCCAGTCTATATGTTGTATGGTTAGTGATGATCTACGATGGCATTCTCGGAATGGAACTCCCAAACGATATGAGCATCGTCGCCAAGGAGCTGAAGGATGCAGAGGACTCGAGCAACCACTGCATTGAGCGTGTGCAACAATGCTTGGCATCAGCTGGACTCGTTCTAGCTGTTCAAAAAACACAGGCCTGGCCAGTTAGCAGCAGAAAACAGGTGGAAACAGTGCTTATTAGTGTCGGCAGCGCTGTAATAGAATCAACAAGGGCAACATGATAGTCACAAAGTCGTGGACCCAAACAGTAGCCACGCCGTCTTCTTATGACCTTGAGCAGAGCGGTTATTATGTACGCGTCGACCGTCTGGAGCAAAACAACGCCTGTTCCTATCTTCAGTCTGCATGTCAGCAATGCCTTTCGGACAGTTCGGACAGGATGCTCCCGCTCAATTCACTGGTTACTTAAGAGGTCGTTTGCTATTGATCCCAAAATGAAAGCGGCAGCGGATGGAATCGCTCACCAAAAGGACGCTGGACGCATGGGCTTATCCCAAACTTGGCAGCCTTGCCTGCAAGTATGGGAAAACTAATTTTTATTTAACGTAGATTCTATCCCATTGTCATTAAAAAAGTACCCAAAAACCAATGCCAACACAATTATGTACGATACCACTTTAAAAATCATTAAAGATTCTCAGATGGCATATTCATCCAAACAGATGGATCGGCTACCAGTAATGTCATAACAGTAATCTTATAAAGTATTGTTTGAAAATGCGGTCTGTTTTCACCATACGCATCTGTTCTATCACCTGAACATTTAACAGCTTACGAGGCTATTGCTTAAATCAGCAAATCCATTGGAAAAAATTTGCTCAAGCTTCCTATCGGCGCTAAAGTATCAATCGCGTATTCAAATAATCGTGAACATTACCTATGCTTTATAAGAAACTTCTTAGCCAAATACTAAATTACTAAATTCTTAGCCAATACTACTTAGACAAAAATATCCAGAAGCCCTAGTTACAACCAATGAACACAAAACATCCTCTTAGTATTCCCACAAGCTCAATATTATAAAACTGTTACCCAATCTCACTATTATATAAGTTAACATAAATAAATATTAAGCGACAAAATTGGGCAGTTGTTACTATGACTTTGTAGCCTTTGGCAATTGACTCCGTGGCCGCGGAAGCGTAATATTAAACTTACACGAGGCGCAAGCTCAGCATAATGCTATACGACATCCGGCGACTAGACTAGGGCTATCGAGTTATAGTCATATATTTGTTAAATTATTCTTTAACATTTCGATTCAGCAAGTATAATTAATAAAGTAAATTCATTCAAATAGCCATCGCGTTCTAATTTGGGAAATCATGCCAACTACCATCCAAATAACAACCAAAAAAATACGCGCCAAGAGTCTGAGTTTGAAAATAGTGTTCGAATTAAAGTATAACAAGTAAGAGGTTCTAGTCGGGAGCTCCCGGCTACGAGATGCCCTGAATCCCTCTTCCAACACAACACCAACTCATGCAGCACGCGCTACTCTTTTGTTTGAAGTAATAAAGACAAATTAAAAATAGAAAAATTCTCTTTACAGAGTTCGAACTCGCAACTGATCGCATTACTTGCTGCCGACTCTACGGCAACAAAAAAATTAGTTTCCTCCCTAGGGCTTGATCTCGCAACAGACATCTCCAATTGCCGTCGTCTTATCTACAGCCACGCCTTCTATTATATCTTATTGAGAAAAAAACGAATTAAAATAGCAGCACAAGAAAACAGTACAATCCCCTTTGCTTTGCTGCTGTTTGATTTAAAAGAAAATGCGCAGGAATGTGTGTGTGTACATGTATACAGAAATTCTTGCTTGCTGCCCTCGAGACCAGCAAAAACATGTTTTATTTTCTAACTTCTGAGTTTCTTAACCGACCTGATGAAATTTTTCGTATATTTTTGTACTATAGAATATCCGTGTATTATAAAAAGTTAATTGCATTTAAATTGTGGCCTATATTGAGGTCAAGCATAAATTGGTTTATTCACTTGATTCATAGCTATGAAGTGGCAGCGGTTAGGTAGCAATAGGTATAAAATTAAAGATATTTGATATATATATGTATACTATTCTAGAAACAACATATCAAGTTTGGTGACCCTAGCTCATATTATTTCCCCAATTGGGTAAATTTGGAAATTGGAAAGGGGGCAAGTTGTCAAATATCGAAAACAAACTCGATTTGCGCAGGCACTAGGAGGACCTACAGCTAAATTTTCAAATTTCATGTCTCTAGCTCTTGTAGGTTCTGATATCCTTGAATTCATACATACGGACAGACGGACGGACAGACAAACGGGCAGACAGACGGATATGGCTAGATCAACTCTGCTACTGATTCTGTTCAAGAATATATAGATATTTTATGAGGTCGGAGATGCGTCCTTTTGCCTTCTACATACATTCACATTTGCACAAAAACATAAGATCTTTTTACCCATTTTTAATGGGTTCAGTGTATACAAGTGCTCCCATTGGAGCAACAATTCGCCCAAATGTCACCAGGAAGACCTACTAACGCCCTACTACAAACAACTTTTATCTTCCACACCATGCTGTTCACAAGTCCGACATCACCACGACAAACCTCCGCGTAGTATTGAATGCCTCAAACCCGTCATTTCATGGCATAAGTTTGATCGATGTGCTACATGCAGAGTCAATTCTATAGCAGGTCAGGCAATTGCAGAACTCTACAAAACCCTTGAATCTGCCGACTTACCCTTACAAAAATGGAAATCTAATCAAAAGGACTTGCTAAAAACGATTCCCAAGGACCATCTGTTTCTCGTCCAGGGATGCTGGACCCGTGTCATCCACACTTGGAGAATCGGAGTGTAGCTCCAAGAATCGGATAGTGTCCGCTTTATCCTCCAATAAACAGCGATCAAACGAGAAGTAGTTAGTAGCTCGTCTGCAAAGGCATCTGGTTTTCTTGGTATGTTCGGCACCAGTCTCATTTTGCAGTTGCAGCAGTTGCTCTTCAAACAGGCCATTTAATGAGACGTGTGACCTGCCATAGGTTATATGATGGGTCAGCGGATTCGAGATCCTCGAGGAACCTATTAAAGGCGCTCCTCCTTAGGTTTTGGGAAGCTCGTTAAGGAGTTTTGTGGAGGTTTTATTCCCATGGGCTGCGAGTAGAAACTCAGTTACGATTTAGTCGCCTCTTTTGTGCGGCTTCCTCGGGTTGTTGTTCCAGGCTTGTAGCTGTTTCTCGGGTTAACTAACTGTGCATCATTGTGAATTTCCTGGGTGAGCAAAGTGTGGCGTTTGTATCTGTCTACGTTGTTTTTTATCAGCCTTTTTTTATATATATATATTATACATTTGTATCATTTTTTCGGATTGCTGTTCCCGTCTCGGGCTGAGGGGCTTGGTTTTGGGTATTGTTGTTTCCTTTTCAGAGCGCGTCCTCCTGATGTACGCCTGTTAATGGTGTTTGGATGGTGGGAAACATTTCGGAACGCCTGCGCTTTGTCCTTCCTACAAACTGCGTAGCCTTTATATGATGCAACATGCTCGCCTCCAGTACGCAGTACGGTGGTTCTCTATACCCCTAGTGCATTCTGCCGAGCTGTGTTTATCAACTCACTTGACGCATCTGTGTTCCAGATGAAAATATCTTTAAGTGTGCTCTAACCCTTGACAGCGGTAGCATTGACTCAAATAATTGAATTTTCGTGCATGGTCGACTGTTACCACCTACCTGCTTAAACGAGATTTACTTTTATAACACTTTGCTGACTGCCTTGTATATATCGATTCCAGTAGATCCTCTATGTTGGCTACACCATGCATGAACAGTGGGGGTCTAATTTTTCTGGTCTTGGACTCAGGGTCGGGCTCATTGTTGTCATCGTTTTCATTGCTGCTATCATCGGCGGTCCCGGATGAAATGGCGAATGAGTTGTTGGCGAGCTTGCGAATATTACTAAAAGGGGAAATGATTTTGCGCAAATGTATGACACACGCAGAATGTAAAACCATCAACCCCATAAAAACGCCTTAAAAAAGACATTAAAAAAGTATTAGAGGATAAGTCGCTTACTTGTTATAAATACGTAGGCTTTCCATGAAATAAAAAAGTCGTGTTAACTGAGCCACAAAAATCGACGCCATATAAAGAAATAGGCAAAGCGTTCGATGTCGATCTACTGGTACATAACATGAGGTAAAGTACCTAAGCAACAGTATGTTATAAGAAAAAATGCATGCTCGGCACCTGAGCAGTGAATGGAACAGATACATTAAAGAACCGCCATAGTGAATTCAAACCGCTGCTACACTGACTATGCGGCACATGCTTAACAATTCAGTATGGTGAGCAATTCAGTATGCAATATAAGCATTTTTCAGTCAGCTGGTCGATACTTATTTTAGGTACTAAACACACAACAAACGATGATTATTATTTTTGAAAATAAACTTTGGAAACATTAGCTGATTCTTCAGTAGAATGGTGCTGATACCGACGATTCCATATGATTTGCATAATCGAGTTGATCGTACTACTTTCGTTTGGCCATTGGATCAACTTTGTTCATAACGAGGTGAATGAGGATGAGAATGATGATTACGGCAGAAGCGACCCATATGTGGCGGATGCAGTGTCAATCACTGATCTCTTTGGCAGAATAAAGACAGCCGAAATATTATCATTCATTCATTCATTCTTTATCGATATCGGCTGTCTATTTGCTGTGAAATAATTATGCTCAGTGATTTGAAATGCTCTAATTTATATTCTCTATATTCTCTATTCTCGCTTGATCGTTATGCACACTGTTTCGAACAGGCTACTGAAATTCTTGAGCTAAGCTTGGGAAGTGCCAGATGCGGAAGACATGTGAAAAGCATCATTCGTATTACGCACTTAAAACGATATTTAGTCGTTCCATAGAGTTCTTCTAGGTAGTCATCATATGGGTCCAGAGTTTCTACTCAAGTCTGATATTTTAACGCTGCATTTCTACGTGTGGCCAATATATTTAATCTTCATTGTAACTCTGTAAATTCTTGGTTTAATTCAAACTCATTATGCTTAATAATAATAACAATAGCCATGTTGATAATTTTATTTTTATTTTTTTTTTATTTTTACAAATTTTTTGTAACCTTTAAACATTCTTTGGCTGCCATGTTAAAATTTTTTTCGATTTTATATAAATTAATAAAAATAAAATCGTAGTTATTATTTAGAGTAACTTTAGCATGCTAATTTAAGACCTGCACGCCTAATGTACCAATAGACTTAAAAAAAGATATATGCTCGAACAAAAGTAAGTACAACCATTGCCTAGCTATAATAATATGAAATTCAAAAAGAGCGAGAAAGAAAGGCTATCTTCGGCACGCCGAAGATCCAATACCCTTGCAGACCCAACCTTTTCAAAATGCTCAAGTGCTTTGCCCGTAAGAAGCATTGGGGAAATAGTAAATGCCGAGTTGGGTCAAGGTATCTTGATAAACCAGTATCTAAGAAGCTCAGGGAAAATAGTTAATGCTGAGTTTGGTCAAGATATCTTGATAAACAAAAAAAGTTTTTAATCAGAAACCGATCGTTCCTTTGGCAGATTATATGATTAAGTGGTCCGATCTTAATAGGGCTGCACATATATGGAGAGCATAGTAAAACTAATAAATTTCGAGTTCGAATTTTTTTCATACAACTTAACTTTCGTCCGATCGTCCGATCCTATAGCAGCTATAGGATAAAGTAGTCCGCACTAGCTTTTGGTTTTGGTTTTGACATATGTGCTGCGTGCAACAAAAACAAGGACTTCTGATCGACTCGGCTTTATGGATTCGGCGATGTCTCCTTCTATGCGTTACACATCTCATGAGAAAATTATAATACCCTCTGCAAGGGTATAAAAAATTCCTTTGCTAGGGTTCGAACTCGCAATTGACCCTAAAACTTTCCACTGCCTCTAACCAACAGCCTCATCAAACATTAAGTCGTGATGAGAAAAAAACGAATAAAAATAGCAGCACAGAAAAAAATCGCAATTACATGCAGTTCATAGAATTAGAAGCATACGCGCACGAATGTGTATGTGAGTAAAAAACAAAACTTTTTGGTTTTTCTTAACCGATCATAATGAAATTTTTTACAGTATATCTTACTGTACCATAAAATATTTGTGTATTCTCAAAAAGTAAATTGCATATAAATTCTGGCTTTAGCTGCAATACATAGCCATGCGGTGGAAGCGGGAAGGTGGCGACAGCTATAAAAAGAAAGATACTTGATTTATTCATATTATTCTAGAAAAAACATATCAAGATTGCCTACTCTGTCTCTTGATATTTACCCAATATTAATTGATAGCTTGAAAACGGAGTAAGTTATCGATTATCAGAAACATACTCGATCTGCGCACTAGGAGGACCTACAGTTATTTCAAGTCTCTAGCTCTTTTAGGTTCTGATATCTTTGCGTTCATGGCTAGATCGAATTATTTACTTTATGGGGTCATAGGTGCTGCCTTCTGCCTGTTACATACATTTACATTTGCACAAATACATTATACCCTTTTTACCCATTTTTAACGGGTTCGGATATAAAAAAGCTCCCTTGGCAGGGTTCAATCTCGCCACTGACCGAATTACTTGCTGCCGACTCTACCCAAAAAAAAAGGAAAACAGCTCGCAACAGAGCGTTCCATTTGTCGACGCCTCTAATCAACAGCCACCAATTAACCTTACTGAGAAAACAGCGAATTACCCAACAGCCTCAGCAAACATTAAGTCGTGAAGAGAAAGAAACAAATTAAAATAGCAGCAGAGAAAACATGTTTTTACCGACCTTGATAAAATTTTCTGCATCTTATTGTTCTATAGAATATTCGTGTATTATAAAAAGTCAACTGCATTTCAATTGTGGCTTACATTGGAATGTAGCAACAATTTCTTTATTAACTTGATTTATTGCTATGAGGTAGTAGCGGGTAGGTGGCGATAGGTATAAAATGAAAGATTCTTGATATATATATATACTATTCTTTTATTTTTGTTTTGCATTTTAATATTATTCTTTACTTTTAACTTACATAATATTTTCAGAGATGTTATTTACAAAAATGGGATAGATGTTTTAAATAATACGCCTCGTAGGTAAGTCGTCGGGGTGTAGCCTTTGGCGGCGCCTCTCACTGATGGGGACAGCCAGGACCCTGGCGGCAGCGTTCGGTTGCGGCGGCAGCTTGTCCGCATATCGGCTGCCAAAGAAGTTTAACTGATATCCGACCTTTGTTAAGCGGTGATCGCGTTCGATGTCGTCTGTTGTTACATACCATGGCAGGCCGGCGACCTTCCATATGAGCCTTCAGTCCAAGTAGCAAAATAAGCTAGTGTGCTCAACTGGCAACTGTTTGGGCGCAGCGTGAATGTGACGCAAGTGGGCTGGCGATTCCAATTAGCTGTGCAATTTTCGATCTGCAGCAACCACTCTTGCACTGCATTTGTTGCAGCTTTCAGGTGGTCATGGGATGCTAGGAAGGCAGTATCATCGGCGTACGTTGCAACCAGCTGTCCCGCGGGGCTAAAGTCTGCACTGTTTTGTCCTTGTATGGGGATGTCCACCGTGTACAGCATCGTGCTGAGGATGCTGCCTTTTGGGATATCTGCTCTAATGCCTTCGTTGGCCGACCTTTGGTCATTAACTGCCACGTTAAAGGTGCGTTCTGCCAGAAGGGAGCTCAGAAGGGTTATGGGGCTATGATCTTGGACAGAAGGCCATCGTGCCAGACCTTGTCGAATACCTGTTTGACGTCGAGGAACACTCCGACGCAGTATTGCTTCCGTTCAAATGCCTTCAGAACATGGTTTACTACCCTGTGTACCTGCTCAGGGCAGTTATGAGACTTTCTGAAGCTAAACTGATGTTCCGGGACCAGGAGCGTGACCTCGTCGTGCTCCAGACGTCGACTTAGAAGGAGCCGTTCAAAGACTTTGGAAAGCGTTTGCAGCAGGCTTATAGGGCGGTAAGATTCCAGCTGAGTTAGCGGCTTGCCGGGTTTGGGGATCATAATAATATTCGCACATTTCCATTGCTTCGGGAAGTGACCAAGCCTGAGCATTGAATTGAAAATTAACGCGAGCGCCATGATGCCTTCGCGTGGGAGTGCCTTGCTGTTGCTTGTACCTGCTCGGTTGTTTCAGTCTCTTTTTTTCATTCGTTGCTGACGGTCTCGTCGCGCTCTGCACTAAGTACGAAACCAATCATTGTTATTGCACATTTTTGCATTCTACTGTGTGTTATCTTAGCACACGTTATATTTTTGCACTTCATCTGCAGGCGGTGTCGGCATCGGTATCGCGGAAATAATAACAATAACAAAAAAAAGGTGCTGTTGTTAGTGTAGTGTTTGCCCGCTGGGCAGGACAATAAAACTTTGTACAGCGCTTATCGCTTGAGCTCTCATCAGCAAATTTGTCTTTTGTTTTGATTGTGCTAACAATTGTCTGCAAAGGCAAATCTAAAGTAACTGCAGCAAGCGCTATGGGCAATTGCAATACTTTTCTTAAGAAAAATATAATTTATTTTTTTAAAATGGATGAAAACTCACATATTCACTCGCAGCCAAGGGACTGGCTAAGTGAGTATGAGAGGATGAGAGGAATCGCCCGTTACTCACCTGCGGAGATACGAGCCAAAATTATTAGAGATGGAGCACCAAAGCTAAATGAAGCCCAGAGCACATCAAGTCACATCGGCCTGACACAGCCTAGTAGTAGCTGGGCAATAACAACAAGTAGCACAACACGTGCTACTAGCACTATTACGCTATCACATCCAACTAGTGTATCCATCTACACTGTAGAAAATCCAACAAGCTTCCCATTCCAGATGCCACTCATGTCTGTTCGAAGGAAGCAGACAGGAAAAGATATGGTATCTAGAACAATTAAAGAAGCCAAGCACCTATTAATATAATAAGTAATCGGCCAAATGCAGCAAATGCAGTTCTGCCGTTGTGGTTGGTGCTCTTCCCAATAACTGATATGCAGCGGTAGCTGAGGAAGCTGACAACGTCATAGACATGAATTCCTTATCAGATAGTGCAGAAAACAGCCCCTCAACCAGCGCAAATAGTCATTCTGACCGCAAGAGTCAACAAAATTCATCTGCTAAACCTTCAGCAATCTGTGAGCTTCAAGTTAAAAAACTCCATAAGTTGAAGCGGGCACTCAACACTGTTGTATCAGACAAGGAATACGACATGCGAAGTTCGAAGTATTGCCCAATAAAACCGGACTGGTGCCACATCCCGATCAACGAGGGAGAAGATGAGCAAATAAATAACGCGAAGACTAGACAAAATATGTTTTACTTTAATATTTATTTATTTTATTTATTTATTTTTATTTTATTATTGGTCGACAAAACGAGTGTCTTCCTCATTATTCATATTATACATACAGTAGATAATGGACTTATATGCTAAAAGCCTAGTTAGAAAACACAGTTCTCTAAATAGCATCACCGACCGATGGAGGTGTTTTATTTGGCAGCCCGGCCAGCTGTGCCCCTTTTCACAGCTAAATTTGTCAGTGACGCTATAAGAGCCTACATCAAAGCTGAAGGGTGTAAGTAGGAAAAAAGTGTTCTTATGTAAAATTAAAAATAATCTTAGTTTGCTATGTTAATTAATAAAATACAATAAATAGGAAAAAAGAAAGTAAGAAGATTGTTAAGAAAGTAAAGACATGTAAGCTAGATAGATATATAGAGTGTTAAGTAGATAGGATAGAGAGAAAAGTAATGGGAAATCACCGACCCGGTGGGGGAAAATTTACAGCCTGTCCGGCAAGCTATGCCCCTGCTCATAGCTGGGAATGGTCGGTGACTTCCCGAAGGTATCCTGAAAGCAACGATTTTATTAGGGGTAGAGAAAGTTCGGTAGAGAAAACGTGATGTAAACTATTATAATTTTTACATAGCACGCGAAAAGGATTGTGCACAGCGTAGTCTGTTGTGCACGTAGACAGGAATAAGGGGCGGTAATTTCTGGTTGGTCTAGACGGAACAGAGAATTGAAGACGCCCTAGCAGAAAAGGAGAATCTATATCGCCAATAATCAACTTATGTAGAAGGACAACACCGAGAATTGTCCTACGGTTGGTTAACGACGGAAGGTTAAGAAGAAGCAGCCTGCTGGAGTAGGATGGCAACCGAAGATTAGGGTCCCAGTTTAAACCTCGTAAGGCAAAAAGCAGAAATTGCCTTTGAACAGATTCAATACGATCCTGGCTATTGTTATACTGCGGAGACCAGATGCAAGAGCAGTATTCAAGGATAGGGCGAACAAGAGAGATAAACAGAAGTTTAGTTATAAAAGGATCGTTAAACTCTTTAGACCATCGTTTAATGAATCCAAGTACACCTTTTGCCTCATTAACGATGGTATCTATGTGAAGATTGAAACAGAGTTTAGAATCAAAAAGAACGCCTAGATCCTTAACTGTTAGTATACGTTGCAAAGGGGTATTGTCGATTGTATAACTGACAAGATAAGGTGTAGTACGATTAAATGTCATAAACATACACTTTGAACAATTCAGATGCAATTGATTGGTCGAACACCAAAGTTGCATCGCGTTCAAATCGTCTTGTAGACGAGAATGGTGTAGGGGATTAGTGTATGATAGAATAAGTTTTACATCATCCGCATACATGAGTACACGGGCATGTGATATAACAGAGGGGAGATCATTTATAAAAAGAGTAAAGAGTAAAGGTCCAAGATGACTACCTTGAGGAATACCAGAAGTGACGTGAACTTGTTTAGAGGTAGTCAGCCTCAGCATTACTCGTTGGGTCCTACCTTTTAAATAAGAATTAATCCAAAGCAAAAGAGACGGAGGGAAACCTATTCGGTCAAGTTTAAAAAGTAAAGTGTCATGCTGCACAGAGTCAAACGCCTTACTGAAGTCAGTATAAATGACATCAGTTTGCATTTTCGAAAGAAAAGCATCATTTACCAAGGAAGTAAACTCAAGCAGATTGGTCGTAGTTGACCGATTCTTTACGAATCCATGTTGAACAGGGGAAACAACTGATTTGCAGAAATGCTGCAAATTCGAAGTGATTATTTTTTCAAATAATTTAGGAATAGCGGACAGTTTTGCAATGCCCCTGTAATTTTGTATATCAGACTTTCCACCTTTCTTGTGGAGAGGAATGATATAAGATTCTTTCCAAAGAGATGGAAAGACAGAAGATTCAAGAGATAGATTAAAAAGCTTTTGCAATGGATACAGAAGGGAAGAACTGCACTCCTTAAGTAGACAACTAGGAATATTGTCAGGCCCAAACGTACCTCAAATGTAGCCGAAGCAGTTAAAATAACCCATATAGGAAATCACAGGGTTACAGTAAAGAGAGCAGGTCGCAAAAACGAGTTGGTTGCAAGGCTGCAAAAAATCAAAAAGTTTAAGCCAGTTACAGAAATGGGCTTACGTTTTCTCACATGCAAAACAAGCCTGCCAATGCGAGCAAATATCCCGGCTGCAGTTGTCCAAACGGCTTTTCTTATGCTGACATGCCAAAGTCAGGTAATGTAGTACATAAAAAGCCTAAGAAAAATCTCGCCACAATAAAGGAAAAAGAAATAGATGATCGAGAATTTAGTAAAAAGTTTTACTCATTAGAGAAATCAATTCAGGACCTAAATTTGAGAATGGATCAGATGTACAAACTGATACAGGAGACGATGAAAGCAAGCAAAGCTTTTCGTGACCTGGTTCAGCATCTCATCTCCTTAAAATCTACATGACCAACCCGCATTTAAAAATCGGATTGTGGAACGCACGAGGTTTACTTAAGAACAATGAAGAACTAAGGCTCTTCCTTAGTGCCCACACTTTAGACACAATGCTGGTAACTGAACAAACATGCGTCTTGGAGCAAATTCATTGTAGGGGGACGCTAAGCGTCCATGGTGGGGCAACGTAAGCACGTGTCCTCGAGAAAAACGCTTATAGGAAGCCATATCCAGCTGCTCATGCCAAGTCCTGCCCACAGGCAACCCAACATTCGATTCCTATAACACCCAGCTCACCCCGTCTGCGCTGGACTTTTTCATAACAAACGGGATTGCTTAGGATAGACTCACAGTTCAATCAATTCAAGTCTCGTAGGCAACGACTCCTCCTACATGGATCCTCTGTTGAAACGTTTAGAGCTCACCTGGACAGAAGAATAAATCTCAACATGGAGTTTAGCGTTTCGGAGGGCATTGAGGAAGCAATCTCCGGTTTCATGGAATATATAAGGCAAGCAGCAATTTGCGCTTCGCCTAAGACGCAGCAACAACCGAATCAACGAAGGCAGCTGCCGACAAAAGTTAGTGATCAGATTTGCATAAAGAGGAGAGTCAGAAGGGAATATGCCAGACGTGTTCATCGAATCTATAATCCGTAAAAGGCTTGCCAACCGTCTACAAAAGGTCCTCATTAGGTACAAGCAGTCTCAACTAGATCGACTTCTAGACGACGCAGGAACAGATGCATTCACAAACTATTCGCTCTGGAAACTGACAAGCCGCCGTCCAGGGTTAACGTTGCTCGGCAAATACCTCATTTAGGACCGAAAGCTCACGTTCAGCACGTTCCCACCTCAACAAAATAAGAATAGCGTAGAGCGAAATTCTTAGGACATCTAGAGACCTAGTCCGTCAGCATGCCAAAAGCTACTTTGAGCGCAGCCGCTCCCATCCCAACCCACTAGCAAGGCGCCTAGCTTCTTCTGGAAGAACAAGAATTAGGTGCCCCATACATATGCAAGTGCAGGTGCTTTCCAAAAGTTGACCCTTTCGGCCTAACAGGCTGCTGCAGGTAATAAGGGGTCAAAATTCATTCAGCAATGCAAATCCGAAATCACAAAAAAGATTTCCATGATATGCCCATTCACACACATTCTGTGTGTAGAAGCCGAATATCAAAAATCCAAAAATCTTGACAAATTTGCGACAGGGACAGTCAGGCTGGCAACCAACTGGCACACATGCGCATAAATGCTTCTATTCATATACAAAATATGCAAGTGTGCGTGAATATGGCAAGTCCAACAAATTGTAAATGCACATATCGAGCTAAAATGCAAGAATTTCGCATCGAAATACCTCCGACATTTTAGAAATCTTAAATTTGTGCGTATTTTGCTTGTCGGCCACATACACACAGACAGTAAAACGGTAAATAGACAATATGAAAGAGCACTGAGAGTAAGCCAACGCAGTTTCCTGTAGTGTGAGCGAATAAAGCGAATAAAAAAGAGCAGCTTTGCCGTTCCCTCACACAAGTCTTATGTATTTCGTACACACGCTCTCTGTTAGAGCGTGCGGCCTCTCTCGAACCCGAACAAAAACGAAGGCGACTTTGGACCAGCCGCTATTGCGACAACAGGCCCCATTAAAATGCTCAGTTGTCCAGTCTATATGTTGTATGGTTAGTGCTTGTGTTCTTAAGCATTTTTGTTAGTGCGCTTGCTCTATTAGCTCTGTGGGTAAGCCTCTTGTTGTTGTTTATGATTAACTGTACATCGCCTCTCTGGTGTGTAAGCAATCTATAAATAAACTATTCTCGCACTCTCGCGAGACTTTTCAAATTGCGCTTTGATCGTTTTCTACTTTCTGCTATTAATCTAAGCTGCTCTCTTTTTACATTTGTCTGCGTGATTACAGTAGTGACCCATAATTATGGACCATAAAATTGAGTGCTTTAAAAAAACTTACCAAATGCAAATTACGGCTAGTCAATCCAGAATACCTTGTTGGCTGTGTGATAATGTCGTGCGAATTACACTGGCCTAGTGGTGGATGCTATTGCTAAACGAAATGGCTTGCACTATAGTTGCAACTCTTGTAGGGAAATTGAGCCCCAGGTATTATGGTGGAGAAATTTAAGTTCGCTTATGAAAGGGATATTGCGCCCTTTACAATAAGTGTTCCGCCAGAAACATTTACTGATATTTGTTGAAAAGAGTTTTGACCGGAACACTTAATAGTTAAAAAATATAAGGCCAAAAGCAAAATGAACTTTTGCTGTTGCTGCGTTAAAAAAACTTATTTATTCTTTCCAGCTTGCCTACCAGCATGTTAGAGGTCTTAATTCTAAGCTTGCTAACCTGTATTTAGTCTCTCTTGCTTTTAATTTTCAAATTATTGCTTTCACTGAGACCTGGCTGAAGTCAGACATCTCAGACTACTCAATTCTTACCTCCAATTACATTACTTATAGATGTGATCGAGTTTCCCGTATCGGAGGAGGAGTACTTATAACTGTCGAGTTCGTCAGATCGCATTGATCTTTACATCTCAGACATTGAGTTGGTGTCTTCAAGAGTTGTATTTGGTACTTTTTCTATCTTTATTTCATGTTCATACCTCCTCTTGTCCACCAATCAAACCCATCTTAATGCTATTAAATCTATCTCCTCCCTATTTTCTGATAAAGACCGTTTAGTAGTTCTTGGGGACCTTATTCTTCCAGATGTCGAGTGGTCATCGCCATCAGTCTCAAACTTTGTGTTGCCGTCTTCTTCAAACGAATTTATTATTGGTCTACATGAAATGTTCTTACGGCAGGTTAATTGACTCAAACTTTTTGTTGCCGTCTTCTTCAAACGAACTTATTATTGGCCTACATAAAATGTCCTTACGGCAGGTTAATCGTGTGCTCATTTCAAGAAACTGATCTCTTGGATTCGTTCAACAATGTTATGCACAGGATCAATCCGCTTACACTTCCTGAAGACCTTTTTCATCCAACTCTGGAAATGGCCATTGATTTATCAGCCTGAGTTGAAAGGTTGATTTTTATAAGCTAAATGATCTTATTTTGCAAGTCGACTGGTCCCAGCTGTACAATTGTGCAGACATTGATGTTGCCATTAAACTTTTTTATGATTGATGTCTGCGATCCTCTTGATCACCCAGCCAGACCTGATAGGCCTCCCTGATTCTCAAAGGAACTTATGAGGTTAAAAAATTTGAAGTCGAGGTGTTATAAAAAGTTTAAGAAACCGGGAAATCCCTCTGATTTCTCCCGTTATACAGTTGCCCGATAAAATATGTTTACTCAAAAATTCCATAAGTTATAAGGATTACCTTCGGAGTTGTCGCCTTCAATTTTCACATAATCCTAAGCAAATTTTTACTTTGTCAATTCTGAACGAAAGACATCTAGGCAAAACCTTCTTCGGTTTAGTTTGCAGATGAGAGAGCGAACACTGATCCAGGCATAGCTGATCTGTTCGCAAACTTATTATACCTCTAGGTATAATAAAAATCACCTTATCCCTATCATTTGCAGAGGTCAAACTGCATCTTATATCCAATTATTACCGAAAGTTTGCTTCTTAGCGGCCTTAACACTATCAAGCCGGTTTCCTCACCGGGCCCTGATGGTGTTTCTGCGTGCGTGTTTAGACGTTGCAGTTTTAAAACTCTTTGAATTGTCCGTAAACACTTCATCTTTTCCGACATTGGTTTGTGAAGTGCAGATCCACAAGCACTAACATTCTTGAGTTTACTTTCTTTGTAATTGATGGGCTTAAGAAAAGAATGCAGACTGACGTCATCTATACTGGTTTCAGTAAGGCTATCGACTCTGTGTACCTCTCCTTACTGCTTCATAAATTATGCCTTCTCGGCTTCCCATTCAATCTTTTGATTTTGAACTGGATTTTAGAGTATTTGCATGATAGAACCCAAAAAGTTCTTTTCAGAAATTCGTTTTCTAAACGTATCCTGCTGACTTCCGGTGTTCCTCAAGGTAGTCATCTTAGCCCGCTAATCTTTACTCTTTTCATCAATGACCTTCCTCGATACTGTCTCACTGTCGAGTATTGATGTATGCTGATGATGTAAATTTGTGCCTTACATATAAAGATATGGCTTCAAGATATCTCTTACAAGCTGACATTGATGTATTTTAGGCTTGGTGTGTGGCCAACCTTCTATAGAAGCCCTCCTCAATTGGTTTCTTACACCCTTGATAGCTCACCGCTCGAGCGTGTTAAAAGTACTTCTAATGAAGTTAATGATCTAGGTGTCATTCTTGATCATGAACTTAAACTCCACTCTCATGTTACGACCGTGGTCAAAAGGCCAGATTTAATATTGGTTTTATCAAGCTATGGTCAAAATATGCAATATGCTCCTAATCAGGACAAAATTAAATCCGTTCAGAAACAATTATTGTTGCTTGCCCTTTGTGGTTTAAATTGGGATCCTCGTGTGTGATTACCGTCGTACTCCAGCAGACTTCTGATTATTAACCTTCCTTTTTTGATTAATCGTAGAACCATGCTGGGTGTAATATTTTTTTATAAATTAATCACTGGTGAAATCGACTCTTTTGTGTTGAGTAAAGTAAATTTTTCTATCCCTACTAGACTAACACGTAATTTTGTGCCCCTATCGCTTCAATTTTGCTCAACTAATTATGCTTTGCATGAACCGTTCAGGGTTCTCTGTGATAACTATAACAAGCACTACAGAGTACTCTGCCCGGAGTCTTATTTTCCTCGTATAAAGTCCTCGATTCTAAACTATTTAACAAGTAGATAATTTTATTTTTATTTGTAATTGTATTTGTGTACATAATAGTGGTTGGTATAGTTTTTATTTTTATTTTTTTTTCATATTTACTTTGCACTTTGTCCCTCGGACGGTTGGGCGGGAAGTAGGATGCAGTACGTTGCATCAGGATTCGCGATAAAAAAGTTGATTTTAGTTGGTATAAATTATTTCCAAATTGTTGGTAGCTGTCAAAAGAGAAATTTATGAGATTTGTGCGAATGATTAAAGCTTTTTTAAGCTTACGCGTCACCCTAAGCCGTACATACTCTAGAGTTGATTTTCAATCAACTTTTATTATTGAACTGAATTATTGAATTATTGAAACTTCCAACCAATTAAGACAATTTGCCACAGTTTTTTAAATATATGATCTACTCCTTTTGTTTCCTTTCATGAAGATCCGATAAGAGAGGAGCTCTCATTCTGAGAGTGATTGACGACTTTTATTTAAAAGATATTTTATTACTTGTGTAAAGTGCTATCTGTTGTTCAGCGTAAGATTATTAATTATTGCATATATCAATCGCGGCGTCAGTTCCATTTTGATGTTAGCGTTTGTTTTATTATCTTTTATTTTAGTGCTCCAATGTCCATTCACTTTCGATAATGGGGTATTAATTACCGTTAAAGCCACTCTCCACTCTGAACCTTTCTGTTTTACTACGCCTAATAACGCTGTGATTGTCTCAGTTAGGGTAACTTTTCCATAACTTACTATTTATATGACATGCTATGGGAATAGAGAAAATTCTCAGTTGAGAGTGATTGACGTGTTTTACTTGTGCTCCAAGATTTTTATATATTTTTGCGCTTCAATCCTGCTTTTTATTTCTAAATTTTGCATTTATGGTGCATTATTTAAAAAGCTTTTATAAATTGTGCAAAGTGCAAACGCGGCGTCAGTTCCGTGTTGTTGTTATTGCCTGATTTTGATTCTTTTGCTTTGGTGCTCCCCTGTGCATACACTTGTATGTGCGTGTGTTCGCTGCTGCATATTTCTGCTTGTGCATCGCTCTCTCGCAAATTTTTCTATTGCTTTTCGCTCCAAACACTTTGTTTGTGTAAGATAATTGTTTTTTGAGTGTTTACTTGCTCTATTTTCTGCGCTCTCGCAACATCTGCTTATCTTTTAACGCTGATAGAAATTATGTCGTGCTGTAAGAAACCTTGCACGTTCAAGCAGGCTGATGATTCTGCACAGCCGCAATTTGTTAATTGCTGGCTGTGTGAGAGTATGATGCATGCTAATCGCTGCAGTTGCCAAGAAGGGCTGCGGTGGCTTGCGTTGGTCGTGCCCAGATTGCATCGTCAAACAAATTGATTTCTCCAGAATGTTTAATTCTGTGAGAAATCAGTTCTTAAAATTGAATAATGTGGCTAAGCAGCTGTCGAGTAATTTTGACTCGAGTTTTGAGTTGCTTGCCAAATATAAATTCGAGTCTCCAATCAATCGCCGGTTGGAGCCTCATCTTTTGCAATTTCCCTCTACGTCTGTTCAGACACCTACGCCTTTCATGTCCCTACCTAGCAACTTGGATTTATCTCCAATGTTTTCTTTATCGCCTTCTCCAAGCGACTGCCCAATTACCCCCGTTTCATCCCCTATAGTAGTTTCAGTAATTGATCTTTCGTTGTTTCAAATCAATTCAATTTCTAATCATTTGAATAGTACACTTGACCTGTATTTGCTAACGACTACCTTATTTCTAATGGGTCTAGGTCCGCTCCTTTATCTCTTCCTGAGGATGTATATCATCCTACTTTAGAGATTACAATGTTCAATTGTAATCGTCTCATTTCGTGCTCATCAGCCAATAAGCCCCGC
Organism: Drosophila kanekoi; assembly: GCA_037075305.1. Taxonomy (NCBI): domain Eukaryota; kingdom Metazoa; phylum Arthropoda; class Insecta; order Diptera; family Drosophilidae; genus Drosophila; species Drosophila kanekoi. Next base: position 2,154,023 of record JBAMCE010000662.1, read on the forward strand.
CGCTGCTTTCGCAAAGGAAATTATTCATTGCTGAATCAGCTTATTTATGCAACCGATTGGTCTTTCTTATATGACTCGGTTGATATGAATACTGCTATTACTTTTTTATAGCACCCTAAACTCCCTCTTAGATATGAGTATTCCCAAGTCAATTCCTTCGACTACTTTTTCAAAACCACCCTGGTTTACTCCCAGATTGTCACAGCTTAAAGACTTAAAATCTAAATATTTTAAAAAGTTTAATAAGTATGGTTCGTGTAGAGACTTGGCTAGATATTCCATAGCCAAGTCGAACTTCTTTCTTCTGAATTCTCAATGCTATGAGAATTATCTAATCTATCTCGACCAATCAATTGCATCTGAATTGGTCAAAGTGTATGCTTATGACATTTAATCGTACTACACCTTATCTTGTCAGTTATACAATCGACAATACCCCTTTGCAACGTATACTAACAGTTAAGGATCTAGGCGTTCTTTTTGATTCTAAACTCTGTTTCAATCTTCACATAGATACCATCGTTAATGAGGCAAAAGGTGTACTTGGATTCATTAAACGATGGTCTAAAGAGTTTAACGATCCTTTTATAACAAAACTTCTGTGCATCTTTCTTGTTCGCCCTATCTTTGAATACTGCTCTTGCATCTGGCACCGCAGTATAACAATAGCCAGGATCGTATTGAATCTGTTCAGAAGCAATTTATGCTTTTTGCCTTGCGAGGTTTAAATTGGGACCCTAATCTTCGGTTGCCATCCTACTCCAGCAGGCTGCTTCTTCTTAACCTTCCGTCGTTAACCAACCGTAGGACAATTCTCGGTGTTGTCCTTCTACATAAGTTGTTATTGGCGATATAGATTCTCCTTTTCTGCTAGGGCGTCTTCAATTCTCTGTTCCGTCTAGACCAACCAGAAATTACCGCCCCTTATTCCTGTCTACGTGCACAGCAGACTACGCTATGCACAATCCTTTTCGCGTGCTATGTAAAAATTATAATAGTTTACATCACGTTTTCTCTACCTAACTTTCTCTACCCCTAATAAAATCGTTGCTTTCAGGATACCTTCGGGAAGTCACCGACCATTCCCAGCTATAAGCAGGGGCATAGCTTGCCGGACAGGCTGTAAATTTTCCCCCACCGGGTCGGTAATTTCTTATTACTTTTCCCATTACTTTTCTCACTGTCCTATCTACTTAACACTCTATATATCTATCTAGCTTACCTGTCTACTTTATTAACAATCTTCTTACTTTCTTTTTCCCTATTTATTGTATTTTATTAATTAATATAGCAAAATAAGATTATTTTTAATTTTACTTAAGAACAGTTTTTTCCTACTTACACCCTTCTGCTTAGTTGTAGGCTCTAATAGCTGACAAACTTAGCTGTGAAAAGGGGCACAGCTGCCCGGGCTGGCAAATAAAATTTAGCATACAATTCCATTATCTACTGTATGTATAATATACTGAATAATGAGGAAGACACTCGTTTTGTCGACCATGAATAAATAAATAAATAAATAAATAAAGACAAAAACATTTGCCAAAATATGTGGACCGCCTTACCGCAACGGACAAAACAGAAGACCAAAACATTTTAAGAGAATTGAACTCGTTTCACAAACATATCAAGTTCACAGTTGAACTTGAAAAAGACGGGAAGCTACCATTTCCTTTTGTCTGTCCATAATTCTCTACAGAACGGGAAGAGCCAAGTCCAGTTATTGGGAGACCTTAACGGTCAACGACTTAATAGATATCCATCTCTGCTCGGAAAACAATTGGATTGCTATTAGTACCACAGATGAAGAGATAAACAATTCCTTGCGTCGCGCTGAAAGGCACCGCAATCATAGATGAGAATATAGCAGAGGCTTCCATGCCATACCCTGTTCGGGAAAGTAGAGTCGTAGTAGTTTTTAGTGGGTGCAAGGCTCACACTTTTTTGCTTTTAATGCATTTCCTTCCTATCGTATTCTGTGCCATAACTTTATCACTGAGTCTTACTTCGTTTAAGGCTGTGGAGTATGAATCCATGGCGTGTACTTCGGTTGGTTGAAGGTAGTTGCGAACTCGATCTTAATTTTTTTTTGTAATTTATTTTCATGTTCAGGGTATCCATTTTTGGGTACTCCCGACTAGATCACTCTTTCTTGTTTTTATTTTTTTCGTTGATGTTTTTGCTTAGGGTACAATCAGGTTCAGGGTTTTCGCTAGTGGGGAACTTCTGAATAGAGCACTCTTACTTATTGAAGAAGTCAAGAAACTTAAATTTCAAAATACCAAATAATTTCAAAAATTGTAAATTTAAAACACAGCAATTACTCCACATACTCGTAAATTTCTAATTTAATGATAGACAACTTATCACCAGTGGGACGCCACATGCATCAGGTAAAAATAAAACACACCGAATAAAATTGTAGTATTAAGAGGAGAACGGGTAATTTTAAGGGAGAATATCCGGAAGGAGCTTTGCTACCCCTTCCCATCACCACACTAATTGAATCTTTTGGCTTTAATATTATAAGCTTCGTAAATTGTCCTATGTCAATTTATGGTTTTTACATTCCTAATGGGAAGTACTGCGCTGATTTTTACTATCAGCTTAGGAATCGAGGAAGATGTCGGGCTAATTCATGGCGTAGCAGGCATAAGAAATTTTTACTATCGCCATAGGAATCGGGAAAGAAGTCGGGCCCATTCGTGGCGTAACAGGCATAAGAAATTGTAAGCCTTTTATGCATTATTAGTAACCCATTTGACCACACTCACATTACAGCTAATAGTAGATATATTTTTTTGTAAGCAAGTTCTAGATAACACTGTCGAAGATTGCAAATTTAATTAATCTATTGTTGAATGACAGCGATTCAACTGTAGCTTGTTATTTTGAAACAATTGATAACTGGATCACTGATTCAACAATATTACTCCTCCTGCGAAAAATAACAGGAAAGTATCCGGATTTTCCATCTTTGTAGTATACAAGTGCTAGTTTATTATTTTAGTCTTTCTCGAATCCTAGTTACTAAGGACAATTCAACTCGAATCTTAACTTTAACCTGTAACTAAAACCTCAAATATTAAATGCGTAATTTTCTTTATTTTGGTGGTATTATGTTTAGGATTATTATAACAGTAGATAATTATTATATATTATTCCGAAATGTGCTATCAGACTTGGGTTTAATTTGTGTGTTTTGCTGACTGCCTTAAGATTTTGTGGTCGGGTGTTTTAGAACTGAACAGGAAAAAAAATTCTTTTTAGAGCTTGCCAGCTTGCTCTTATAGAGCATGTGAGCATCAGCAAATTAAACATATATCAGCAAATAAACACATATGTAGATGTTAGGTAATTATCATTTTGAGAAGTATTTTGTACGATTTTTAACTACATCCAAGTCTGAAATTTTAAGTAAATAATAAGTTTCAGAGATGACTTAGTCATTTTGTCTTTAGGTTGTAAAGATATCTGGCAATATTATTAAAAGCTAAATTTTTCTTGTGCTGAGAGCGATTTCCTTAAATTCTAAAAACTCTATGCAATACAATAGGGTAGGTGTTTGACGACCAAAAACCATAATGTTGTTGGCAAAAATAATTTTCTTTTACACCAGTTTCTTAAAAAACTATAGGTTTTCCAGGAATTTAATTAGTGAGATCCTCCTAAGTGGGCGTATTATTAAAAGTTTTTTCAATATTGTCAGCCAGGTAGGCATATTTAATTGTCATATTGTTTGCCTTAAGTTTTTGTCGATATTAAGGTACTAGGGACTTAGGGCTAGACCAGTTTTTTTTTTTCACATTCACCAACACGCCAGAAATCAATATTACAGCACATTCATTGAAAATCGATCGGTATTATTAAAACCATGTCATAAAACTTATCGATGAATCTTTAGCTGAATACAGCTGCTAATAGCGGAAGCTATCATCTTGTTCTCTTGCGAATAAGCTACGAAACAGAACATACGTCTTTTTATCTACTTTCTATCTACCATCCTTTTTCTGTGCGTTGATTGGGATACCACACATCAACAGGTTATGGGCCCAGGCATATGATTAGGAAGGATAATGGAATTCTAACAAGAAAACTAATTCGTAGATAGTTGTCAAGTAGTGCATACATATAATGGGTTCTCTTCCGATTACGATTATTTAATTACGATTCTTGGGCTGTACAAATGCGCAGTGTTCTGGTGCATGCAAAGCTTTGGGACTTGGCATCGAGTACTCTCGAAATTGTGAGACGTCTTATACAAAATGTTTGCAAATGTCAGACCTTCAAACGAGCTGACAAGCTGAAAGTAATCATCCCACTTTCTAGTCTACCAAAAGATTACGAAAACTTTGTTGTCGCCATTGAGACGTGTGATGTCTCGCCAGAATTTGTGATTCTGTATATCAAAGTAAAGGAAGAGGAAGAGAGAAGATCAAATGCTGACATGAAGAAACGCATGCTTTTACAGTAAAGGTGAAAAGCAGTGGATAAAAGACATACAAAAAATATTGTATGCTTTAATTGCGGCAAGCGAGGCCACATAAAAGCAGAGTGTCGAATCATAAGAGCACAAAAGGAAAAGAACGAGCAAAGAGGAAACACTGAAGGAATTTAGTTTGTTAGTTTCTTTCTCAGATTTGATTTGATAGTGGTGCTCCAAGCCACATGTGTTGTAATCGGGCAATGTTTGGCAAGATGAAACAACATACAGAGACAATCGGCTTGCCAGGAGACAGCTTTTTACACGCAAAAAAAACGCGAGGTTCAAGTTACAAACAGATCGGAATTCAATTGTTATTAATAATGTACTGTACTTTCCGCATCTAAAAGGCAATTTTTTGTCGGTTAGTCAAATTGTTGCAAGAGGCTTTATTACGTACTTCAGCAACAAACATGGAAAAAATATTTATTTATTATCTATTTATTTTAAAGGTCGACAAAACGAGCGTCTTCCTCATTATTCAGTAGATTATACATACAGTAGATAATGTAATTGTATGCTAAAAGCCTAGTTAGATAACAGAGTTCTCTAAATATCATCAAAGACCGATGGAGGTGTTTTAGTTGCCAGCCCGGCAAGCTGTGCACAGCTAAATTTGTCAGTGACGCAATTAAAGAAGAAGGGTGTAATTAGGAAAAAAATGTTCTTTAGTAAAATTAAAAATAATCTTAGTTGCTATATTAATTAATATAATACAGTTAGGATGGCGAGTGCATTTTGATGGCCAAGAAGGTGGGAAATTTATACACATTTGAAGGTAAACCAACAATCGTTTTGCTGCGGTATGTGTGGACGGAGCACTTTGGCTAAGCTCAATGGCCATTTACATTTTCGGAGCCTGGCTGACTTGACCAAAAAGAAAATGGTGCGTTGTATGGAAGGACCTGCTTTTTCATCCAAGGTGTCCTGTAAAACCTGTATGTATGTACAATAATAACAATGTGAGAGTGGCGCAAAATGCGTCGGAAAACTCTCAGAACCCTTTAGGAAACAATCAGTAAATGCAAAGGTTTATTCCAACAATTACAGTCTTAATATATTTGTCACTTTTTATAATCATTCAACTGAAAATAAACTCACATTCCTAATATATACTGGTGCAGATATCTCAATTTTAAAAATATATTCAGATAATTTCAAAATTCAAGAAGACAAAATTATAAACATCCAAGGCATAGGCCAGGGTGTAATAAAATCGCAGGGAACAACCTCGATAGAACTTCAATCAACAAAATATATTATTCCACACGAATTTCATTTTGTAGACTTCGATTTTTCAATACCGTGTGATGGAATAATAGGCATTGATTTTATTAAAAAATTCAATTGCCAATTGACTTCAAACCAAGTGAAGACTGGTTAATAATTAGACCTCAAAACTTAAATTATCCTATTTATGTTCCAATAACATATAGTGCTGGCAACAATACAGTTCTTCTGCCAGCCAGATCCCAAGTAATTCGAAAAATAGACATTAATTCAGTAAACGATTATATATTTGCTCCAAATCAAGAAATACATAATGGAATTTATGTTGCAAATACAATAGCAGCATCCAAACATGTATGTTAACAAATAAGTTAAATATTGCACAATTTATTGCCCTAGTTATTAAGTAGCTTTGCATGAATAATACTGATGCGCCACATTTGAGTTCAGCGCTCCACGCTAAGAACGAACAACAGTGGTATGCTGACACTTCATATTCGAAGTGAAGCGCTGCGCTGTATGGAATGCTGAGTCGGCTTGCCAACCATGACTTTGTGGCGTGATGCATTGTCGCTTAGGGCATAATGGTAAGTATTGTAAACCCCAACAATTCAGTTTTTGTATTTATCTTAAGCAGCCTTGACTGCAAATATATTTGCTGTGGCCAAAGCCGTAAAATAATTGACTCATTATTCAATATTGCTGAGCCACAAGGCCAGTAATAAAGGGGAATAGTTTTCCTCCAACATAATCATCATAATCATCGCACAGGACTAGAGGATCTTCCAACGAGGACGACGCACCTTTACTCCTGCCAAGGACCACACCTAATAATAATTGGCGCCCAACTAAAATTCGAACCCATTGTCGAATTGGATCATGTAAGTTCGAGTAGTGAAGAATTTTATCGTGATCGAAAAAAAAGCAATAAATCGCCAAGTAATTGTTGCCTTAATAAAATCAAAAAAATATAATCAAGTGCATATTTTCAGTACGTTAAACTTTCCATTGCATACCCAAAGGTACCTTATTCTTTCTTGCTGCTGACTGTTGGCCACGGCCGAAGAAATTAAGTGTCACTTTAATAAATTCTATCTCTTGCGCAACCAAGCTAATCGACCGATCATTTGCGATCGGCAATAAAATATTTGTGTGGTGCCAACCAACAGCCAATGAGTTGGGCAGGTTCCTATAGGGACGTGAAAGTTGAATACGGCAGTGACGATAGCTGGGAAACAGACCAACCATTAGCAGGTGCCCCTTTAGATAACACCATGGAGAATAATCAGATCCAAGCGCTCGTTGACAATGCCGTCAGACAGGCGCTGTCGCAACAGCAATCCCAGTTGCAAGCTCAGATTAATTCATTAGTTGCTCAGGTGCAGAATTTACAGGTGGAAACACCTCAAATTATTACATACGAAAAAATATCAGTTAGGCCTGATGTCAGATGTGACATCCCGCTGGACATAATCAAGTCCGTCCTTGAGTTCACAGGCATTCAGGAAGAGTATGTAGCATGGAGGCAATCGGCCATATACGCTTACGAGCTGTTCAAGCCTTATAACGGCAGCAGCGCACATTACCAAGCTGTCGCCATCATTAGAAACAAAATCAGAGGCCCAGCTGGAGCCTTGCTTGTGTCACACAACACAGTGTTAAACTTTGATGCCATATTGGCCAGACTAGATTGTACCTACTCGGATAAGACATCTTTGCGCCTACTGAGGCAGGGATTAGAAATGGTCAGGCAAGGTGACATGCCTTTAATGCAATACTACGACGAAGTCGTGAAAAAGCTCACACAAGATTGTCATGACACACGAGCAAGAGGGCGCCGATTTGCTCAACTCAGAAGTTAGAACCGACGCCCTGCATGCCTTTGTTTCAGGCCTAAAAGGACCTTCCTTCTGCGATGGCTCTGGCCAGAGAGGCAGAGGCTAGTATTGAGAGAAGCATTTTCGCAAACTCTCAAGTTTCAGGCTCAAGTTGCTGAAAACAGCAAAAGCCGTTCCCATGGCAAGCCAGGCAGGTTTAGCAAAGAAGACCAAAATCAGGATAGGAACCTTCATTTTGCCAAGCGCCCAAAGGGCAACCCTCAAGAACAGACTAACAGGGACAACCAAGCGCAGGCCCCACAACCGATGGAGGTTGACTCATCTTCTAAGTATAGGCAGCGCACTGAACACAGTAAACGTCAACTAATGACTCGAACGCAGCGAAGCGTAGAATCTCTTCCGGCCGTGCGGCAAGCCAAAAACGTCAGCGTCTTAATAATTTAGTTCAAGAGGACTCTAAAGAAGATAAGGCACAGTAAGAGAAGGCGGCAAAGGCAGCAGTTGAAGAAATTGAAAGTGACAACGAGTACGCTCCAGATGAAGACTCGGTTCATTTTTTAGGGAACACTCCCGGTTGCCGTTCATCGAGCGACGGTTGGCTGGGAGAACATTAAAAATGCTAATCGACACAGGTGCGGCAAAAAATTATGTCAAGCCCGTAAAGGAGCTAAAAACCATAATGCCGGTCACCAAACCGTTTGCGGTGAACTCGGTACACGGCTCCACCGAAATTAAGCAAAAGTGCCTGATGAACATTTAATGGTACACTTCACCATTTTTCCTGTTAGACACTCTCAGCTCGGTCGACGCTATCATAGGCTTTGACCTGTTAACACGGACCGGGGCTAAGTTGAACTTAGCAAAGAGCACTCTGCAATATCAGGGCATTTTTGAAAAACTACTGCGCTGACGTAAATTTCACCGTTGTCAATGACATTGTGGTGCCTGCCTCCGTCAAGAAGGAATTTAAAAGTGTGTTAATTAAAAGGAAAAAAGCTTTTTCAACAGCTAACGAAGCTCTACCTTTCAACACCGCTGTCATTGCCACGATTCGGACAGTAGATAACGAACCTGTGTACTCCAGAGCCTACCCAAACCTTATGGGCGTTTCCGACTTTGTAAACAACGAAGTCAAAAAAATGCTAAAAGATGGCATTCTCAGGCCCTCGAGGTCGCTCTAAAACAGCCCAACTTGGGTTGTTGACAAGAAAGGTACTGACTCTTATGGTAACCCGAACAAGAGGTTAGTCATCGGTTTCAGGAAGCTGAACGAACGAACCATCCCAGACCGTTAACCAATGCCCAGCATTCCCATGATTCTAGCGAACCTTGGGAAGGCGAAGTTTTTTACCACCCTAGACTTAAAGTCAGGGTACCACCAGATTTACCTAGCAGAGCACGACCGCAAAAAGACATCGTTCTCGGTAAATAGCGGAAAATACGAATTTTGTCGTCTGCCGTTCGGCCTAAAAAATGCAAGCAGCATTTTTCAAAGGGCATTGGACGATGTTCTAAGGGAACATATTGGAAAGATATGCTACGTCTACTTAGATGACGTCATAGTATTTTCAAACAATGAATCAGACCATGTTCGCCACATCGATGCTGTAGTCAAGTGTCTAATCGATGCTAACATGAGGGTAAGCCAGGATAAGACTAGTTTTTTTAAAGAAAGCGTAGAATACCTAGGTTTAATTGTGAGCAAGGACGGAGCTAAATCCGACCCGCAAAAGGTAAAAGCTATTCAAGAATACCCTGAACCGAAAAGCGTGTACAGTGTCAGATCCTTCATAGGACTAGCAAGTTACTACAGGGTCTTTATCAAGGACTTTGCCGCTATAGCTCGGCCAATAACGGATATACTAAAAGGCGAAAACGGCTCGGTTAGTAAGCACATGTCAAGTAAAAACCCTGTCGAGTTCAATGAAACTCAACGTAATGCGTTCGAGCTTCTTCGCAACATTTTGGCATCAGAAGATGTCATACTTATGTACCCAGACTTTAAAAAGCCTTTTGACCTTACCACCGATGCCTCGGCTAGTGGCATTGGCGCAGTCCTATCCCAAGATGGTAGACCAATTACAATGATATCCCGTACCCTAAAACAGACAGAGCTAAACTACGCCACTAATGAAAGAGAACTGTTAGCTATTGTATGGGCTTTGGGAAAATTGCAGAACTTTCTGTATGGGTCCAGGGAAATTAGCATCTGCACTGATCACCAGCCTCTCACATTCGCGGTAGCTGACAAAAACACGAACGCAAAAATAAAAAGATGGAAGGCATACATAGACCAGCACAATGCCAAAGCTCACAGCGAAATCTCACTGACCTACACAATCGAGGCTACTGATATACCACTAAACTGCTTCAGGAACCAAATTGTTCTTGAGGAAGCACGTTTTCCGCTAAATCGGAATCTAGTGATGTTTCGCAGCAAAATACGCCACTTTATCAATTTCACCGATAAGAGCAGTATTTTAAAGAGTCTTAAAGAGCGCGTGAACACAGACGTCGTTAACGCTATACACTGCGACCTGCCTACTTGAGCAAGCTTCCAACACGAGCTAATTTCCCACTTCCCAGCCACCCAATTTCGTTACTGTAAAAATTTCGTGCAAGACATAACCGATAAAAATTATCAGTTAGAAGTTATCACAGCTGAGCACAATCGTGCGCACAGAGTGGCGCAGGAAATTGTCAAACAAGTCCTTCGCGACCACTATTTTCCCAATATGAACAGCTTAGCCAAAGAAGTGGTTGCAAACTGCCGAGTCTGTACCAAAGCTAAATATGACAGGCATCCTAAAAGTCAAGAGCTCGGGGTAAAACCCATCTCAAGGTACACTGGCGAAATGTTGCACATATATACCGATAAAAAAAAATTCCAGACATGTATTGACAAGTTCTCCAAATTTGCAGTCGTTCAATCGATATTGTCCAGAACTATAGTCGACATCACAGGTTCCCTATTGCAGCTTGTAAACATTTTTCCTAAAATCAAAACGATATATTGCGATAATGAGGCTGCTTTCAATTCCGAGACAATCACCTCTATGCTCAGAAATAGCTACGGCATTGACGTTGTGAATGCGTTTGGCATTGACGTTTTCATAGCACCTTGGCAGAAATTGCTAGTTGCCTAAAGCTAGACAGAAAAATCAGTGACACGGTAGAGGCAACGGTAGAATATAACAGAACCATACACTCAGTCACCCGTGAGAAACCAATTGAGATTTTTCACGCAGGGCCCAATGTGCATCGCTCAGACATCAGAGAAAGGCTAGTAAAAGCCCAAGAAGACAACATCAAAAGATGCAACAACTCCAGACAAAACCGTGCCTTTGAGGTAGGAGAAAAGGTATACCAAAAGAACAATAGGAGGTTCGGAAACAAATTGACCCCGTTATGCACATAGCAAAAAGTGGAAGCAGACCTAGGAACGTCTGTTCTCATTAAGTGGAGGGTAGTCACAAAGACAACCTCAATAGGTTCCCCCTCTACAATTAGTTAGTTTGCCCTCACATTGCTTATATCCCTGGCAGCGGCTAATGCACGGATCACCGACTTTTCGCACGCTAACTACATCCCGGTAATAGACGGTGAGGTGTTAGTGTTCGAACAAAGGGACTATTTTAGACACTCAAGTAACCTTTCAGAGTTTAGCAGTATGATAGATGAAACAGAAAAATGTCCGATTCCTTTCCCCAATTGCATATGCGCAAATTGCTAGACGTCGATACAGACCACCTAAGAACCCTTTTGTCCGATCTTAAAGTACACCATAGATTTGCTAGAAGCTTAGACTTTTTAGGGACGGCATTGAAGGTGGTTGCAGGCACACCTGATGCAGCAGATTTCTTGAATATCAGAATCACCGAGGCGCAACTAGTAGAGTCCAATTCTAGACAGATTACCATAAACTCCGAAACTCAGAAACAGATACAAAAACTGACGGACACCATCAACAAGATTATAAATGCTCGGAAAAACGATCTGGTTGACACCCCACATTTATTTGAAGCACTTTTGGCAAGAAATAGAATGCTAAGCACAGAAATTCAAAATTTAATACTCACCATTACTTTGGCAAAATCTAACATTGTTAATCCCACAATTCATGATCACTCTGATTTGAAATCACTAATCGAACAGCACAGTCCAATAGTTAGTTTAATAGTAGCCTCTAAAATAAGAGTCCTTCAGTCCGAAAATATTATCCATATATTAATAGCCTACCAAAAAGTTAAATTCAGATGTAAGGTCACCGTCTACCCTGTATCTCACCAACAAGTCATCCTACGGCTCGACGAAAACACACTGGCAGAATGTGAGGAGGATACTTTCGCTGTCACAGAATGCACTGAGACTACGCACAATACCTTTTGCGAACGGTCTCGACGAGAAACCTGTGCGCGTTCGCTCCACGCAGGAAACATGGCCCATTGCCACACTCAACCCAGCCACCTGGGGGCGATAATGCCCGTAGATGACGGCATCGTGATTATCAACAAAGCGACAGCCCGCATCCAAACGGACAATGGCGCAGAAGTGTTCGCGACAGGAACACATCTAAGTAGTTAACAACTAAGTTAAATATTGCACAATTTATTGCCCTAGTTATTAAGTACCTTGCATGAATAATACTGATGCGCCACATTTGAGTTCAGCGCTCCGCGCTAAGAACGACCAACAATGGTATGCTGACACTTCATATTCGAAGTGAAGCGCTGCGCTGTATGGAATGCTGAGTCGGCTTGCCAACCATGACTTTGTGGCGTGATGCATTGTCGCTTAGGGCATAATGGTAAGTATTGTAAACCCCAACAATTCAGTTTTTGTATTTATCTTAAGCAGCCTTGACTGCAAATATATTTGCTGTGGCCAAAGCCGTAAAATAATTGACTTATTATTCTATATTGCTGAGCCACAAGGCCAGTAATAAAGGGGAATAGCTTTCCTCAAACATAATCATCATAATCATCGCACAGGACTAGAGGATCTTCCAACGAGGACGACGCACCTTTTCTCCTGCCATGGATAATAATAATTTGTATACATTCGCCTTCTAAGCACAACTAACAGAATTATGCACAAAATATAGTGATGTGTTCGGACTGGAAACCGAACCGAATAACGACAAATAAATTTTATAAACAACATTAAGACTTAAAGATGATGAACCCATTTATATCAAAAACTACAGAAGCCCGCATAGCCAAGTTGAGGAAATCCAAAAACAAGTAGGGAAATTAATAAAGGACAACATCGTAGAACCGTCTGTATCCGAGTATAACAGCCCACTCTTGCTAGTTCCGAAAAAATCATTACCAAATTCGAAAGAAAAGAAATGGCGATTAGTAATTGACTATCGCCAAATCAACAAAAAATGTTGATAAATTCCCGCTTCCCAGAATTGATGATATTCTAGACCAACTGGGCAGAGCTAAATTCTTTTCATGCCTTGACTTAATGTCCGGTTTTCACCAAATTGAACTTGATGAAAATTCAAAAAATATAACATCTTTTTCAACGAGCAATGGCTCATATCATAATCAAATTCATTTCAGAGAATGGTGACAATGGCATTCTCGGGTTTAGAACCCTCTCAGGCATTCCTTTATATGGATGATATAATGGTGATAGGATGTTCCGAAAAACACATGATTAAAAACTTAACTGATGTTTTTAATGTATGTAGGAAATATAACCTTAAGTTGCATCCAGAAAAATATTCATTTTTCGTGCATGAAATGACATTCTTAGGTCACAAATGCACTGACAAAGGAGTATTGCCAGATGACAAGAAATTTTACGTCATCAATAATTATCCTGTCAGTCATGATGCGGACAGTGCGAGACGATTTGTAGCATTATGCAATTATTATCGTCGATTTATAGAAAACTTCGCCGATTATTCTCGGCACATAACTAGATTATGTAAAAAGAATGTTCCTTTTGAATGGTCAAGTGAATGCCAAAACGCATTCCAATACCTTAAATAAAAGCTTATGCACCCCACATTACTACAATATCCTGATTTTCGCAAAGAATTTTGCATTATAACAGATGCTAGTAAACCAGCACCAGTAAACGGAATTCAACTCCCAATAGCTTATGCATTATTTAATGTTTATACTTATGCTTATTTAACGGATCACAGACCATTAACATATCTATTTTCTATGACTAATCCCAGTTCGAAATTAACTCGCATGCGGCTAGAGCTCGAAGAATACGACTTCACAGTAGAATACCTAAAGGGAAAAGATAATTTTGTAGCAGAAAAGAACTCAATGACGTGCAATATAAAGTCCTGAAAGTCATTACCAGGCGACAAAGTAGACAAAATAAAAACGGTTCAGTAGAAAAATATGAACTTCTGCCAAGGCAAAGTCATAAAAATGTATCCAAGCCCAACGTACATGAAGTCATTACAAATGATGAAGTACGAAAAGTAGTGACCTTTCGAATCACAGAATCTAAATGTTTATTTAAACATGAAAATAAAATTATCGCAAGAATTGAAGTTAGCGATTTATATACCAATGGGATTCTCGACCTCGGTCAGTTCTTCCAAAGGCTCGAAAAAGAGGCCGGTATATTAAAAATCAGCCAACTCAAAGTGGCACCGAGCGAAAAGATCTTTGAATCAGTTTCAATAGATTCTTTTAAAAATATGGGCAATAAAATATTAAAATCTTTAAGATTAGCGCTACTCCAGCCGGCGACCCAAATAACAGATGAAAAAGAGATACAACAAATATTGTCTACATACCATGACGACCCGATTCAAGGAGGCCACAGTGGCATAACAAGAACTAGCAAAAATAAAAGACAATACTACTGGAAAATATGACACGTCATATAGAAGAGTACGTACGTAGATGTCAAAAATGCCAAAGACACACACGAAAACTCCTTTGACTCTCACAGAAATATAGTGATAGTGGATACAGTTGGTCCGCTACCTAAATCAGAAAATGACAATGAATATATAGTCACATTAATTTGTGACCTTACAAAATATTTAGTAGCCATTCCAATAAAAAGCAAAAGCGCAAATAATGTCGCAATGGCTATATTCGAAAATTTCATACTCAAGTTCGGTCCAATGAAGACGTTCATCTCGGACATGGGAACAGAGTATAAAAACCAGATTTTAACTGATTTAAGCAAATATATCGAGAATCTCACCTCTACTGCATATCATCAACAAAAATTAGAGACAATAGAATGAAGTCATCGAACATTTAATGAACACTTTCGTTCATACATCTCTGCAGACAAAACTGATTGGGAGGTCTGGATTCAATATTTCACATATTGCTTCAACACGACACCATCAGCAACGCATGAGTATTGTCCATACGAACTAGTTTTTGGCAGACTACCAAAACAGTTCATAGATTTAAATAAAACTAATTACATAAATCCTATTTATAATCTAGATGACTACTCTAAGGAAATAAAGTTTAGATTAGAAATAGCATATAAAAGAGCTAGACTTATGTTAGAAAAAGCCAAGGCTTATAGGAAATTAGCATACGATGAAAAAACCAAAAATTTTGAATTAAAAATAAATGAATAAATAAATATAAGAAATGAAGCAGGCCACAAATTACACCCAGTATATTTAGGACCATATATAATAAAAAAAATAGAAGATAACATTTACATTAAAGATAGTAAGAATAAGAAACAAAAAGTACATAAGGATAGGTTAAAAATATATAATCAATAAAACGTTTCATGAAAAAATAGGTCTGATCAACCTAATAAAAAAAAAAAATGTTAGTATAATTAAATATATAATGATAAAATAATGGGAATAAAATAAAGAAAATTTAAATTCTTCTAGGAAAGTCGAACGAAAAATTTCAAGTTGAATGGAGTTAAAATAAATCAAATATATTAAAATAAAAAAATACATAAAAATTTTATCAATGAACACAAATATTAAAAAAAACACATAACACATTTTAATACACTTTATATATTTTACACATTCTTAATTACACTTTTTAAACATTTTTAAAACACTTATAAAATAAGATACCCAAAAAAAAAAAACAAAAAAAAAAACTAAAAATTATTATTACTATTAATTTCAATATTTTTATACCGACTTTAACACTTTCTAAATGACTACATATATTACGTCATTTCTTTAAAAAGGGAGGTATAGTATACCTTCCCTGCCAGTAATACAAATCAATACAGGGTACCATTTCTGCCCCATCTTCTGACCAAATCTGTATTCATTATCAGAATGTCAGAGGTTTTATTTCAAAGCTTAAAAATCTTTTCATGGCCAGTACTTCCTTCGACTCGGATATAGTAGCCTTTTCAGAAACATGGTTAAATTCAACCATATCCGATTTTGAGATATTTTCGAATAGTTTTATTTTGCATAGAAATGATCGGCCTACTCGAGGTGGTGGGGTGTTAATTGCCGTTAAAGCCACTCTCCAGTCAGAACTTTTTTGTTTTAGTTCGCCTACTGACGCTGAGATTGTATCAGTTAAGGTGTCTTTTCCTACACGGAATATCTATATTACATGCTCTTATGACTCCATCTTCTGATATTCAAGTTTATATGAAACATATTACTTGTATTAAAGAAGTTTCTTCACACGTGCGTGCTAATGACCTATTTATGGTGTTGGGTGATTTAAATTTGCCGAACATCTCTTGGTCATTATTCACTGCCGAAAATTATCTAGTGCCCTCAGCACAGCATGATTTTATAGACTGCATGCTTGATCTTTCGTTGTTTCAAATCAATTCAATTTCTAATCATTTGAATAGTACACTTGACCTTGTATTTGCTAACGACTACCTTATTTCTAATGTGTCTAGGTCCGCTCCTTTATCCCTTCCTGAGGATTTATATCATCCTACTTTAGAGATTACAATGTTCAATTGTAATCGTCTCATTTCGTGCTCATCAGCCAATAAGCCCCGCCGCTGCTTTCGCAAAGGGAATTATTCATTGCTGAATCAGCTTATTTATGCAACCGATTGGTCTTACTTATATGACTCGGTTGATATGAATACTGCTATTGCTTTTTTTTATAGCACCCTAAACTCCCTCTTAGATGTGAGTATTCTCAAGTCAATTCCTTCGACGACTTTTTCAAAACCACCCTGGCTTACTCCCAGATTGTCACATCTTAAAAAATTAAAATCTAAATATTTTAAAAAGTTTAAAAAGTCTGGTTCGTGTACAGACTTGGCTAAATATTCCATAGCCAAGTCGAACTTCTTTCTTCTGAATTCTCAATGCTATGAGAATTATCTAACTCGTTGTAAAAGGCAATTTTCCCAAAATCCGAGACAGTTTTACAATTTTGTAAACTTGAAGCGTAAATCTTCAAGTTTGCCAACTTCTTTTTCTTTCGGGATGGATAAAGCTAGTAATGACTCTGATTCTGCTAACCTCTTTGCTAATTTTTTCCAATCAACTTACTCCTCAGTCTGTCCTAATAATAATTCTTACCCTTATACTATTTCTTCCTCTAGTTCTATACCTCCTCCTATTATTTCACACTCCTCTCTCCTTTTAGCTATAAACTCTTTAAAATCTTCTTACTCTTCTGGGCCTGACAATATTCCTAGTTGTCTACTTAAGGAGTGCAGTTCTTCCCTTCTTTATCCATTGCAAAAGCTTTTTAATTTATCTCTTGAATCTTCTGTCTTTCCATCTCTTTGGAAAGAATCTTATATCATTCCTCTCCACAAGAAAGGTAGAAAGTCTGATATACAAAATTACAGGGGCATTGCAAAATTGTCCGCTATTCCTAAATTATTTGAAAAAATAATCACTTCGAATTTGCAGCATTTCTGCAAATCAGTTGTTTCCCCTGTTCAACATGGATTCGTAAAGAATCGGTCAACTACGACCAATCTGCTTGAGTTTACTTCCTTGGTAAATGATGCTTTTCTTTCGAAAATGCAAAATGATGTCATTTATACTGACTTCAGTAAGGCGTTTGACTCTGTGCACCATGGCATTTTACTTTTTAAACTTGACCGAAAAGGTTTCCCTCCGTCTCTTTTGCTTTGGATTAATGTATTTAAAAGGTAGGACCCAACGAGTAATGCTGAGGCTGACTACCTCTAAACAAGTTCACGTTACTTCTGGTGTTCCTCAAGGTAGTCATCTTGGACCTTTACTCTCTACTCTTTTTATAAATGATCTCCCCTCTGTTATATCACATGCCCGTGTACTCATGTATGCGGATGATGTGAAACTTATTCTATCATACACTGATCCCCTACACCATTCTCGTCTACAAGACAATTTGAACGCTATGCAACTGTTGTGTTCGACCAATCAATTGCATCTGAATTGTTCAAAGTGTATGTTTATGACATTTAATCGTACTACACCTTATCTTGTCAGTTATACAATCGACAATACCCCTTTGCAACGTATACTAACAGTTAAGGATCTAGGCGTTCTTTTTGATTCTAAACTCTGTTTCAATCTTCACATAGATACCATCGTTAATGAGGCAAAAGGTGAACTTGGATGCATTAAACAATGGTCTAAAGAGCTTAACGATCCTTTTATAACTAAACTTCTGTACATCTCTATTGTTCGCCCTATCCTTGAATACTACTCTTGCATCTGGTCTCCGCAGTATAACAATAGCCAGGATCGTATTGAATCTTTTCAGAAGCAATTTTTGCTTTTTGCCTTACGAGGTTTAAATTGGGACCCTAATCTTCGGTTGCCATCCTACTACAGCAGGCTGCTTCTTCTTAACCTTCCGTCGTTAACCAACCGTAGGACAATTCTCGGTGTTGTCCTTCTACATAAGTTGATTATTGGCGATATAGATTCTCCTTTTCTGCTAGGGCGTCTTCAATTCTCTGTTCCGTAAGGACCAACCAGAAATTACCGCCCCTTATTCCTGTCTACGTGCACAACAGACTACGCTGTGCACAATCCTTTTCGCGTGCTATGTAAAAATTATAATAGTTTACATCACGTTTTCTCTACCTAACTTTCTCTACCCCTAATAAAATCGTTGCTTTCAGGATACCTTCGGGAAGTCACCGACCATTCCCAGCTATGAGCAGGGACATAGCTTGCCGGACAGGCTGTAAATTTTCCCCCACCGGGTCGGTGATTTCCCATTACTATTCTCTCTGTCCTATCTACTTAACACTCTATATATCTATCTTGCTTACATGTCTTTACTTTATTAACAATCTTCTTTCTTTCTTTTTTCCTATTTATTGTATTTTATTAATTAATATAGCAAACTAAGGTTGTTTTTTATTTTACTTAAGAACACTTTTTTCCTACTTACACCCTTCAGCTTTGATGTAGGCTCTAATAGCGTCACTGACAAATTTAGCTGTGAAAAGGGGCAAGCTGGCCGGGCTGCCAAATAAAACACCTCCATCGGTCGGTGATGCTATTTAGAGAACTGTGTTTTCTAACTAGGCTTTTAGCATATAAGTCCATTATCTACTGTATGTATAATATACTGAATAATGAGGAAGACACTCGTTTTGTCGACCAATAATAATAAATAAAAAAAAATAAAATAAAATCAAAGGGTATAACAGTAAATACATACATTGTGACACTCAGTCATAATAATCATAAATATACAAATACCCAAAAGACCACACTTAAACATATAAACACACCAGCGCATATATCATACGATCCACCACTTATATACATGCCGATCGTAGCGCGTGGGAATGCTGAGCATGCACTTTGCAGCTCAAGTGGCCAAGATATACACAACATATGTATGCCTTCTGCATACACATGTATACACCAATATACTTACACATAAATATAAGACATAGATATAAGCATTGCATGTTTCGGGTTAGCTGAACCCAGCACGAATATATAAGAATCATTCTGAATAAAGGAACACTGATGAGCAGACGCTCCAAATGAAATTGTCTAAGTTATATTACTTAGTCTTAATTATATTACATTAGTATAAGCAACATTCATGTAAACATAAGAAAAGATCGTTGTCTTAGTTAAGTGAAATACCTGTTTGTTGTAAGCAAGCTTGGCAAGCCTCTCTTGCACTTGTCGCAACTGCTACAAATTGCATATTCTCTTTTGCTATTACACACTTGTTAGTTGTTGATCAAGGCGAGGCGAAGAACTTTATCTGAGCCACAGCCAAATAATTTTAATTCGATAAATAAACATTATTGTAACGTAATGTTGTGTTACGCAAAAATTGACTTTAGTTCTTGGCAATAGTTTTAAAAACAGTTGACAAAAAACATTAGAAAATCAAAAGACACCTTGACATACTATCAAAGTTTGAATGATAATGATAATGATTGAAAATTTTGTGTCAGCAATAATAATGTTCTATGTGTGGACACTTAACCCGAGCGCGAGAGTGAGATGGGTTGAGCTATGCGTTTAATTGGTAGTGCCGTTAGCAGGAAAAGATGATTTTCGCCGATGACTAAGAAACGTTGGTTAATGGCTGCAGAAGATATGACTGTCACACATGGCCAGTGTCAATAGGGAACTTTTTACTAGACTTTGTAACTGGAATAAATAGTCGATTAGAGGTTGTTATACTGTGAACGTTAATACTAAGCTTGAACAAATTTGGCATGTTATGAACAGATTAACCGCCGAAGTTGATATCAATTGATACCAATTTGATATCTTAGACGGTTTTTGCCAGTTAAGGAATATGGTGCAAATTTAGGAATTCTCGCCAAATATAATAGCATTACTCGCAGAAGGGCCGAATTCGCTCTCCCGATCAATAAAAGAGAGGTTCCTCTCTTAAAATACATTGCAGACGGTGAAGAGTTAGTTCAAACAGTAAAAGAAAAAGAAACCCAAGAGGCGGCGCGCACCAATTTCTCTCTATTGGTTAAAGAGCATAAGACGAAGAATAACCAAAACACTAGGGATCGAACAATATTGGACACAGTGCAACAGACATATAAATTCTTAAAAGAACATAAAAATATAAAAATCTTATCGTCAGATAAATGTAACAAAACAGTAGCAATGAATGTGGACGATTACAAAAATAAATTGACAAATATTTTAGACGACTTATGCGCGTATAGAACACTAAGACAGGATCCGACATCAAGACTACAGACAAAGAATAACAACTTCGTGACGAAATTATTCGAGATGGGTCTTATTTCAAAGGACGAAAAAAATAAAATGACTACGACAACATCGGTACCTCCGAGGATATATGGACTGCCGAAGATACATAAAAAAGGAACACCACTGAGACCAATATGTTCCTCCATCGGATCTCCTTCTTACGGGTTGTGCAAATACATTATTAAAATATTAAGAAACCTGACAATGGACTCAAAATACAATATAAAGAACGCGGTAGATTTAAAAGACAGAGTTAACAATTCCCACATTAGGAAAGGCGAAACATTGGTATATTTTGACGTAGTATCCTTGTTTCCCAGCATACCAGACGAAAATTGACAAAGTTAGAAGAACATACAAGTATACCTAAACAACTATATATGGACTTAGCTAAATTTTGTATACAAGAAAACAGATATTTTAAATATGAAGACAAGATATACACACAACTAAAAGGAATGCCAATGGGATCACCAGCCTCCCCAGTAATCGCAGATATAGTAATGGAGGAACTATAACACAACGTTACGGATAAATTAACAATAAAACCAAGACTTTTCACCAAATATGTATGTGACCTGTTTGCCGTAACGGACAAAACAGAAGCACAGAAGATTTTGAAAGAATTGAACTCTTTCCATAGACACATCAACTACCATTATTAGACTCTTTAGTAATTAGATTGGACAACACACTCAAAATTAAGTGGTATAAGAAACCCATAGCCTCCGGACGAATACTCAACTTCAATTCAAACCACCCCAAGAGTATGATAATCAATACAGCAATAAGCTGTATGAAATGAATGCTTAACATATCGGACCCAATATACCACGAAGAAACTATACATGAAATTAAAAAACTCTTAACGAAAATTGACTTCTCAAAAAATGTAATAAAACATTATTAAAAAGACATATCGGAACAGAAAGCCCTACAGAACGTAACAAAATATACAAATCCCTAATATATATCCCACGACTATTAGAACGCCTCACGAACTCGGATTGCTACAACAACCAATAAATAAAAGTAGCAGACAAACCTAAGAACACGTTAAAAAATTCTTTAATAAGATTAAATCAAAAATACCTATGGCCGATAAAAGTAATGTAATTTACCAAATACCATGTGCTGGGGAAAATAACAACAAATGCAATAGTGTGTACATAGGCACAACAAAATCTAAACTAAAAACAAGGATTACCCAACATAAATCAGACTTCAAATGAAGACATCAAAATAACATGCATAAAACAGCACTAATGACCCATTGTATA
Source organism: Drosophila kanekoi (assembly GCA_037075305.1). Lineage (NCBI taxonomy): Eukaryota > Metazoa > Arthropoda > Insecta > Diptera > Drosophilidae > Drosophila > Drosophila kanekoi. Next base: position 2,175,998 of record JBAMCE010000662.1, read on the forward strand.
AGAACCAACCACACACCAAATATTGATACAACAACAATCTTACAAAAAGAACAACACTACAACAAACGACACACATTAGAAATGCTACACATAATTAACACACCAACGAACAAAAGACTAAACTACAAGACGGACACCGAAAATTGCGCTCACTTATACAGACACCTATTGAACAGCCAAACAGACTCAGTTTAAATCTCCACGTCATAAAGCGCAGACGTGTAAAATAATGTATGTTAAATGTGTCAATTTATTGTTTAATTTAATATATTTCAATGTTAATTGTTTTTTGTACCTTGTGTTAGTGCCCTGAAGACGGTTTGCCGATGCGCAACCGAAATATATTGGAAACAAAAATCAATAAAATTGTTTTCACTGTTTTATTAAAACAAAACCTGGACCTCAAGCCAACCAACTAAACAATCATTTTGGAATATGGTGCAATGCAGTTTTGGACACTGAGGCCATACTTGTTATGATACCAGCAATTTTAATTTGAATGCGCATGTGTGACCGGTGTATTTCGGCGGTTGCTTTGTGACCGATTTCGACTGTGAGTTCGTGGTTGTTGCTATCGCTGGTTGTTGCAGCTGACCAAGCTTTGTGTTGATCTCTTGAAACATTATGTCATGGGCTTTCAGACTTTTTTCTACTTTACTGATGCGATTGTCAATTAAATACTCAGTTGCAGTGTTGTTACTTGGAAGCACTGCGACGTTATCACATGAAGTATAACTGAATGTATCCATTACGGCATTGGCTGTAGTTGCAATAGTGTTGTATTCGGGGAAGTGCCAAGAATACCTGCGATGACGGCGCGAGCTGCAGGAGGTAGACGTTTAATCCAATAACGACATACAACTGAATCGGCGTAAGTAGCATTGGTTTGCTGAAGTTGGCTGAGGAGATTGCCTGGAATTCCATCACCGAGTTGAATGCCAGTGGCAAGTTTGTCGAGGCGTGTCATCTCTGACTCAGCAAACTTTGCAAGAATGGCTTGGTTAAGTGAAGTGTATAGATTTGTTTGAGCCTCATTTTGAAGAAGATCGTGAACTTTATTCGCAAATCTGTTGACGGCTGCATACCTCTCGTGCACCTTCCGTGAGCCTGTGCCTTGTATAAGAAACCAACTTTCCAGCTGGGTGAAAAACATTTCAATGTTTGTTACCGTGTGTAGTTGAATAAATGGCATCTTAACGAAAACATAATTTACATTGTCTGTTCTCAATGTGAGCGCTAGTATTATTGTTGTCCTCCGTTTTGTATTGATGATTGCAATTTAAGTAGGTGCTCCGTCTGTCCTGAGTTGCGTGCGAGGTTTGAGTTAGCTTCGAGTCACACTTTGGGTCCCTACATTTTGGTTATTGTCGAGGTCACCAACTTGCTTAAATAGATTAAACTAAAAATTAAATATTCTTCATCCATTAAATAAATAATAAATATTTTTATTTTAGCAATAGTTGCTTTATTTATTATACTTAAAAAAGGTGATTACTAAGACGCGTAGATGCTGAAGGCTAGACGGCTAAGGCAAGAAAAAGTTATAAGTACATACAATGGTGGCCAAAAATATTTTGACAACACAGTGCAAAAAGTAAAATAGCTTATTTCTGCCATCTTACCGAAGTTACGGTATCCGTTTAATTTTAAAGAGAGAGAGAATATTAAGAGCTTTAGGAGAGCAAAAGATTGCAGTGATAACAAAACGCATTTGTTTTGTATAATTATCTGCGTAGCAGAATTTGATTCTTTGGCTGGACAAAAGTATTTTGACATTACTTTTAGCTTTCATTTTCGTTGAATCGCGTGCAGTAAAGAACACGTGCTCTTTATAAATCTTTATAAATAACAATTAGTGTTTCATCGCATATTTTGTTAAATTATGGGAAAACTCGTGAAATAAGTGAACTTATTAGAAACGAAATGGTAACGAAGTATAATCCAGGTATTTTTGTAGAATATCTTAGCAAATTATACGAAGTACCTAGGCAAACAATTTATTACCAAATTAACAAAAATAAAAATAACGTTTCATTTAAATATAAGGCCAGAAAGGGAAGACCTCGCAAAACAAAGCCCATAAGCCCAGAAGACCGTAAATTATACGGAAGAAAGTTTAAAGAAAAAGCTGTGTCGATTGAGCTCAAAGAACACCATCAGATATCAAAAACTGTCGAAAGAAGGCTGAAGGAGGCAGATTTTTCTACTTTTACAGCTCGTCAAATTCCATTAATTTCAACAAAATATAAGCAAAAAGGTTAACATTCGCCAAATCCTACATAAACAAGCCGCAGTTATTTTGGGAAAGAGTATTATGGACGGATGAAAGCACTTTCGAATATCATGGCTGGAAGAAAAAGGTTTATTGCCGATTGCCAAAAAATGTTCGCAGAAAAATGACGCCAGTGTGCGAACGGGGACCACATGGTGGGGGATCGGTTATGTTCTGGGGATGCATATATTTCACTGGCTTTGGCGATTTGGTACCAATTGATGGGACAATGAACAAAGATAAATATTTACGTATTCTGAATGATCACGTATTTATTTCTGGTGACCGGCTCATTGGTCAATCCTTTATACTGCAGCAAGACAACGCTCCATGCCACATGGCCCATATAATAACTAAATTTTTGAAAGATGTTAAAGTCAATACTTTAGAGTGGCCAACGCAAAGTTCCGACCTTAATATAATAAAGAACGTGTGGGCTGATATAAAAAGAAAACGAAGCTCAGATCTGTCCAGAACACGAGAGGAGACGATTACTAAAGTTGAAGGACTTTGGATGGATTTTTCATTGGAAAGCCTAAAAAATTTGGTGAAATCAATTCCAGTGCGCTTGCAAAAGGTTATTAATATCAAGAGAGGGTTTACTTTTAATTAAAATTTTTGTACAATCACAAAAATAAACTTTTTCTCTCTATTTGCTAGACAACATTGAATTGTCAAAATACCTACATTTTTGAAAGATCGATTTTTTTTCCTAAGCTGTGTTATTATAAATTATTATTTTTTGCATTTTGGGAAGCGAATTACATTATTATTAAATAGAAAGTTGTTAAAATTTATTATGTCAATAAATCATTAGATATCGCTATTTTTCTAATGTCAAAATATTTTTGTCCACCATTGTACTTTTTGTAATATTGTGAAATTCCAAATTAGTGTAATCAATTTTATCAAATACATAAAGCTTAAAATTGTACAATTTCTGTGATGCCAGATCTGTCAGATCAGTCTGTATGTATGAACGCAAGGATCTTAGACACTTTAAGAACTAGAGACTTAAAATTTAGCTGTAGGTCCTCCTAGTCCATGCGCAGATCGAGTTTGTTTCCGATTATCGATAACTTACTCCGTTTCCAAGCAATCGATAAGAATCGATATCGAAATCCTATTTTTTTTTTTTTTAGCAAATTGGGTATATAATACGAGCTAAGGTCACCAAACGACAAGTGTTTACTCTAGAATAGTACGTATATATCCAGTATCTTTCATTTTATACCTTTCGCCACCTCTCCGCTACTACCAAATAGCTATTAAGCTAGTTAATAACCCAACTTGAATTGGCCAAAAATTTTAACTACAATTTTAATGTAATTAAATTTTTCAGAATACACAAATTTTCTATGGTAACAATAAGATATTTTGTATAAAATTTCATTTAGATCGGTTAAGAAACACGTGTTTGCAGCTAGCGCAGTTCGAAGAATTTCTGTATGCATGTTCATGCGCGTCTGCTTCGAATTACATTAACAGCGATAGTATTGTTTTCTGTGCTGCAATTATAATTCGTTTTTTTCTCAACAAGACTTAATTGTGGGTGTGGCTGTTGAGTAGAGGCGGTGGCAAGTGGTGTGGTATGTCGCGTATTCGAGAACTAACGAAGAGACTATTTTGTTTTTGTTGGCTGGTGTGGCTGTTGAGTAGAGACGGCGGCAAGTCGTTGCGAGTTTGAACCCTGCCAAAGGAACCGCTTTATTTATTTTTGTATTTATATGTATTACCACAAACGAGCGCGTAGCGCGTGCTGCATTTGGTGTTGGAATAAGAGGGCTGAGAGTATACCCTAGTCGGACGCTCCCGACTAGAACCTCTTACTTGTTATTTTATATACTTTGTGACATGGTGTGTTTTTTGTCTTATGCTATTGTTGTTGACAATTACATACTTGGGGTCTTTTATAAGCTGAGTTTGATTTGTAGGTAAGGGTTCATTTGAAATGTTGGTATGTTGTTTTATTTTTAATAATGTTTTTTAATGTTGTTAGTTTAATTAATAAATAATAGTTTTTTCTTGTTATAATATTCTACTTATTCTATTTCTTATGAAATATATGATTTGTATCAGTATACTTTTAGGATGGATTTTTAATTTTCAAATTAAATTCTTTCTGCAATATTATTTATTTAAATTGTTTTATAGTATTTCTTTATTAAAATTAATATTCATATATTGTAGTTATGAAATTTGCTTACTTACAAGATTTATATGTCAAGATACTAAATTTTGCAATTTTGGTAATTTTTGTAAATCTTATCAATACTTCATTATTAAATTCTTCTTGTACTTATATATTATATAGTTCTAGTTTTGTTCCTAACTATTTTTGAATGTGTTTGTCTACTCTACTGTTATCTTCAGCGTCCATATTTCCGGATATGGTTTAAACTATTGTATCGAGGCCATTGATTGTACCTAATTTTTTCCTTTTTATTGATATGAAGCTACTTCTTCTTTCAAGTTGATTAACTTTTTCTTTAAGTACTTTTTCAATTCGTATGTTTATTTTTCCTCGTTAATCATTTCTACAGGCTGTTTTACGCATTCCCACGTTATCCTCGTAACCTGCAAAGTGAATAATATGAGATATGATTTTAAGCTCATTTACTGTTCTAGTTTACTTCGTTCGTTTACTGTTCCTACGTTTATTGTTTGCGAATAATTGCTGTCCGGTGATTAAATGGAATTCGATATGTGCCCCAGTGTCAATGGTCAATCTGTAAGGTTTGGTAAACTCATTACAGTCGAATCTCAATAATACGTCTACCATCTATTCGAAAACCTAAACAATTCGTAAAAAATTAAAAAAATATTCGTTAATTGGTAAAGATTCCATACATTTGGGTCAACTCGTTAATTCGTAGTATTTTTTGCAACGCATCGAGTATAAATATATGTATATTATAAATTAAAATTTGGTTTCGTAATATCTTGTCGCCTTTATGTCGCTACGCATGTTTTTTTTAAGCGCAAAAGCAAAGCATGATTTCAGCATTAATAATGGAACAAACAAAAATTGAAATGGGAAAACAATGTAATATAGCTCCATCAACAATAACATCACTGTTACTCAAACAATGTTACTGTAAACATCCTCTTGTAGTAAACTGAAACGTAAGCTTTTTTGCCAAAGCTATGAACATAACAGATTTTACCGCAAACAATGGTTGGCTAGAACGTTTTAAACACCGACACAATATCGCATAAAAAAAAAGTGCAGCGAAAGTTCGTCTGTTAATAAAGGCGTATAGTCTGAATGGAACGAAAAGTTGCGTGATCTGGTAAAATATTACGAAGCTAAGGATATATTTAATGCAGATGAAACTGGGTTTGTCTATATGTCTTGCCAGATCGAACTTATTCATAGAATATATCATGGTGGTAAGCACAGTAAAGAACGAGTGTTATTTGCCGTTAACATGGATGGCACCGAAAAATTGAATCCCCAGCTAATCGGAAAGTCAGCGAAATTTAAGTGATTTAAAAACATTCGTAGCTTTGCAGTGCATTTTCACACAATAAGAAGGCGTGGGTGGCAACAACAATATTTAACGAATGGGTTCAAATATTAAACGACACCATAACAGCTAATCGAATGATATTATTTATAAATATGTAATTGTACGGCTCATAATGGCTACCCAACAATTGAGTTTTTGCCACCCAAGGCCACATCCAAGCTACAGACCCTTGACATGGGTATCCTAAAAGATTTTAAAACATTATACCGCTGGGAAATGGTTAATAGCATTGATAAAAACTTTAATAAAACAAATTGCTTATAAGACTTGGAAAATTATTAGCATTTTGTGTATTCAAAACTGCTTTCCTGACGGTTTCAGTTAAATATTAAACGATTTTGAGAAGATAGTTTATTGAACATAGATTATCTTCGGGCAACTCTGAGAATTCTGAAAATGCCGGTTCTTTCGAGGAATTCGTAAACGTTAACAATGACATTGCTTTATCCGGTATGTTGACAAAAAACGACATTTTGGAAGTAGTTTCACATATCAATAATGAAAGTGACGAGGATGATGATGACGCCGAAGGAGATGAAATTTTAACCAAAACACATGCCAGAGCGTTGAACACATGATGTTCCTGATAGGGACTTTGGCCTTTGACAACCTAATATGTTAAGAGAAAGAAATAGAAAAACTAAGAGAAAAACGACAAGCAATCGAAAAGTACAGACTTTTCAAATGCTTGATTTTTGTTATTATAATTTTAGTTTTCTGTTTAATTTTTCTTAACGCACTCAACAATGGAAAATTCGACAAGTGAAAAAGACTTTTGCAAAGCCAAATGCGCTTCTGTTCAACGCCAACTATTAGCAATGAACGAATTATTCAGCGCTGGTGAGAAGATCAGCTTTGACGAGGCCGATCTGATGGTGCGTATAGAATCTGCGGAGAGCATGAAGGCCGAGTTTGATATCAGCCAGTCAAGGCTAGAAAAATTAGATTTGCTCAAGCTTTCAACGGACGCACGCGCAGACTTCGAAAAGGTTTACTGGAAGATCAAATCCAATCTCGCTCGTCAAATGGATGTAGTCACTAAGGGACGTATGACTGACACCAATTCAACAACTATCCCACGCTTTGCTGAAAGTACGCACACATTTGCTCACTTGTTCAACCGTAAGTCTCGCCTACCGGAATTGCAGCTGCCCAGGTTCAGCGGCTCCTACGATAAGTAAGATACAGAAATTACAACATTTACGTGCGTGCTTGGATGGTGCTGCTCTCAACGCAGTCAAATCGTTACAGCCTGTCGACGTGAATTATGACAAGGCGTTGGAGTTACTCATAAAGCGTTTTGATAATAAGTTGCTACATTTTCAGGGCCACGTGCGGGCTATAATCGGGCTGCCAGGTGTTGAAAAGGGATCAGCAGAGGCGTTGCGTGAGTTGAGTGACAAAATTAACTCGCATCTTCGGGCGCTTAGCACCATGTAAACAACTGAGGAGCTGATGGATTACTCATACACACAATATCGCACAAGCTCGATCACCACACCCAGGAAAAGTGGGGGAAAATTTATAGAACATAAAAAGGGGGCGAAGTGGGGTGCAAACTAGCATCTCCTCAAAACAATGATGTATGATCGCGAAGATCTCAGAAGATATAAGAGACATTTTGAACGTAGATACTCCAAGTGCGAGTTACGAGCTCGTTTCCCATATTCGAAAGCTTCCAAAAATCGATAGCTTGCCCTGCTTCCAAGTAATCGACACGAATCGATTCCGAAATCCTGTTTTCTATACCCTAAACCACTAACCATACAATGTATAGATACACCAAACAGCCTTTTTATCGAAAGACGATAATTCGAACGCTTTGAGAGCCGAACGTTCAGTATGAAGCCGCATTTCGCTCAGCGCACAACGTCGCTGCGGCTGATGCATTTTCTTAATATATGTATGTTAGTTTTAAATCCTATAGCCTAAATACATATGTGTATACGGATGTGCCTCGCTCTCACTCATGGTTTTGCGCACTGGTGTGCATCTTTTTCTCCCTGAATAGCTTCTCACAAAACCCCGAGATCTACATACGTACATTCAAGTTAACGAGTGACCCTCGCACATAGCAGTTTAAGTCTTTGTATTTGGCTAAGCAATTGCACGCTTGGTTCAGTGCTCTGAGCGCAACGGCCAACTGCGGTAACCTGATCCCTTGCGCATGTCGCAAGAGCAGCGTTATCACTTATGCTGAAGTTGGCTTGCCGACTGCTACATTGTAGATTATGCTGGATCAGCTATGGTAGGTAGCGTAAGCTTTGTCAATTATATGTTTAATTAAGCTTATGTCCCAACTCGTTGCATCGAGTGATTTTAGTTCTATTTAAGCGACCGAAGCTTACGCCGGTTGGAATAAAGTATAACTCCGAATAATAAATTCGTATATTCGTTGTGTTCGCGAAAACGCCAGCTAAAGGCTGAACCCTAAATCCATCACCACTGTCACCCGACAGCGAGAAGCGTCGTGGGACAGGCCATTCAGTTAAAACATCCTTGGGAAGTCTATACCTGGTTAATTGGCGCCCAACAGCAGATGAAACCCGCGACCCTAACAACAGTTAGGATAATCAGGCCCTGCAAATAATATGTAAGTGGTTTATTTAACTAAAAAACGATTTAAGTGCAAAATAAAACAAAAGGCATTGAGTAAAGAAAGTTGTGAAAAGTTATTTAGTCAAACCTCGATATTATCACGTTTTATCCATGCCGATTAGCATCGGCCATAGTGAAACCCTATAAATAAAGTGTCGAACATAAAGGTTAAGGGTACAAGCTAATGAGCTTCCCAGGACCCTATAGGGAGATTAAAAGTGAATATATTAGTGACGAAGACTGGGACACAATCTCAGCGCTTATAAACCAGGCGTTGGCACAGCAGGAGTCTAGACTAAAAGCAGAATTTGACGCAAGATTAAGTTCGGTAAAAGGGTAGATAGTTTACGCCTTGAGGCACCGCAGGTCGAAGCGTATCAAACAATCAATATATATATATATATATATATAATCAATATATAATACAATAATATTTTTCTTGACTGTGTAAAATCTATACCCGAATTCAATGGTACGCATGAAGAATATGTCCACTGGAGACAATCCGCTGTGGATGCGTGCGAACTTTTCAGACCCTACATAGGCAGCAATGCCCACTACCAAGCGGTTAATATAATAAGAAACAGAATTAAGGGTACATCAAGAGCTTTGTTGTCTTCGTACAACACAGTCCTAAATTTTGATGCAATAATTGCTAGGTTAGACTGTACGTATGCTGATAGGACGTCGCTTAGACTCTTGCGTCAACAACTAGAGATGGTCCGACAGGGCGACTCTACATTTATTATGACGAGGTTGAGCGCAAGCTAACTCTCGTCACGAACAAGGAGTAATGACCCACGACCAAGATAGAGCAAAAATGCTTAATGAAGAGGTTAGGAGCGATGCACTGCATACGTTCGTCTCAGGTCTGAAGAAGACCCTGAGATCAGTTGTATTTCCTACGCAGCCGAAGGACCTGCCCTCTGCTCTGGCTTTGGCTAGAGATGCAGAGGCTAGCATGGAGCGAAGTACGTTCGCGTCCACGTATGCGAGGGTTTTGGAAGACAAAGCCTACGTGACCGAGGGTAACAGGAACCAAAGACTCGTATGAGAAACAGGGTAGAAATGATGATGCCGAACGCGGGCAAGAAAGCAACCCGCACTATACCAAAAAACAGGGTAAACACCAACCACAGAAAAGCTATGCGAATAATAGCAACAAAGTATACCAAGGCCAACAACAGTAGCCTATGGAAGTTGATTCTTCTACGGCAAAGCTTAGACAGCAGACACAGTACAACAAAGAACAGGCTAGTATTTCACAGGTAGGAAATGGGCAAGGCCAAAAGAGACCGAATTCGTCTAGGCACGTATCAGGCCAGAGACGCCAGCGGGTGCATAACACTGTGCAACAAAACACCGACAATGATGACCAAGGTTATAATAAAGTCGCCTCTAAGGAGGTAACCCCTTTCAGTGTTAGTTCCATTCATGTTTCTAACAAAGTCCACCAGAAGTGTTTAATTAACATTTTCGGTATAACAACGTCATTCTTCCTACTAGACTCTCTGACCCCGTTCGACGGCATTATAGGCTTCGACTTGCTAACGCAGATAGGAGCGACCTTGAACGCTGAAAATGGCACAGTCAACTATGGGTCTACATCTGAGAAGCTGCAGCACCACATTTGCGACAATGTGAATTTCACAAATATCGATGAAATTGTTGTGCCAGAGTCCATAAGGGGCGAGTTTGGTAGCAATGATTCTAAACAAAGCAAAGGCATTTTCAGCTTCTAACGAAGCACTGCCGTTCAATACTTCGGTAGTGGCCACAATACGCACAATAGACAGTGAGCCGTTCTACTCAAAACTTTACCCACACCCTATGGGAGAGAGACTACGAAACATCTTAGCTTCAGAAGACGTCATTCTTAGATATCCAGATTTTAGGAAGCCGTTCGATCTAACGACGGATGCTTCAGCATATGGTATTGGCGCTGTACTTTCAAAAGATGGCAGACCCATTACTATGATATCAGGAACTCTGAAAGATAGCGAGACCCATTACGCCACCAATGAAAGAGAGTTGTTGGCTATTGTGTGGGCGCTAGGTAAGCTACAGCAGTACTTGTATGGTACAAGACACATTAATATCTACACACATCACCAACCTTTTACTTTTGTTGTATCGGATAGGAACCCCAATGATAAAATTAAAAGGTGGAAAGCGTATATCGATGAGCATAACGCAAAAATCCACTACAAACACGTTAAGGAAAACCATGTCGCAGACGCATTGTCTCGACAAAATATTAACGCCTTGCAAGAAGAAATAGCGTCAGACATAGCCAACATCCACAGTGAGCTGTCGCTAACATACACAATAGAGTCAACGGACAAACCGTTAAACTGTTTTAAAAACCAAATAGTGTTGGAAGAACCAGGCGGAACTTCATATTTTTCGGCGAGAAAACTCGTCATATTTTTCACTTCACAGATAAAAATGAATCATTAAACGAGGTTAAATCATTTGTCAAACCAACTGTAGACAACGCAATCAATTGCGACTTGCCAATGCTGGCATTCATCCAACATGAATTAGTGAAAAGCTTCCCATCCACTTAGTTTCGTTACTGCAAAAATGTAGTAACTGATATAACAGACAAAGACGAACAAAGAGAAATAGTCATGACAGAACATAACCGCGCGCCCAGAGCCGCCCAAGAGAACATCAAACAAATCTTGGAAGAATATTACTTTCCGAAAATGACCAAGCTAGCGAACTGTGGCGAACTGCAAAACCTGCACTAAGGCCAAATATGACAGACATCCAAAGAAACATGTCCTTGGGGAAACACCAATTCCGTCATACCCTGGCGAGGTGCTGCACATCGACTTTTTTTCAACTGACAAGAAGCAGTTTTTAACGTGTATCGATAAATTTTCAATATTTGAAATGGTACAACCAATAGTGTCACCTACGATAACCGATGTGAAAAACCCTTTCGTCCAAGCTGTTAATTTCTTCCCAAAGGCAAAGGTAATATACTGCGGTAATGAGGCGTCTTTTAATTCGGAGACAATAACCTCGTTATTAAAAGACAGATATGGGATAGACATTGTGAACGCACCACCGCTTCACAGTACCTCCAACGGCCAGGTGGAGCGCTTCCACAGTACCTTGTTGGAAATTGCAAGGTGCCTCAAAATTGAGAAAAAATAGACGACTGATCATACATGCCACAGTGGAATATAATCGATCGGTACATTCGGTAATAGGCAAAAAACCTCAACCGTATTGAGGTAATACATGCGTCTACCAATGAGTTTAAAGATGCAATCAAAAACAAGGTCGAAAAAACGCAACAAGTGCAACTGGACAGAAACAACCAAACAGGCAGAACAAGGTATTTAAGGTGGGAGAAATGGTATTTGTTAAGATCAACAGGAGGTTAGGTAACAAGCTGACCCCATTATGCGCCGAAGAAACTGTTCAGGCAGACCTAGGAACGTCTGTTTTTATAAGGGGGAGGGTGGTCCACAAGGACAATTTAAAGTAACAGTTAAAACTAAGGAATTCATAGATTTAACTTTCTCTCCTCTCACAGGTTCATTACACCAGTTTTAGTCTTACTGGCGACGGCAAATGCTCGGATCACCAATTATTCGCATTCCAAGTACATACCTGTTGTAGACGGGGATGTATTGGTATGGGAACAGCGGGACTATGTTAGGCACGCTGGCAACCTTACAGAGTTATCTGTGATGTTAAAAGAAACAGAAAAATTGTCCGAGTTATTCCCTCAGTCTCATATGAAAAAGTTATTAGATGTCGATACCGACCACCTTAGAAACCCTTTGTCCGTATTGAAAGTTCACCATAGGATAGCCAGGAGCTTGGATTTTTTAGGGACAGTGCTCAAAGTCGTGACCGGCACACCAGACGCATCAGATTTAGAAAAAATAAAAATAACAGAGTCAAATTTAATCGAATCAAATAACAAGCAGGTAGAAATAAATACGGAGACTCAAAGGCAGATAAACCAGTTAACCGATACAGTAAATCAAATAGTCAAGGTAAAGAAGAAAGAGCTAATCGACACTTCACATTTATATGAGGCACTTTTGGCCAGGAATAGAATGTTGATAACTGAAGTTCAAAATTTAATGCTTACAGTCACATTTGCTAAGTCAAACACAATTAACCCCAGAATATTTGACCACGACGACATAACATCCGTTTTAGTTTAGCATCCCACAGATATCCCTGTACTAAGTTTGTTGGAAGCATCCAATATTAAGGTCCTCCAGTCCGAAAATATAATCCATGTACTAATAGATTACCCTAGAATTAAATTTGTTTGTAAAAAGGTCAGAATTTTTCCGGCTTCACATAAGCACACCGTTCTTCAACTCCAAGATGACACCGTAGCAGAATGCGAAAACGGCGTCTTAGCGGTCAACAGCTGTACTACAACGACGCAGACGTCATTCTGCAAGATAGCACCACGCGGCACAGGCCCTGCATGCGGGCGGCAAAGCACACTGCTATACGCAACCAAGCCACTTGACACCCATCACCTACGTGGACGACGGCATCATGATAATAAACGAAAGCCCAGCACGAGTTAGCACCGACGATGGTCCAGAGATACAGGTCAACGGCCTTATCACCTTTGAACACGTGGCCATTATAAACGGCACAAAGTATACAAACTGGCGCGAAACTCCCTGGCATAGCGGCTTCCCCATTAATCAACATCATTAGCTATGATCCGGTACTTAGTATGCCATTGATCCATAGAATGAACAACAACAACCTTCAAGTCAGCCAAGAGTTAGAGGAAAGGGTAGAGTCTGCAGGGTCGCCTAAGGTGTGGTTCGGTGTTGGAGTAACGCTCAGCCTCCTATTTTGCGGTACCATTCTACACTTTTTTTTTTTTTTATTTATTTATTTATTAATGGTAGACAAAACGAGTGTCTTCCTCATTATTCAGTATATTATACATACAGTAGATAATGGAATTATATGCTAAAAGCCTAGTTAGAATACACAGTTCTCTAAATAGCATCACCGACCGATGGAGGTGTTTTATTTGCCAGCCCGGCCAGCTTGCCCCTTTTCACAGCTAAATTTGTCAGTGACGCTATTAGAGCCTACATCTAAGCTGAAGGGTGTAAGTAGGAAAAAAGTGTTCTTAAGTAAAATAAAAAATAACCTTAGTTTAGTATATTAATTAATAAAATACAATAAATAGGAAAAAAGAAAGTAAGAAGATTGTTAAGAAAGTAAAGAAAAGTAAGCTAGATAGATATATAGAGTGTTAAGTAGATAGGACAGAGAGAAAAGTAATGGGAAATGACCGACCCGGTGGGGGAAAATTTACAGCCTGTCCGGCAAGCTATGCCCCTGCTCATAGCTGGGAATGGTCAGTGACTTCCCGAAGGTATCCTGAAAGCAACGATTTTATTAGGGGTAGAGAAAGTTCGGTAGAGAAAACGTGATGTAAACTATTATAATTTTTACATAGCATGCGAAAAGGATTGTGCATAGCGTAGTCTGTTGTGCACGTAGACAGGAATAAGGGGCGGTAATTTCTGATTGGTCTGGACGAAACAGAGAATTGAAGTTGCCCTAGCAGAAAAGGAGAATCTATATCGTCAATAATCAACTTATGTAGAAGGACAACACCGAGAATTGTCCTACGGTTGGTTAACGACGGAAGGTTAAGAAGAAGCAGCCTGCTGGAGTAGGATGGCAACCGAAGATTAGTGTCCCAATTTAAACCTCGTAAGGTAAAAAGCAGAAATTGCTTCTGAACAGATTCAATACGATCCTGGCTATTGTTATTCTGCGGACTCAAAGATAGGGCGAACAAGAGAGATGTACAGAAGTTTAGTTATAAAAAGATCGTTAAACTCTTTAGACCATCGTTTAATGAATCCAAGTACACCTTTTGCCTCATTAACGATGGTATCTATGTAAAGATTTAAACAGAGTTTAGAATCAAAGAGAACGCCTAGATCCTTAACTGTTGGTATACGTTGCAAAGGGGTATTGTCGATTGTATAACTGACAAGATAAGGTGTAGTACGATTAAATGTCAGAAACATACACTTTGAACAATCCAGATGCAATTGATTGGTCGAACACCAAAGTTGCATAGCGTTCAAATCGTCTTGTAGACGAGAATGGTGTAGGAGATTAGTGTATGGTAGAATAAGTTTAACATCATCCGCATACATGAGTACACGGGCATGTGATATAACAGAAGGGAGATCATTTATAAAAAGAGTAGAGAGTAAAGGTCCAAGAAGACTACCTTGAGGAACCCCAGAAGTAACTTGAGCTTGTTTAGAGGTAGTCAGCCTCAGCATTACTCGTCGGGTCCTACCTTTTAAATAAGAATTAATCCAAAGCAAATGAAACGGAGGGAAACCTATTCGATCAAGTTTAAAAAGTAAAATGTCATGGTGCACAGAGTCAAACGACATACTGAAGTCAGTATAAATGACATCAGTTTGCATTTTCTAAAGAAAAGCATCATTTACCAAGGAAGTAAACTCAAGCAAATTGGTCGTAGTTGACCGATTCTTTACGAATCCATGTTGAACAGGGAAAACAACTGATTTGCAGGAATGCTGCAAATTCGAAGTGATTATTTTTTGAAATAATTTAGGAATAGCGGACAGTTCTGCAATGCCCCTGTAATTTTGTATATCAGACTTTCCACCTTTCTTGTGGAGAGGAATGATACAAGATTCTTTCCAAAGAGATGGAAAGACAGAAGATTCAAGAGATAGATTAAAAAGCTTTTGCAATGGATAAAGAAGGGAAGAACTACACTCCTTGAGTAGACAACTAGGAATATTGTCAGGCCCAGGAGAGTAAGAAGATTTTTAAGAGCTAATAGCTAAAAGGAGAAAGGAGTGTGAAATAATAGCAGGAAGTATAGAACTATAGGAAGAAATAGTATAAGGGTAAGAATTATTATTAGGACAGACTGAGGAGTAAGTTGATTGGAAAAAATTAGCAAAGGGGTTAGCAGAATTAGAGTCATTACTAGCTTTATCCATCCCGAAAGAAAAAGAAGTTGGCAAACTTGAAGATTTACGCTTCAAGTTTACAAAATTGTAAAACTATCTCGGATTTTGGGAAAATTGCCTTTTACAACGAGTTAGATAATTCTCATAGCATTGAGAATTCAGAAGAAAGAAGTTCGACTTGACTATGGAATATTTAGCCAAGTCTGTACACGAACTCTTTAAACTTTTTAAAATATTTAGATTTTAAGTTTTTAAGATGTGACAATCTGGTTTTGAAGAAGTAGTCGAAGGAATTGACTTGGGAATACTCATATCTATGAGGGAGTTTAGAATGCTATAAAAAAAAGTAATAGCAGTATTCATATCAACCGAGTCATATAAGAAATACCAATCGGTTGCATTAATAAGCTGATTCAGCAATGAATAATATCCTTTGCGAAAGCAGCGGCGGGGCTTATTGGCTGATGAGCACGAAATGAGATGATTACAATTAAACATTGTAAGCTCTAAAGTAGGCTGATATACATCCTCAGGAAGCGATAAGGGAGCGGACCTAGACACATTAGAAATAAGGTAGTCGTTAGCAAATACAAGGTCAAGTGTTCTATTCAAATGATTAGAAATTGAATTGATTTGAAACAACGAAAGATCAAGCATGCAGTCTGTAAAATAATGCTGTGCTGAGGGCACTAGATAATTTTCGGCAGTGAATAATGACCAAGAGATGTTCGGCAAATTAAAATCACCCAACACCATAAATAGGTCATTATCACGCACGTGTAAAGAAACTTCTTTAATACATGTAATATGTTTCATATAAACTTGAATATCAGAAGAAGGAGGGACATAAGAGCATGTAATATAGATATTCCGTGTAGGAAAAGAAACCTTAACTGAGACAATCTCAGCGTCAGTAGGCGTACTAAAACAGAAATGTTCTGACTGGAGAGTGGCTTTAACGGCAATTAACACCCCACAACCTCGAGTAGGCCGATCATTTCTATGCATAGACACATATGTAAGTACATATGTATCTACATACCAACAAGACGCGAGTCCCTAAGGATATTTTTTCTATTATTTATCATTTTCTTGCGTTATCACAATCAAAAAATTAGTGGCGACTAATTGGAAACAAAATATTTTTATTGAGGGGGCAGAATCTTCAGATTAGTTTGAATCCAAAGTTAGAACTAAAGTACAATTCTGATCTTATGCTGCAAGTCAGCCATTGAGTAATAAGGAAAAAGAGCAGGCGTTTGGATCAAAAGCTCTTTTTCGAAAAACTTCATTAGCGAAAACGAGGTTGCAAACACAACACCCGGCTGTCTATATCTACTTCTGCCGATGGCCAAAATTCTATGACAAGTTCAAAACATTTTCCGTAAGAACCAACAACAACCATAATCAGAACCAATGAGAAGACAATGAAAAAAGCACACCACATACTCTGTCCTTGCTATGCCTATTTTGTTTGAGGCTACAGTCTATAATCTTAGGTTCTGTATCCTTTTAAGTCATTGTTGTGGTTTTTAAAGTACTGTTATGCCTATATCTTCTCCAACCTTTCTCAAAATGGGGAATTTAACTATTCATAAGTGTTGTAACTAAGCTTCTTAAATATACATTTTTATCCAATGTCTGTGAAAAAATGTAGTTTCGCATTTAGTGTGCAACTATTGGTACAATTATTAATAATTATTTTCTTAAAACATTATATACCATTTCTATAAATAGGGGTATCAAAGCGGCGACGCGCCAAATAGTTTTGTATGTGTATTTCATCTAACACATATTGGTGCAAATCTGCATACATGTATGTATGTGTCTGCTAAGCCAAGTGAAGTCTATAAACTTCAGAATATTGCAAAAGGCTTTTGTGTGCGATTATGTCGTATTTAAAATTATTACATATATCAATAAATTATTTATTAAAAAGACCCTATTCATAAATTATTTAAATGTACATAATAAAGGCTGGAATATATAATATATATGGAATAGTCAAGACAAGAAATAAAATTCTATTAAATGTGACGTCACAATCTCTGATGCTAACGCGCCGTGCCTGCTGGGATTCAAACTTTCTACCTACTTGCATAGGGGTCGGCTTTGCAACAACAATTTAGTTACCAAATTCTACGCGCTACCTTGTAGGAACGACAGAGAAGCCCGCAAAGAATACAGTGGCATTATTTGTCCCTTTTCTTTGCACTGAGCATCCAATATCCCCATCATCGCGCACAAACCTCTTGTCGATGAAAACGGGGGACAAAGAAAAAATGGGATTTCGTGCGCAGTGTTCTTGTTTTGCAAGTGATTTGTTGTTGCTTCCTATGGTAAATGAGCTTTAATTTTTGGGCTTGATTTTGTGTTTTGCGGACCAACCCGATCCACGCCTCATACATTTTTAAACGGTAAAAAGCTCAAAGTGTCATTTCATCTCTTTCAAAGTTCAAAAGCTTTAGGAGGCGGCTTTCAAAAGCTAAATGCTTGAAGTCATCATCTCTTATTTACTCAATGGCTTTGAATTATGTTTACGTTAGGAATTGAGCACGAGAACTTGGGTCTTTAGTTTACGTTATGAATTGCGCATGAGAATCTGGATCTTTTACGTCAAGTGGTTACGCTATTAAGTTTATGTTAGAGCCCGGAGTCTGAATCTTTATGTTAAATGGTTGCGCTATTATGTTTATGTTAGAGCCGGGAGTCTGGATATTTATATAGTTAGAAGAGCAGCCGCTGTGTTTTAAGTGGACGTAATGATTGAAATGGGTCTAATAAGGGGCTTATTCCGAATTTTTTTTTATAATTTCAATAAAAATTGCCTTTCCCTTACTTATTCCGTTTCCAAGCAATCGATATAGACAACCTGTTATTTCAGCAAATTGGGTATTGCGATTGCATTGTTTTCTGTGCTGCTATTCTAATTAGTTTTTTCACAACAAGACTCAATTATTGGTGTGGCTGTTTAGTAGAGGTGGTGGCAATTGGTGTGGTCTGTTGCGAGTTCAAGCACTACCGAGGAAAATATTTTTGTGTTTTTTTGGCTGGTGTGGCTGTTGAGTAGAGACGGCGGCAAGTAGTCCGGAACCCTGCCAGGGGAATTTTTTTTTCTACCCTTCCAGGGGTATTATAATTTTGTCGTGAAATGTATAACGCATAGAAGGAGACACATCCGACCCCATAAAGTATATGTATTCTTGATCAGTATTAACAGTCGATATAGACATGTCCGTCTGTCTGTTTCTATGCAAACTAGTCTCTTAGTTTTAAAGCTATCTTTATGAAACTTTACGGAAGTGCCTCTTTCTGTTGCACGCAGTACATACTTATGACGGAGCCAGCTGGATCGGACCACTATATCATATGACTGCCATAGGAACGATCGGTCGAAAAGTAGGTTCTTGTATGAAAAAACATTTTATTTATTAAGATATCTTGAAACTTTCTTTATGAAACTTTACGGAAGTGCCTCTTTCTGTTGCACGCAGTACATACTTATGCCGGAGCCAGCTGGATCGGACCACTATATCATATAACTGCCATAGGAACCATCGGTCGAAAAGTAGGTTCTTTTATGAGAAAACATTTTATTTATTAAGATATCTTGACCAAACTCGGCATTTATTAGTTTTACGATGCCCTCTTATATATGCAAAAGCCTATTAAGATCGGACCACTATATCATATAGTTCCCATAGGAACGATCGGTCGGAAATTAAGTTGTTGTATGAATAACACTTCTGTTTTTCAAGATATCTTGACCAAACTCGGCATATATTAGTTGAACGATGCTCCTCATATATATGCGAAATTCTATTAAGATCGGATCACTATATCATATAGCTGCCATTGGAACGATCGGTTTGTTGGTATAAGGTTACATGTATTTTATACGATTTGATCTTTAATAAGATTAGAAGAGTATTCCGTTTCTTGGTCACACACTATTTTTTGGCGTATTTTATAATTCGATTAAATATTGCATTGCTTTATATTATTCTTTATGGGGATTGTGAATCCCGCAGCGAATTTGGAAAATTATCAATTATTGTGACAACAAGTCTATATGTATAATGTCCAAAATTTTACTAGGTGCTGCTGTAAGTGTTTTGGGTGTGTATCGGTTTTATTTTACTGACTTACAAACAGCAGCTGTTATTTGTGTCTACAGTGATTTGTGATGTAATTTTGTCTTTTAACAACACTATAATAACTTTGTAAATTGTGCCGTGTGCAAAGTATTTTGAATAGCTATTTGGGAAGATTTCGAAAACATCGTATGGTGTATAAAGTGCAAGAGTATTATTTGATCTGAGAATTGTTAATATTTTGACTTATATTGTTTTTAAAAGGCAATATTGTAGGCAGTTTTGATAAAGTGGCCACTGAAAATATCTGTTCAAGATTATGGTCGTTAATCGGTTTTTCCGACATGTGTTTGTGCTCATTTCTTCCTTTACTTTTCCTTTTAAATTTTGTCGTTTAAATTGCCTTTTCTTATAATCCTGCTTAACGCATCTGCTACAACATTTTTTTTAGTCTTTTTGTCGAAATCATATTGTGATAGTTGGCGTTTTAAACGTACTTACATAGAATTACCTTAAAACTCATAAACCATGTTAATAATCTATGGAATGTTATAAATTTTATTTAATGGCATAGTGGTATAATATTTAGTTGCCCAAATATACCCAGTATTTCCTTTGCTACGATAGAATAATTTAGTTCCGTATCGGACCGTGTTCTACTTGCAAATGGTACGAGCTTGTCTTCTCCTAATGTTGCTTTTTAGAGCACCTGTGGTTAAAATGAATGGTTTCCCGAAATATAAGTATTGGAGAAGTGGGTCATTACAAAGCAGTTCCGGCAGATGAACTGGCTCCTTGGATACAGATCGCACCTAAGCTTGAAAATGAAAGTACTTTTATAAAGGGTCATTCTGAAGCCAATTTGGACATACGGGATTCAGCTGTTGGGCACGGCCTCAACTTTTAAAATTAAAATTCTGCAACGATTTCAGCACAAAACACTGATCTTGCTAGTAAAGGCTCCATCTTAAGTGAAAAACAGTGTAATCCACACTCTGAACTGGTTTGACTGAAAATATATTGAGTGCGGGGTATGAGACTTGCTCGATGTAATTCTCTACTGCAGTGCAATTCTGTACAGTCTTTCTTCTGTGCCTTATAGCCATATTAGTAGTATGTGAAGGTTAAAGTTTACACACAAATTTGTTAGATTGCCTTATTGCAATAGTTCTTATTAACCTTGTTATTTTGTATTTTCAATATGGAAATTATTGAACGAGGCGAAGTATCGCAAGTTTTAGTGACCTCTTCAAAGCGGTCGAAATTGATTTGTGTTCAACCTGATTCACAACGTCCTTTTTTAATGTGTCATGACACTTCTCTTTATGTTTTTCTTTACATCTCTATATAAAAAACTGTTTGTCCTGACTGACTGACTGGTAATCAACGCACAGCCCAAACCGTAAGAGCTAGGAAGCTGAAATTTTTATTGTAGTTACCTTATGTGATGAAGGTGCACGTTAAGACGGGATTTCGGGAAATTCCTCCCGTAAGTGTTGAAAAATTTTCGAATCGCCTGAAATTCAATTTAAAAGTTCTGTGTTCAAATTCATTTGAGGGGTGTTTCGCACTTTCTTAAAAATCCAGTCCGCCTTAGTGGAAATGGCGGTCAAACATTTCGTAGCCCTCAAATTTAATTTACGGGATCTATATAAAAACTCATTTGAGAAGTGTTTAACCTTTTCGCAAAATCTAAACTCCATTGGTAGAAAAGCGATTCCACGATTTTAGGGCGAAGTTTTAAGTGGCGTCCGATTTTCTTCAAACTTATTTTCAAAGCTCTACATAAGAACTTAATTAATACTTGTTTCAGTGATTTTGGAAAATTCCATCAACCTCGAATTCATTTTCAAAGATCTTTGCTCAAATTCATTTGACGAGTGTTTCGCACTTTTTGGAAAATCCATCCATCCTTGGTGGAAATAGGGGTTAAAGATTTGGGGGGTGACGTTTCGCCCTTGAATTCATTTTCAAGGATCAATAAGAAAAATAATTTGAGTCCTGTTTCACAATTTTCGACCACAACAGTGGTTTATTAGCTAAAAATGTTTGTATGAAAGACTCAATTTCAAAGATATTTGCTCAAATTAATTTGAGGGGTGTTTCACACTTTTCCAAAAATGTATCCCTCCTTGGCGGAAACTGGGCTAAATGATTTGGTGGTTGATGTTTCGCCCTCAAATTCATTTCCACTTCATAAGAAATCATTTGAGACGTGTCTCACATATTTCGTAAAATCCAAACTCCTTCGACGGAAAGAGCATTTCAAAGCTTTTTTTGGGGAATTGTAAGTTTTGTCCGATTTGCAAACTTATTTTCAACTACATAAGAATGTGATGAATACGTGTTTCAGCGATTTGGGAAATTCCACTTGAAACAGTGGTAAAATGGCGGAAAACTTTTGTATGAAAGTAGTTTTTACCGTCCGCTCTGTTTCAAAATCATTTTCATAGTTTTTTGAGAACATTGGTTTTATAACATACGTGCCACGGGCAAGGCCTGGCTATTCACGCTAGATACATATAAATTGCAACTTCCGTCCATTAACACACACAAGATTTAGGTTTCTGTGGCGACGGAACATCCGAAATTCTCTTAAAGTGTCCAGATGGGTTTTCCCGCTTACCTTTAATAGCTGGGGTAATGTTATGTGTTGTGTAGTTTTCCAAGTCCGTTGTGGTTAATTTAGAGTGTTTTTAGTTAATATTTTTTCTTGTTTACCTTAGTTATGAAGCAATTTTAGAATAATTTGATTCAAAGCTAAGTGTTTATAATTTGATTTATGGGTATCATACACTTGAAAAATACGGTTGTTCAATGCATTGGGTTGAATAAAGTCATATTAGAAGGACCTTTTAATTCTGAAATAAATTAAGATAGTAATAGATAATCCAACATAAGCTACATTTCAACAAACTATTCTTCACAGGAGTCAATCACTCAATTATTTTAGTGACCCAATGCCTATAGCTATGGTTTATGAAAGAATAAGTTTATTAAATATTTATCACCAATTTCGGGAGATCCATTTTTGTTAGCAGTTCAAAAATATCTAAAATCATAAAATGAGTAAAGGAGTATTTTAAAGCACCACATCTATTTGCAAAAGATTACAATCTCTTCCATCTCTGCGCAAAACAAATTTAAACACTGCGCCCTATATAACAATCGTCTTCCCGCACCGGACCCGACCCATCAGGCTATGAAACATGGCTATGGCTAAACACCAACAACCACGCCCACCCTAAGAGCAATTCTCACCTCTCCTTAGGCCATCTGATTGCTTAATTGCAAAAATACGTGAACCTCATTCAAAACAAAATGAAAAATCAATTGACTCTAAAATATTATTTTATTATTAATAGCCTCTGTCCACTGGCTTAAGAAATGTCACATTTTCAAATTTCACATATTGGTGTTCCTTTCGGTTGTCGATAACATATGAGTGGGAAAAGTACCGCTTCTTTAAATAAACAGCTGATGGAGTTGCTTTAATTTACTTGGCTTCATCTTAGAACATCTCGCTTTGCCAGCTTCAGTTAAAAAAGCATAAGTCTTCAGCCACTGTCCCTAGTCTTTGAGATTCTCGTCTTGTCAAAGAGTGAAATACGCACTAAAAATGCCTCACACCCATGCTAGCTCCTACCACAACCGATAGCCAGCCGAGATGACTATTAATATTATGAATTGCGGCAATCCGGATAACATACAACTTAGGGATAGTTTTTTATGATATGGCCTACACAGGCCAGATACACCTTTTTTGAGGACAACCATGTATTCAAAGGTTAAGGCTGCGTCCATATTGATTATAAAACATATTGCAGGCAAATTTAATGCACGCTCTCAAGAACAGGCAACCGAATTGGTGCGAAGATTTTGGCCTGCTTGAAAACTACACGAACCGAACGAAAATGATTGTGGAAATCATTTCATTAAGATATATACCAGATTGGCTGGCGGCCAATGTTCGGTGTATTCTTCCTTCAAGAGAGGGAATCAAAAAATCGTACTTCGTCTTCTGACGCTGGAATGAAATCTTAAAAATCGAGTAAAGCTTACAAGTCCATATTCAATTTTTTTGAAGAAATATAAAATATAAATACAGAAAGTACTTCGATCTGAGTCTTATGTCGCCCGTTGATACAGAATTTTTTGACTGGGGACAGAGAATCTTCTTAAAAGGTTGATGTTGGGAGTGATTTCATCAAAAATTTCTGGACTCACTTGGAACTAAGCTTCTTATTGCTGTTTTTTTTTATGTATTCAACAATTATCCAATCCATCTTAAAGATCAATCTCTCGGCTGAGGATCGTTTGTATGACCCGCTTCGACTTATAGGATCGATGATTACTAAAGCTAAGATATTCTGTCAACTGATATGGAAGGAAAATCGTGATTGGGACGAGAGCCTGAATCAGTCGGGTAAGTCTGTATGTCTTTCATGAATAAGGACCGAGACCGTTAAAATCAATGTATTTGTGGCTACTGGAAAACAGTAGTTCAAGAGTTAAGAGTTAAGATACTTTCTAGAGGATCGACACCAAGTGAATTAAATAAATTTTACTCTTGCTAATAACACAGAGGCCAGACCTTGATATAACAAAAACGGTCCTTGCTGCGTGATCTCCCTACGTTAATATATGTCTCACTTGTAAATACGCTAAGTTTTTGATGCAATGTTGCGTATATTTGCATATGTTTATAAATTCACTAATTTAAATAAAGCTCGGACAAGCGTCTCTAGTAAAGAGTACTAGTAAAGAATGAAAATCGAACACTAGGAGGTTACAGGCAAGAATCACAGAGCTAATCGTGGGAAAGCAACACTCGTGTAGCTATCTTGCACACCGCAACAGAAGTGACACCTAGAAATACTAGGAAAATTTCATTCATTACTGTAAGCCGAATACTTATTTGTTGTGATCGTTGAGTTCGAATAAATAGACATTTCGAGGTCGAATCTGCCGGCGGTTGGCTGTTGAATAAAAAATAATCAAACAAACTCAACATTGTCGATCAGGGCTTATTTGAAAGCATATGTCTTCCAGCAAGCGCGAATGTCTGGTTACGCAGCCAATACACTTTGAGTCACCTAGTTACTGATATGAGAAGATCATCTTAGCCTATTACAGTACTCTCCGAAGCAACTACTCTACTTAAATAGTTCTTATTTGTTGCTTACATTGATGTTACGCTCGTCCCTGTTTCGATCATTTTATTTTTAATAATTGCAAGTAGCTTTTTAAAGTATTTTTGTAGGTTATTTAATGGTTAAACGTTTAAACAAGGACCAATAACATATGTTTTTCAAACTAATCCTATTTCCAAAATGACGTACGCCTCTAAACTGTGGCCTTAAATTGTTAAGTGACTTCCAACTGATTTTTCTTGTTTTTGATTCTGTGGCCTTGCTCGTGGTACGACCTATGAGACGCGCTTTAAAGTGTGTATGGTCATGTATACAATAATTTTAGTAATTTGCAATGTTTTATTTAATAACTCTTCTGATTCTTAATCGATCACATTTTCTTTCTTTGTGTTTCTTACTCGATCTTCGTGAAATTTTCAACAGAAGATCTTATTGTACTATAGAATATGTCTAGGCTAGGTTATGGCTAGGTCGACTCGGCTATTTATGCTGATGAAGAAAATATAAATATGTACATTATGGGGTCGGAGATGCATCCTGCCGCGTTTCACATACAGTTTTAAAAATACATTATTTCCTTTTTCCCACTTTCATTGGGTACAGGGCCAACAAAATATTGAATTTCGATATGGATTTTAAATAATTATTAGGAATCGGGTAAGTTTATCGAGGATTTGAAACAGTACTACGAGGAGAAGAAGGTTGAGGGTATCCTCTAGTCGCAAACTCCCGACTAGACCCTCTTAAGCTAGCTGGTATAAGAGAATATATATTTCAAATTTCAAGTCGCTAGATCTTGTACTTTCCGAGATCAATGAGTTCATAAAAACGAAGAGCGGAGATGCCTGTTTGTTGTTTTATTCAGAGCCATTATACCATTTTTATCCATCTGTATTAATGGCTCAGGATATAAAACCAGAAAAACGAAACGTTTGCTAATGTCGCGAACAAATTTCTTATATCCCAAGCTGTGGTTGCAATAAAGATAGCCTCCTTCCTAAGCGAATTAAATAATCCGTGAACAACAATAAACGTAAACATTTATAGCAACTGTCATGTAGCTAACTGCCCAAAAGTTCGCAATTAGTCTAATGTGGACCTTAGGGAACCGAAACTGTGCATTTAACTGCTTTGCTGACGAGCTAGCCAGTCTATAAACTTCTGAAACAGAAAGATTATGTCAATCTGTATCCTCCTTATTAGGAAAAATTCGTAATTTGTCATACCTGGGTTCCAAGAACATTTCAGAAAACTGCATTGCACGCGAGCTTATAAAAGCTAACAACTACCAACAGTAATTCCATCTCGGCTTGCTGGTTTTATATCAACATCCGAATTGGGGAAATAGTCAGGAAATGGAACACAATGAGTCCATAGTAATCTAAGAGTATCAGATCGCTGGTTTTTTAATACCCTACACCCATTGAAAATGAGTTTAAAGGGTAATGTTTTTGTGCAAATGTATGTAACAGGCTAGAGCTAGAGAAAATTTAGCTGTAGGTCCTCCTAGTGCCTGCGCAGCATGGATTTGTTTCCGATATGCGATAATTGGCCCATTTCCAAGTAATCGATAATAATCGATATCGGAATCCTGTTTTTGAGACATTTTGGTAAATAATAAGAGATAGAGTCACCAAACCTCCCCGCCACTACCGCATCGCTATAAATCAAGTAAAAACACCAATTTATGCTGCCCACCAATATAAGCCAAAATTTAAATACAAATGACTTTTTGATAATACGCGAATATTCTATGGTACAATAAGATGTAGACAATTTCATCGAAACATAGAAAATGTGTTTTGGCTTCCACGTGTGTGCGGCAGCTAGTGCAAATTCAAAGAATTTCTGTATATATATATATATATTTCTGTATGTCGATTGTATTGTTTTCTGTGCCGCAATTTAAATTCCTTCTATTTTTTCACTAAGAATTAATAATCGGTGTGGCTGTTGGGTTAATTCGGCGACAAGTAGCGCGGTCTGTTGCGAGCTCGAGCCCTGCCGCAACACACATATAGTCGTACATTTCAATATTGACTCAGATATTTTTATTGCTTAAGAACAAATGTACTTCATGCCGTCAGATATTTTTTCACCAAAAGTGGCATCTAAAAGCTGCCGTAAGACGCATTTGAATTTCTACATATACAAAATAAAAAAGCACTTACCATGCAAGCTTCAAACTTTCACCTAGCACAGGCAGGGATAGATCCATTCAGCTGTTGAAGTGATTAGGATTGTATATATCGGAGATAACTGCATGCACATACGTTTTCCCAACAGCAGAAAGCAATAAGCCAAATTCTTAATACATACAAGCAACCTATTAGAAGTAATCTCTAAGGAAACACAAACGTTTTTATACGCCCATTCCTTGATTCTGCACTAGAGTATAATATATTTCTATTACTTTCCTTCTATGTTATCTTATTTAAAAAACTAACAAGACGGATAAATCCTTGTGAACATATGAATTTATATTTATATTTTACTTACATTTGACTGAAGTAGTATTTGAAGAGTTCACTTCTGGTGTTATATTTTTCAGAACTATACCGTTTTGCTTTCTATAGTCTTGTGAGTCATTATTTCTATACAAAATATTTTCAATACTAAACGAGAGGGCTCGGACAGTATTATGCTTATTGAGAAACTCTTTGGAAGTTTTACAGTCTAGAGACATTTTTCATTTACCACAATACTTCACTTGATTATAAATCGCAATTAGGCTTTTTTACTGTATTTAGAATATATAAATGATGCCGATACATACTCAACCATTTCAACTAAAGATGATTTGTGCATAACTAAGGTCAAATCATTTATTATTATTTTTCCTTTCCATCAAAAAACTTAAGCGCACTTGTGATTTGTCCAACACCATCAGCTTTTCCGACTCCGCCCAGCGAATAGCACATTGGCTAAAAGTTCATGCCTATTCCAGCTGAGAATAAACATTTACAGCTGCAGCTACAAGCAACCAATCATAAAGCAAAGTGCTTTGATTCATCTTTCTCGGAATGGGCTTGGCTTATATGTAGACCTACATTCCTTAGTTATATACATACGTACATGTATTGTTGACCAACTGTATGGTATATACAGATATATAGATTCGTACCCACAAATTATATCCCTAACAATTGGACCACTTATCTGTAACTTTTCATACCAAAAACGTGTTAACGATTAATCACTCTTTTAAAATAATTTTGCGTGACAAACATGTATGTACATAAACGAACAAGTGTTATTACCAGATTATGGGAGGAAATTACATTAGCATACTATACACATGTGTATGTACATTGGCTACAATGTTAGCTATAGCTAACAAACCCCTAATTACACTCGTACTTTTGTGGAATTTGGTAATTTAGTGTGAAACGAATTAAAATATAAACTAGTTCACGACTAGAAGATACTCCTTACCCAGATTACACACATATAATACATATTCCTCTCACCGATCGATATTGTAATCTAGTTAATTTTTATTTTTTATACAATCGTCTATTTGTTTTGATTAGGATTCTTATTTTGACAGATTTAAACATTTAAATAAGCTTGATTTCTATATGCTTTTCGAGAGCCTCTAAATCTCATAAATCTTCTTGGCCCAGAAGAAGAACGCTTTTAATTATATATAAACATAAACATATACCTTATGATGTCCAAAATGACTTCATACATATATCTGATAAATACACCTGCACCACTTTTTTACACCTTATTGAATTTGTATTGAATATAGGGTATACTATATTATTATTAAAATCTAAAATCTAAAGGGCAATGGAACGAATGTGCGGTTGTATACGAATACATATATGTATATATTTAGATAAATATGTAAATATGTTAAACAAATATAAGCATGTTTATTATGCCACACCCAATAAACACTCAGATGTAAACGACTCAATTTGTGTTAAAAGGTTATTTTAAAGTAGGTATTATTTGGACCCATGAATATATGTATGTATATACATACATACGCTGTACGAAGACATTGGTACACCGTAGGTAGATATCGATATTCATACATACTTATTTGTATATGAACATAGATATGTACATTCTATTGATAATAATAATGTACATATGTAATTCGAAGCCTGCAAGAAATATTAACCAAATAAACTGATGGGAATAGCTTGAAGTTTTTTGGATGAGACATGGCAATACTTTGTCTATGTATTAAAAAAGCAGCCAAATCATACACAATTTCATATACATAACTCCCACCACTTTTGTTTCCAAAGATATCACAATTAAAATTTTCAATATCGGACTGGCTTATTCTTCTGGCATATCAGCAAAATCTATAAATTATCAATATCTAGGTATCAAGTTACACATCTCCCATAAGAAAATTCTATAGAAGCACTATACATACATATGCTATACATATATACAGTTTGTCAAGTAATTGTTTGCAAAATGAAAAACAGCACACAAATTCATTTTTAAGCTTATATTTCACCGATTAAAACTATTTTCTTTTAACTTTTTTTTGCATATAATTATTCTCTTAAGTATTCTTCATAGATATAAGGCACAAACATAACAAAATTCAAAACGCAAATGTAAAAAAACAGTGAAAACTAAAATTAGTCAATTTTTGCACTGTCAATTAATTCTTTGCAAAATGCAAACTATTACTGTATACATAACTAAATCTAGGAAACTATATATTGTGGTACCAATATTTGGTATATTGGCCATTAACATCCATTACAGCCCGCAGACGACGAGACATTGACTGAATAAGGTTATGCTGGTCATATATTTCAGGGTTTTTATCCATTCTTCTTGAATGGCCTTGATGAGAGCGTTTTTATAAGTTGGGCTCCGTTTCCCACGCGATTCTTAAGGAAACCCCACAAATTTTTAATTGGGCTTAAGTCAGGACTCTGGGCAGGGGATTCAATGACTTTGCTGCAATTATACAGCAGCCAAGTCCTGCACAAAAACGATTTGTGTTTGGGGTCGTTGCCCTGATAAAGCTTGTACCTCTGTTTATTGGGGTTTTGTGGGCTTACGAAGCCAAACCTTATTGCGCTCCTGGACAATTAATTCTTTAGAATGAACAAGTAAACTACTTTCGTCATCACATCATTGAAAATGTGAAGCTCATCAACACCTTTCAACGATATGCAGCCTCAGACTATTACAGAAAGCTTGCCAAACTTTACTGTTGGTATTATATTCTCCGGTTCCAGAGCTGTATTGGGCTTTTTCGAAACTTTGCTGGGTCCGTCATGATAATACAACATTATTTTTGTCTCGTCGCAATAAATAACGTCAACCCAGTACTCCGCGGACTTGTTGAAATTGGCAATAGAAAAATTAAGTCGCCTATGAATATTTACTGCAAAAATTGGTGGTTTCTTTCTAGCTATTTGCGAAGAGTTTTTATGCATTTTTAAAACCTTACGACCTGTCTCGTGGCATTCTGTCTTATTGTAGTCAAATTTTAAGTCCGATGCCAACGGTCTAAGGCTAGTTTGAGGGTTATCGTTGATCTGTTTTAAAATTTTTCAGTGATCTCGTCTAATGAGCTTCGCTGTTCTGCCTCCGGAGTGCTTTAATTCCAACCTGTTTTCCTTTTCGGTCCGGTTAATAATATTATAAATAGTTCTAAACTTAATTGAGAACATTTCCGCCAATTCCTTAGCTGATTTCCCCTTATGGTAGTGGAAATAAACTAATTGAATTATATTTTCATGTACTCTTTGGCCAGGCATTGCAAGAAGCTTTATATTAGGCAATATTTGCACTGTGCAAAACGAAAAATTCTTTAGAAGGCATTCGCACAATGCATAGACTTCAATTTTCTTCGAATTGGAAGTACCGTTAGGTAGCTTGGGCTCTCTTTCAAATTGTGTTTGCATTTTGCAAAGAATTAATTGACAGTGCAAAAATTGCCTCATTTTACTTTTTTCTGTTTTATTTCTTTTGTGTTTTGAATTTTGTTGTGTTTGTGCCCTATATCTAAGAAGAATACTTAGAATAATAATTATATGCAAAAAAAAGTTAAATGAAAATAGTTTAAATCGGTGAAACATAAGCTTAAAAATGAATTTGTGTGCTGTTTTTCATTTTGCAAACAATTACTTGACAAACTGTATGTATGTACATTTGTATTTCTGCAATGGTGTTTCATCTAGTCTTGTTTATTAGAAGCAGAATAGGTACGCATATAAAACCCCCTTATTACAGGAGAATTTGTATTTAGCTGCGTAGAACATTCTTCGGTTAGCCTAATTTTTGCATTAATGGTATTATTAGCCTATTATTAAGTATTTTTAGCCTTTTTGCACACTTAAGCCGAAACTGTGGCGATTACAGAACAAAAAGAACTTGTAATATAGCTAAAAGTTAAATAAATATAAAAACAGTATTACAAGAAAGCGGTCAAAACTTAAAAATTTAACAACCAAGAAAGCGCTAGTCGGAATTGAGCTGGTATTGTAGTAGTAGTAGTATTTAAGCACACATACATAGTACAGAATGCAATCTTTATTTATAGAATTTAAGAAAAGCCACGCATATGTATGCTACGTGCATATGTGTACAGCAATTCTAGTGCCTTACGAAAGCTGCAACGTTATCAACTTTTTATGCCCTGTACCCATTAAAAATGGGTAAATGTAATATATTTGTGTAAGTGAGTAATGTATATGTGCAAATGTATGTAACAGGCAGAAAAAGCATCTCCGACTCCATAAAGTATATACATACATATATTCTTTTTGATCAGCATCAATAGCCGAGTCGATCTAGCTATGTCCGCATGTATTGTGTATGTTCGTTACCAAGTAATCGATAAGAATCGATAATGAAATACTGTCTTATTGAGCAAAACTTATAATAATATGAGTTAATGACACCAAATGTAACAAATAGCTTCTTAAATAATATATATAACATATGTTTATATCAAAAATCTTTAAGTTTATAACTATTGCTATTTTTTTTTTCGCTAAGAGTCAAGAGTTTTTTTTTAATTTTTTTTTTAATGCTCAGGGTTCCCAAAATTTATTTTAATCACTAATAAAGTAAAAGAGGGCACACAACCCTTGTCGGGAACTCCTGACTAGAGTGTCATTGTAGTTATTATTTTTTTTTTAAGCCTTGGTATTTCTTTACCTATTTTGATAAAATGTTCTGGAATAGATTTAATTGTGCCATAGAATATACATAAATTCGGGAAAAGACAATAACCTTAAAATTGTTGCCTGGTTCCTACCAGATTTTTACTTGTTCGATTTCCACGATTACGGAATTAAACTAAATCAATCGAATTCGGATGTCGATTTTAATCGATTGCTTAGAAACGGCACAAGATATCGATTTAATTTTAACTCTCTAGCTCTTACAGGTTATGAAAGCACTGTAGTATTGCTCTCTGAGCAAGTGAGCGAGTTTTGAACGCAACTTATCCATAGAAAATAAATTGTTATCTTTTTTGTTTTATCGTCTTTCCGCCTGTCTTAGTTTTTAAAAGCTAGACATCTAGTCTTCCGTGTACAAATTTCATATGGAACCACTCAACAATTTTTAACCAAATTTTCAGGGCTAATGATCTTTTGCAAATTTAGGAATATAATATGGAGATATAAAATTGTTTGCCATAATATTTTATGAAGTTCGGTTAAAAAACACAAAAGTATTTAAGAAAGCATTGGTAAGAAATGAGGCAACTAACGCGAGTTTGGAAATAGTTTAAATGATATAAGTAGTTAAATAGTAAAAAATGTTATAAAAATGTTAATTTAAAGCAACAATTCTAATGATTTTAATGATGTGAATATATTATAACACATTAGATCTGCTGATAAATTATAAATTTTATATATTATATAAAAAAATATATATATAAAAATTATAATTATTATAAATTATAAGATGAATTAAGAAACTCAAAAAGTTTTCAAGCAATCAGAGAATTTATTGGCAAGTGCCAATAAAAATGTGCATACGCTCAATAATCCAACAAAAGCGATACATTAAGTGCCAGTACTTCGGGCACAATTCGGCAAACTGTAACAGCGTAACAGAGAAAGGCGCAAGCTTTAGCAAAGAATTGCTCAAAGTCACCTATATGTAGCCTTTGCATAAGTAAAGACGAAGGCCCGCCGGACCACGCTACATGCAGTTTTAAGTGCCCGGCATACACTTCAGTACGAAGATAAAATGTTCAGAATACTCTGACTACATCTTAACCACTGCATAGTCGCTTAAGCATTTTTAGACTAAGTTATAGTTAGAGAACCTGACCACTGTGACACCGACTGCCCCAGAAAATTAAGCGCGGATGGGGATGGAAAAGCAACGCTTGGGGTATGTGGTGAACTATCATCTTTTCAGACACATAGGCAGTGGAATGGGGCGGTTAAGCGACTAAACAAGAGGCCATGCCCAGCTGGAAAGTTAACGCCTCTCTATATTGTCCTGCTCAACTCGGGCCTTGAAAAAATCTTTAGTAGCGGTACTGGACCCATTATCGACCTTACTTTCGCAAATTCATCTTGGAAAGTAAGCTACAAATAAGTAGTTTACATTCCAGCGCTCTTGAAACTCGATCACCGATAGAGGCGAATGAGAAACGCTGACAATGCACTTTGCCGCCAACGACAGTGGCTGCGCTATATATATATATTATGTTTATTCCTTCTGCATAAACATATATACAGAATATTTAGAATAAGAACGTTATGTATTTAGCTTAAGTTCATTCCATGTATCAAATAATAATTTACAATAGAAATAGAAGCTAAACGCAGCATTTTATACCCTGAGCCCATTAAAAATAGTTAAAAGGGGTATTGAAATTTTAGCTGTAGGTCCTCCTAGATCGAGTTTGTTTCCGCCAATCAATAGCTTACTCTGTTTCCAAGCAATCGGTAAAAATCGATATCGACATCCTGTTTTTCCAGAAATTTGGATAAATAATAAGACCTAGAGTCACCAAACTAGACATATAGCTTCTAGAAAAGTATATATATCTGCATTTGGTGTTGGACGAAGAGGGTTCAGGATATCCACTAGTCGGGAGCTCCCGACTAGAATCTCTTACTTGTTTACACTACACCAGTAAGCAAGTGCAGCTGACTGAACCTAATGAGCTGAGATCGATTGTGGAAACGCTCTTACAAAGTAGACGTTACGAAAAATATATAGCGTATATACGCGAATCGTCTGATCAAGTGACAGCAACATTGCATGAAGCAGCGGTCGCTTCTAATGGTTGATTGTCCCCCAAGCAATCTGGTTTCATCTAGGAATAGTTAACGCGTTGGAAAAAGTAGTCGGCATAGCAACAAAATCCATCCAAGGCTCGAGATGAAAGAGTGGCACAAAAAAGTTCACTCTGGTTGCTAAAAATGCCTTTAGCATAGCCAGGGGGACAAAAATTCTGGATGCGTTCTGCGTCCCTGAACGCCTGCAAGAGATGATAATACACAACAGACAGCCCCTTTACGTACCGAGAGTTCGGAGCCCCAAGACTCAACTTTAGGACCCCCCTCTGGAACATGATGTACGATGGCATCCTCCGCTTTGAACAATCGAGCGATGCAAGTATCATTGGCTGCGCAGATAATATTGTCCTTGTAGTCGTCGCCAAAGGGATAAAGGATATAGATGAATTGTGCAACTACAGTATTGAGCTTGTACACCAATGGCTGGCACCAGGTGGACTCGAGCTGGCTGCACAAAACACAGAGGCATTGCTAGTAAGCATTAGAAAACAGCTGGGAACAGAGCATATTAAAGTCGGCGACGTTGTAATAGAATCGGCAAGGGTATTATGATATACATAAGACCATTGTTCAGAGAACACCGTGAGTACGTGCCCAAGAAGCAGCAGAATCTTGTCGGGCACTATCAAAGATTTTGCTAAACACACGGGGACTCAAGCGGCAGCGCCGCCGTTTCCTTTGACCGTGAAGAAAGCGGTTATTATATACGCGTCTCCCGTCTGAAACAAAGCAATGGCTGTTCCTCAGTCGCGGACAGTTTCACTGGCCACTGAAGCGGTCATTTTAAAGTATGATGGTTTCGCTTATCAAAGGAAAACTGCACGCATAGGCTCATAAAATGGCAGCCTGGATAAACCGCAAGTATGGGGAAACTTATTTCTATTTGACACAGGTCCTATCTGGTCACGGATGCTTCCGCAACTATTTGAAGCGATTCAGCCGGCATGACACGGATGAGTGCGTTTGGTGCAATCGAGGAATTATAAAGGACGCCTACCACATACATAATCTTTGAATGTGAACGATTTACGGCGGATAAACAAGCACTGGAGGACACCATGGACAAAACAATCACTGTGGACAATCTGCTGCTGAGCATGCAATATACCCACAGATGTTGAACGCAGTTTTGCAGCAGAAGTAATAATTAAACTCAGGAGAGTTGAGCGCAATAGACAGCAAACTGAGGATGATTAGGTAACAAGAACAAGCCTATGAAGCAATGCTTGCGCCCCTAATCTCTATGCATCCTTTTTCATTCCCTTAAGATAATACTAATATATATATTATACTATTATACGTAATTGTAAATAAACAGAAAACTGAAAGAAAAAATATTTAAAATATAAATAAGGTACAAATGGAAAAAAAATTGCCATTGTATCGTAAAGAGTATTTTAAATTTTTGGCATGTCTGTGATGATTGAGGCGGTGGCAAGATTAAATGGAGTTCCGAGTTTGAGGCCGGTATAGGGAAGTACCTATTTCTTAAAATTTTTTTAAGTTCTTAAGGAAGCTAGTGCGTTGCCCGAAATGTTTTTGCTGTTGATAGAAGAAGCTCTTGCTCGTTTTGTTTTCCCTGATCCCATTAAAAATGGGAAAAGTGGGTTGATGCCCTTGCCCCTTAACAAGCAATCGTTAAGAATCGATATCTAAATACTGTTTTTTGCACAAATTTCTTACGATTAACGACTAGAGTCACCAAAGGAACCTGTTTCAATTTTTTTCAAACTGTCCCATTAATTGCGATTTCTATATGCTCGTGCTGATAGTTTTTTCTTTTCCTTCTATGTATAATTGAAATAGATTTGCCTGACGATTTTATGAAAATAGAGTTTATTAAGGAGCAATTTTGTAAAATCTTTAAGGTGTCAAAAGACACCCAATGGTAAAAATAGGTATACCAAGTAAGAAGCTTGAGTTTCAGGATGACTACGATGATAACGATACCAATTTTGAAAAATTATTCAATTTAGAAAATAATATCAAGTTAAACATTTAAAAGGTGTCTTTTCACCACTTTGGTAAAATATTTTGAATGCAATTGTTTTTTTGAGTATACGAATGTTTTACAGCACAATAAGCTCTACTGAAAATTTCATACGTATCGGTTAAGAAACACAGAAGTTATTAACGAAAACGTGTGCCTATATTGGTACTTGTAGGCGGCAGCTAGCGCAAATATCAAGAGTTTCCGTTTACAACACAAAAATTCGTGCTCATCTATACTGATATCTATAATCAGCTTTACAATTGCGATTGTGTTGTTTTCTGATGTATTAAATAAGAATTCAGAATAAAGATTGAAGCTCAATGGAGCACACGCTCCGAAAGAAATTACAAATCTTTTATATTGAAGAACAACAACAACAACAACAAAGATCTTAGAAACTATAAGAGCTAGAAACTTGAAATTTTAGCTGTAGGTCCATCTAGTCCAAGCTTAGATCGAGTTTGTTTCCGATACTTACTCCGTTTCCAAGCAACCGATAAAAATCGATATCGAAATCCTGTTTTTTTAGAAAGTTGGGAAAATAATAAGAGCTAGATTCACCAAAGGTGATATGTTCTACTCAAGAATAGTACGTATATCAAGTTTCTTTCATTTTATACCAATCGCCACCTCCCCGCTACTACCTCATACCTATACACCAAGTTAAAAACCCAACTTGCATTGCTCATCAATTTAAGCTACACTTTTTTGCAATTAACTTTTTGAGAATACTCCAATATTCTATGGTACAATAAAATATACTGTAGAAAATTTCATTAAGTTCGGTTATGAAACAAGTGTTTGCAGCTAGCGCAGTTCCAAGAATTTCTGTATACATGTACTGTGCTGCTGTTTTAATTCGTTTTTTTTCATATAAAGACTCAATCATAGTTGTAAATTTTGAGTAGCTAATGCGGCTGTTTTTTTAATTTATCTTTATTACTACAAACGCGAGCTGCATTTGGTGTTGGGATAGGAGGGTTCAGGGTATCCCCTAGTCGGGAACTCCCGACTAGAACCTCTTACTTGTTTACCCTGCATCGGTTAGCAAGCGCGGC
Organism: Drosophila kanekoi; assembly: GCA_037075305.1. NCBI lineage: Eukaryota > Metazoa > Arthropoda > Insecta > Diptera > Drosophilidae > Drosophila > Drosophila kanekoi. The sequence goes on from JBAMCE010000662.1 coordinate 2,212,963, forward strand.
TGACTGAACCAAATTAGCCAAGATCAATTGTGGAAACGGTCTTTCCAAGTAGATCTAAGGACAAATATGTAGCGTATATACGCAAATCGGTCGATCAAGTCACAGGGCATCACATCGGTGCTTGAAGCAGCGGTGGCCTATAATGGTGGATTGTCCCTCGTCTGAAACAGAGCAATGGCTGTTCCTCAGTCGCGGAGTTAACCCCATATATTACCACAACACCGAGTTTCATACAAGGCGGCACTGGTGATCGCAGGGATGGTCCCGCTAAACGAACTGGCCACTGAAGCAGTCGTTTGCTGAAGAGCCCAGCGTGCAAGCGGCACGGAGACAGCAAACTTGGATTATGCAACAGCAAGGATGCAGAGCATAGGTCGATGTGAAGTACGATCGTTTCGCTTGTCAAAGGATAACTGGACGCATAGGCTCATCCCATAAATGGCAGTTTGGAAAAGCCCAAGTATGGGGAAACTAATTTCTATTTAACGCAGCTCCTATCTGGTCACGGATGCTTCCGCAGCTATTTGAAGCGATTCAGCCGGGACGACACGAATAAGTGCGTTTGAAGGACGCCTACCACATACATAATCTTTGAATGTGGACGATTTACGGCGGATAGACAAGCACTGGAGGACACCATGGACAAAACAATCACTGTGAACAATCTGGTCCTGAGCATGCTATAGACCCCACAGATGTTGAACGCACTTTTGCAGCAGAAATAATAGTTGAACTCAGGAGAGTTGAGCGCAATAGACGGCAATCAGAGGAAGATTAGGTAACAAGAACAAGCCTGTGAAGCAATGCTTGCACCCCTAATCTGTATGCATCTGTTTAGCTACGCAGCTAAAACAGCTGGAGCGACCTCGCAACTGATAAGAGCAGCAACTTAATCTTATCTTGAAAACTTGCTCTGCGAAGCAATTCCTTAAACCTTGCTCTTAAGATTACATTTACAGCATTTACTTATGCGAAGGCCTCGATGCTGCGCGTTGAGTCAGTTAAGTTCGTTCGCTCCGTGCATTTGGTACACATCGGCCACTTGCATTACTTAAATTTATAAAATATCAATTGTCGCTTCGCTGTAATCGGCAAGTGCCAATTCGGGTGCGCTTGCCCTTATAAAGTTTCGTTCATTTCGTAAACTTAAATTATATGCACGGACCAATTCGGGTCTGCCAGCTTCTGTTAAGTTATTATAAACCTATAAACTAATTGGAACACAAGAAATAAAATATGGTTCAATATTTCTATTTGTGAAAGCTATTGAAAAAGCTCATTAGCGCAACATTTGGTGACCCCGACGTGATGTTTGTTGTAAGATTATTTGCTTTACATTATTGCAATTATTTTAAGAGATCATCACCTGACATTTCGATTTGTGCAGTTTTTACACATACATATAGCGATCGCCGTCGCTAAGTCTATTCTCTCGCTCGCTTAAAGTTTTTGCTCATTCGTGCGTTACTCATGTACAAGCTATTGCCGTTGTTACGTTACATAGCTTGACAGTTGCTTTCGCCGAAGTTCTTACAACTATTATTTTCGCACACGCTTCCAATGGCAACCGAAAATAAAGCCTCTCTTTCTGAAGCGCAAAGCCATTTCAATTTATGACAGTTTGCACACACTTCGAAATGCTCTAACTAATTTACCACTTAGTGCAATTGATGAGTGCGGTCTTAGTGTTAGGCTGAAGCAAGTCGAGCGGCTTCAGACCTCATTTGATATTACTCACACTAGCCTCGAAGAACTCGACTTTGATGAAATTGGTAGCCAATTTCGTGAGGAATTCGACGAGTTGGCAGTTTCTATGGAAACTTCAGTTCGGAGTGAAATCGCGAAACGTGTCCCAATATTGCCCAGCTCAACATTTCGCGACCAATCTATTAATCTATGCGGCCCGCGCAGAGAGTTAGAGCTAAGGCACCGCCGGCACTACCCTCAATAAAGTTACCTACGTTCTGTGGTGGTTACACAGAATGGGCCGATTTTTATTCTATGTTCACAACCGACAGAAAAAATCATCCTGATTTAGCAGTTATCGAAAAGCTGCAGGATCTTCGATCGTGCCTGAAGGATTCAGCGCTGGACGCGATTCGATCATTGGAAATAACAAACGATTATGCCATAGCACTTAATTTGTTGGAGAAAAGAGTTGTGTAATAATAGAGTTTTGGTTTTTCAGGCACACATACTTCAGATATTGGGGCTCAAGAGGGTGGCAGGTGGTTCGGCCGCGGAGCTAAGGGAGTTATCCGACCAATTTAACGCACATATACGCGCGTTAAAGAGCATGGGCAATACCGAACAGATCGCTGGATGCATTATTGTGCAGATTCTGTTACAAAAGCTTGACTCAACATTACAAGCCAAGTGGGAAGAAAGGCTAGAGGATTCATCCTTCGTCAACTTAATACCATCGTGGGAGCATATGGCTACTTTTCTGGAGCAGAGATGCCGAACAGTGGCAACCGTAAATTGTACTATGGCAAGCTATGTTCTAGCCATCAGGTGGGAAAAACTAGAGCAATTAACACAAGTAAATTGTCTTTTATCGCTGCGATGCGCCTTGCTGCGTTTCTTGTGACATTCCTGGTCATAGTATATAAATTGTTCTCGATTTGGAAATTTGACCCCTGCATTACGGCTTAGGGAGGCAAAACGACTTGCATCATGCTTGAATTGCCTAAAGAAAGGCCATCAATTGCGATCATTCAGCTCTGGATGCTGTTGGACCTGCGGGGCGAAACATCATTCCCTGCTGCATCTAAATTGTTCTGTATTTCCGTCTGGTCAGCTGACTGCGCCTGCTGACTCATCGTCGATAGCCTATGCCTCTTTCGCTAAGTCGTCGCCATATACATCCACCTCTTTTGTTGCCCAGTATTTCAGTAGTTATCTTTGATACATTGTCGTGCCCTTTTGAATTCCGGCTCTCAGCTTCACCTTATAACGTCGCGCCTCAACAGCTTCAGTTAAAGAAGCACAAGTTCTCAGCCATTGTCTCTGGTGTAGGAGATTCTCGTTTTGAAACAGAAAGAAATACGGTCACTATCACAATACAGTCTCAAGTCTCTGAATACTCAACATGCCACACAGCTCTGGTAGCGCCTAACATAACTGATAGTCAACCCAGTTCCACTATCAATACGAAGAATTGGAACATTCCCGATAACGTAAAACTTCCAGGGTTTTACGATCTTTTCAGCGTCGGCCAGATAAGGCTTCTCCCAGGGCTTCCGTGTCTTCAAAAAACACGGCTTAGTTGGGTAGTTTCTGGAGGCGGACCGCGCTTCGGTGGTTCTACATTAATGGCAAAGCATACTGCGGGCAAACTCGAGTCAAGTTTTGACGAACGTACTGCTGAATTGGTGCGTCGATTTTGGGAGATAGAATCTTGCTTGGAAATTACACCAACCACTTCAAAGGAAGAAAATATTTGTGAAGAACACTTCGTAAAGACTCACATCAGGCTGCCTAGTGGTCAATACTCAGTTCGCGTACCCTTCCAGCGAAGTTTGGAATGGCTGGGGACGTCATACCAACAAGCCTTTCGTCGGTTCCTGACCCTGAAGAATCAATATTCAAACTTTCTAAAGGAATACTTGGATCTTGGGCATATGTCGCCAGTCGCTCCAGAGTCTATAGGACTTTGTCAATACTTTCTTCCTCATCACTGTATCTTTAAAGAAGACAGTTCAACGACAAAGTTGCGAGTCGTTTTCGACGGCCCCTCGGCTACATCCTCAGGATATTCATTAAATTAATTATTGATGGCTGGCCCTGTTATTCAAAGCTCGTTGTTTCACATCCTTCTTCGCTTTCGTTATTTCCCGGTCGCCCAAACAGGAGACATTGGAAAAATGTATCGCTGCGTACGCGTTACAGCATGGGGCGATTTTCTCCAAGACTCGCCTGAACAGGATATAAAGATTTTTAAGCTGGATACAGTTACTTACGGAACAAAGCCAGCTTCATTCCTCTCTGTCCGTGCTATGCACCAGCTGTATATGGATGAGGAAACTAATTTTCCAATTGAATCGCGGATTCTGCGGCGTGACTTCTACGTTGCTGACCTAATTTCAGCGGGTGACTTAATCCAAGAAACAAAGGAATTTCTTAATCAGACGGCTGGAATTTTAGCAAGTGGGTCTTCAAGTTGCTGTACTGGAAGGGACCCGAAGAGGACAGAGAATCTTCTCTAAAGTTTGATGATGGGAGCGACATCACCAAAACTCTTGGACTCGCTTGGGACTCAGCGTCGGATCGGTTGCTGTTTTCCTTTTCGTCCATTCGGCAGAGATGCAAACCATCCAAAACATCAATTCTGTCGACTATTGCTCGCTTGTATGACCCGCTCGGACTCATAGGGCCGGTAATCGCTAAGGCTAAAATCATCTTGCAGCAGATCTGAAGCGAGAACCTTGATTGGGACGAGAGCCTGCCATCTTCATGATGGCATGACCTTTGCTGCAGTGTTGAGATGGCACAGTTTCTTAAATTTCTTCGTCTCGTGTCAATACCTGCAGCAGAGT